>QEPC01014782.1:574127-597407 GCA_003113815.1 Sphenodon punctatus
CCTTTGGGGAGGGTGGGGTTAGCTCCCCCACCTGACTTATTATTTATTGTTAAATGAAGGCCCTGAACCCTGTTTTAATAATTTATATTTATATTATTATTGATGATTTTAAATTGTATTTTATTGTATTTTATTGTTGGAAGCCACCCCGGGCTGTTCGCAGGAGGGGCGGGGTATAAATGTGTTAAATAAATAAACTCCCCCCAAACCGATTGAAACTGATCCAAACAAACAGGACAAGACTGAGGCTGTTTTTAGACGAGTGCACGGTGCGCTTGCACGTGGTTTCCAAAATGCCGTGAGACAGGATTAGACGAGACGCTGCTATGAGTCACGCGCATGGGAGGGGGACATGCATTCTTTTCCAGCTGCAATTTGACTGGGTCGGTGATCGAGGTGGTCAAATCGCAGCCTGAAAAGAATGTGCATCCCCTTCCTGTGCGCGTGACTCGTGGCAGTGTCTCGGTTAATCCCTTCTCATGGGATTTTGGAAACCACACACGAGTGCACCACTCTCTCGTCTAAAAACGGACCGAGATTCTGTAACTCCGAACTCTGATTCTGCAGATAAAATGGCAGCACCCAAGTTGTGGTGAATATGAGTGACTTTGTTTGCAAAGTAGTTAATAAAAATGTCACAGCGGGCATTAGATGACTCCATTTCTAGGTGGAGGCAGACTGGATGAACCAGGCCCCTCAACGTTTGGAATAGCTCTGCTGAATGAGAATTTGCAGATGCTATGATACTGGAGAAGACATTTTTTCTCCATCGCCATCAAAGCCATGGCATAGTCATTTAAAATCTATCTATGCTGCAATTGGTTGACTTCAGTGTGAGCTGAGCACTGAGCACCACCTGCACTCTAACCACCTGCCCTCCTGCTTCAGCCTCCATAGCTCCTCTAATCCAGAGGGATTTATGCTGCTGCAACCGTAGGATTGGATGCCAGGGTGCAACCATGTTGATGCCCATGGTCAAGACAAGGCGACCAGGTCATCTACAGAGTAGCTGCTAAGGTCAGTAGGTACATCCCTCAGAGAATTCTGGAAATGTGGAACTCCCTGCCAGTAGAGGCCTGTTTGACCCCAGATCGCCCCTCTGATTGGATCCATTAGCCTCTGGGGGCAGACCAACCTAACTGGTCCACTATCCTGACCAGATTGATATTGAGAAAATCTCATCAAGAATGGGGTTCTTGATGAGATTTTCCTAGTTGAGAGTCTCACGAGAATTGGTTGTTCCTGCCACCATTCTTGCGAGATTCTTGAAAAAAAATAAAAATGCTTCTGCACATATGCAAAATGGCCACCTGGATGTTCTCTGCATATGTGATCCTTTTCCAAAATAGCATGGGCTGTATTGGCGCCATTTGCAAAAGGGCAGCCAGTTCTGTGCATATGCAGACCAGCTTTCCTTTTCTAAAATGCCGCTAACATGGCTGGGACCATCTTGGAAAAGGGCCACACATGCACAGAATGGCCCCAGAGGCCATTTTGCACATGCACAGAAGATTTTAATATTTTTTTTTAGAATCTCAATGGTTCTCAGTTGCTGCCCCGATGTTATGGAACTCCCTTCCCCCGGAGGTTTGTTTGACCCCAACCCTGAGCATCTTCTGGAGGCAGTGTAAGTTCTTTTGCTTATGAAGACGTTTGATGGGCAGGGATAGGGGATGGTGGGGTTAGGTGGATGGGTTTGGGGTAGGGTTATGAGGGGAGGTTGGATGTGGAACATGGGGAGATGGTATTGGGTGGGGATTGTGGGAGGGTTGTGGGGTTTTGGGGGTTGTTTTAATCTTTTACTGTTTTTATGGACTTTTTAATTTGCATCTATATGTTTTATATGTTATTGTGATTGAATGCTGTGGGGTAGGTTGGCTCATGCATATCTGAGCATGGAATGTTGGGGGAGTTTGAAAGGTAGGAGTCGGAGTCAAGCTCTAGAAGGTGACAGAGGGAGGTTATTCAGCTTAGAGGGGAGTAACTAAAGGGTGCTGTCATCGAGGGCTGTGACTGTGGGGAGACTTCAGGGCTGAGTCTGGAACGCAGCAGTTTAGAGGCTGGTCAGTTCCAAGAGAAAACCTGAAAGAAGAGGTTGTGAGAACTACTTTGAAACCTGATCCAAGAAAAGGAAGCAGGGACTGGGTGGTTGAGTACCTTAGCTGCATGTAAGTGTGATCTGTAACCTGAGGTGGTGAACCCTACTTAACTTAAATGGAGGTTGTTACCCAGAGGGAAGGGGGGAGAAAATCTAAAAGACTGTAACCTGTTTTACATTCTGTGTACATAATCAATCAAACCCTATTAAACCAGTTCATTTACCAACAGATTTTGAACTCTCAGTGTATTCTAGCCTCCTTGGGAGAGGGCACACAGGCCACCGTGTGGCCATCCCATGACAACTGGTGTCAAAAGCCATGATGTAACTTAGGGATTCTGACCTAAGCAGGAACTGCATGAGATTAATCCCAAAAGACTATTTTGGTCTCCGATGTAGGAGCAGAAAGTGTTTGATCACCTCTCTGAGTCAGTCTACACAGAGGGAATTTACAACATAGATTGTAGTTAGAAACTTTGAAAATGTAATTCGAGAGTTACAGTTACAAGCAGGGTCAACATGTATGTGCCTGGGGAGTTGGAAGCAAAGAACGGGGAAGAATTAAGATCCATCTGAAGGGAGAAAGGGATTTATTTTAAGAGAAATGGTTCCGAGAAGAAAGCTGATTCAGCTGATGGTTGAAAGGAGCTGTGGAGCAGTTACTGTGGAAACAGCAGAAGATTCCAACTCCAGCAGGAGGGGCTCATCCCAAGTTCATAGTTCCATGGAGAGGAAAATGGGGAGGAGTCTGCAGGATCATCATTCCAAGGAATGAGGGTGAAGAACCACAGGAAAGGAGGAGAGTATTCACTGGAGAGGGTGCTTCGCATTAATGAACAGAAGAAAATGGAAACTAAGCAGAAGAAAATGGAGATGGAATTGAGAATGAGGGAGAGCCAGACACAGCTGGAAATGAAAAGTTTAGACAGAGCGAGAGACAGCTAGACACAGTTATGTACCAACTGATGGACAGGAGATACAACAGCCAGGGATTCATTCTTGTTTTCCCACCAAGTTAAAAGTGGATACAAATATCTTTTCAGAGTTCAAGGAGGGATCTGATGTGGATTTTTTTTAAGTGCTTTTGAAAGGGCTTGTGGTCTGCATGAAATAGAAGAGAAAGAGTGGATGAAATTTTTGTTTCAGCTGCTTCAAGAAAAAGCTCTGAAGACTTATGGGAGTATACCAGAAGAAGATAGCATGGAGTACTCCAAGGTGAAAGACCCTATCATGAAGAATTTTACTGACGGAAATTTAGAGGGATAAAAAGGGAGAATTTGTGCCAGTTATGGGGAGTATGTTGATCAATTAATGATGTATCTAAGGAAATGGTTTGGGTGGAAGGAATTGAGATCAGTAGAGCAGGTCCAGGAAGTAATTGCCTTGGTACAGTTCTATAATAATTGTCCCTCTGACCTTTGTCGGCGCATCCAAAATGAAACAAGGACAACCATGTTGGGTTTGAAAGACCGCACTCTTTATTCAAATTGGAATTTGGCATGGTGGGGGTAATTGCCCACAGGCAATTCAGGTCCAGTGCAAACTTTGTTAACTGGGTATGTGACAACCCCAACAAAGGGGAGGCTTGGATGTACCCTCCATAACCCCCCTTTAATTATCTAACTTAAACGTCTCCCCTCTGGCGTTGGCTAATGGTCGCCTCCAGAGGGGACGAAGTCCTTCTGGACCCGAGCCAAGGATTTAAGTTAGCGCCAGCTTGGGGACCGCTCATATCCCTTCCCACCTTTGCCAGTAACTCACCTTGGGGGGTTAATCCTGTTGCTGGCCGCGCTCAGCCTATGCCCCAGGTGTTCCCTCCCACATCTCTTAGGGAGATGCCTCTTTCACTACTTATCCTTAACAACTTACTACAGCACTGGACCCCTGCCACAAAGGGACCGCCACGATTTTCAGTGGACGGGCCCGACCCCCACCCTGCTCAATCCCTCTTAACCCAAAAGCTCTATTAACTTGGCCTTCAACATTGCCAAATAAGCGTCATTCCCTGCCTGTGACAGGTGAACCCCGTCATCTCGGAAGCTCTCGGGGGTTCTGTATGTAATCCTGACATGGGACACTTGATGCCCACCCCGAAGGGTGATCCACCTCCCAATCTCCCTGTTAACCTTCCGGCGGGCTCTGTCTACCTTTCTTGGGTTGATAGCCTTGCTCCAACGCAAGCGCGCCATCCAGTCGGTCCACACTACCACCACCCCGGGGAAAATCCTCTCCAACTCTATAATATCTAATTTAACATTAACTATCAAACCTAAACCCTTGCTTTCTGCTAAATCATTTTCACCCAGGTGGATTACCACCACGTCTGGTGTAGTCCCTCTTGTGTTGACCCTGCAGGTGGGGAGCAGCTGGTGCCACCGCATTCCACTGCGTCCCATCCATCATATTACTGCTCGCGCAGACATCCCCAGCTGGCTTCCCCAAGAGGACTGCGCGGCTGCCTTCCCTGCCCATCGCACCAGGCTGTGGCTGATTATCCAAATAGAACTTCTAGAGGGGTGCATCCCGGGACCTGGGTGCATAACAACATTAATAGTTCTTTTTGAAAAACTGCGCACATATGCCTTATAAGCCCGGGACTTCCACTGTCCTACTTCTCTAATTTGTTGTTCCGAACAACCCGCCTGTGCTGCAAATGAAGCTGCACCGATCCTGAATGAATGGGATCCATAATCAAATGGTGGTAACCCCAAGTGCCCTAATGCCCTTCGCAGCACTCTCATGAATTGCTGTCGAGTCACTATACTACCATTCCCATGCTGGAACAGTGGCCCTCCCACTGGGGGACGAATCCCCAAATATTCCTGATATGCCCTTACTGGGCAAAGTTCCGGCACCCCTGCCTGATTCAGGCGGATCACTCGCCCTCAACCCCGCTGATCGTTTTTTGACCGCCTCAGCCGCACCCAAAGCATGCCTCCCCTAACCTGCACATCATCCTCAGCCAGTGCCCTATTTGTGGTATCCCTCACAGCTTCCGCAACTAATTCACTAATACGGAATGCCCAAAAAATGCCAGTTTAAACAATGCCCCAAATAAAACTGCCTCGAATCCGTTAAAATAAATGGCCGGAAGGGCGGAGCACAACCGAACCAGCAGAGAGGGGGTAATAGGCTTCCTGGTGTCTGGCTCCCTCAGAGTTTCCCTAGCCCAACCTTGCAACATCTTACGGGCAAAGAAACCCTGGTCCGGCGGGGGATGTCCAGCCAGACGGCTGACAAATCCCAGTGCTGAAAGTTTCCCCACGATGGTCCCCACCACGGAGCCCGCCCTTCGAAGAGCCATGGCGAATTGTAACATATGCTCTTCAGGGATAGGGAACTGCAATGCCCAACCTTGCTGTGACTTAAACCCACGGAACTCCTTGAAAGCCCTCTGATAAGCAGCCCGCTTTTGCCCTGCCAGGGATCCCTGGATAATCATGTACAGTTCTAAGATCCAAGGCTCTACAGCGCCTGCGGGAGGGGGTCCGGTGTTGCTCTGGCTCCCGGGACCAAGGAGCAAAATCGCTCCATCTGGAAGCGAGAAAGGGCATCGGCAGTGTTGTTATTCACTCCTGACACGTGCTTGGCCACAAACAAAATGTGCTGTAAGAACACCCGCACGAATGCCCTGACTAGCTTCGTTACCCTGGGAGAACGCAACGACATGGCGTTGATCACATGGACCACTGCCATGTTATCACACCAGAAAACAACTGCGCTGTTAGCTAACTCCTCTCCCCACAAACATACCACTACTACTAAGGGGAAGAGTTCTAAAAAGGTGAGATCCCGAGTCACCCCCTTCTCTTGCCATTCCTGAGGCCAGGGGGCTGCACACCACCGTTGGCGAAAAAAGACCCCAAAACCGTACCCACCAGCCGCGTCTGAATGTACCTGCAGCTCGGCTTCTAGCAGAAGGTCTTCCCTCCAAAAACTTGCCCCGTTATATTCCTCTAAAAAATTAGCCCATTTTTGCAAGTCATCCTTCGTGTCTCGCGTCAGCCTAATGTGGTAATGCTGCTTCAATTCCCCCCTAAGCTTACTGCAAAGCCTTGCCAGAAAAGCCCTTCCCAGAGTGACCACCCTGCACGCAAAGCTCAAGCTCCCTACAAGTGATTGCAACTCTCTAACGGTGATCTTTGCAGCCACCAAGCCTGCCTCCAACTTCTCCCGGAGCAATGCAAGCTTACTCTGGGGGAGCCGTGAAACACCTTGGACTGTGTCCATTTCGATATCCAAGTATGTTAGGGTCGTCACCGGCCCTTCAGTTTTTTCCCGGGCCAACGGGATACCTAGGTCATCTGCCACTTCCGCAAATGTTTCCATCAGGTCGCGGCATTCCGTTGTCCCTGGGCGGCCGATGAACAGGAAATTGTCCAAGTATTTCCTGACCTCGCCCCCCGCTGCCCACTGCTTCACCACCCACTCCACCAACGAGCTGAAATGCTCGAAGGCAGAGCAGGAGATCAAGCAACCCATGGGCATGGCACGGTCAAAATAAAATTGGCCATCCATATGGAAACCCAAAAGATGAAAGCTGTCGGGGTGAACGGGAAGCAGCCGAAAGGCAGATTTAATGTCGCGCTTCCCAAGGAGTGCTCCTTGGCTGGCTCCCTTCACTGCTCACTCAGCATCGTCAAAAGGGACATATTGTACCGATGTCCAATCCCCCGGTATGGCATCGTTCACTGATCTTCCCAGAGGGTAAGACAGGTGGTGAATCATTCTGAATTCACCAGCCGCCTTTTTGGGAACAAGACCCAACGGGGAAACCATGAAGTTTGCAAGTGGGGGGGAAGCAAAGGGGCCCATCACCCTACCTTCCTTCACCTCTTTACTCACTTTCTCCCTAAGGATATGCTCCTTACCCACTATGGACTTCAAATTACGAGGGATATTTCCTGACTCAGCCTTCCCTGCTGGTATCCTAAAACCATAACGAAACCCATTAACTATGTACATCACCTCTGCTCTATTCGGGTGACCTTGTAGAGCTCTCTCCAATCTCTCCACCCTAACTGGGGTTGGGGCCCTTTGATATGTTGCCCCCCTGCCCGCTAGCCTGACCTCCTTTACCCTGAGAGGGAAACCCAGCGTGGGGCTTACTCCCCCCAGACCGTCCCTTTGCACAGACTGATGTGGCATGATTTCCTCCACATATTCCGCATGCGTGTCTATACTTGCACACGGAACGCCTGCACCTCCTGTTGCGGGCATATTCATAGCACACCGGTGCCAAGGATCCGAAAGGGATCGTTGGACGGTGCCACCTCTCCCTTTGTTAATACATGCCCCGTGTCGGTCCTTATCCTGCTAGCCATACCCGTCATGCTATCCAGCCATAAGTCGATCGCATGCACATCCCAACGCAGCCCAGGTGTATAAGCAGCCCTATGCCTGAATGCCTTGTCGTACCTAAGCCAGGTCCCCGAGGGGTCCGTGTCGTAAGCACGCCGAATGATGTCCGCGTATTTCTTCATGGCGTATGCCCTATCTGGGTAGGCCTGTGCAATGACCCCTTGGTACACTGCAAATGCCAGAGTCCAGTTGGCCCAATTGCTATCGACCTTTGGCCTCTTAAATCTCTCCTTATCTTTCTCGCTATCTTTCTCCGATGGGTCCGTCAAGAGGTCAGTAAACAACAAGGAAAAAATATCCAGGTACTCCCCTTTCTATATTTTTTCCCTCACCATCTGAGACAAGTGCGCACCCAATGGGGTGGATATATCACAATATCCTCCCCCAAGCGGGGGCGGGGGGGCGGTCAGACCCACTGGATATCCCCAGTCCAGCCAGCCTGGGGCCGCGCCCACACCTGTAAGGCCTGGCTCCCATAATGACCTGCTGCTGGCCCTACACAACTACTCACTGCTGGGGAGGTACCTTGCTGCCCCAGGGCCGGAACCCACCCCCCGTTGCACCACAGCTGAGGGGACTCTGATACACTCCTTCCCCCTTGACTGGTTGTAGTCTCAACCGATGAGGTTGCCATATTTCTGGGAACTCCCGGCCCCATAACCTGGCCTACCCGGGGTGAAAGGCTCCAGCCCCTGTCCTCCTGCCCCTAACCCTGCAGCTGGCAGAACCAGGGGCCCGCCAACCCCACCCCCCACCCCCTCATACATAGCTGTGATGTGCCCGGAGTTACTGACGGCGGCTGGTACATCTGTGCCATAGCCTGTAATCCCCTCTCCAAAGATGCTATATGCTCAAGTGCTTCCTGCATTCCTGGTGCCGTTGGGTCCTCCTCCGGACCTCCCACCTCCTGTTGTTTGGACCTATCAGCAGAAGGGAGAGACCCCCTCCTCCTGCCCTCTGACAGTAACGGGGGGGGGGTTTGCCCCAAACAAAGGCTCCCTGGGTTCATTTGCAGCTTGGTCACTTCTCCTGGCCCACTGGGGGGATGGGGAATCTCCCCTATATCTGGCCGGGGGACCGGCAGCCCGCCTCTCCCGCCACCTAGGTGGAGAAACCTCAGCTCCCTACAGGGAGGGAGTAGGCGTCACTTGTAGCTGACCGCTTGGCCCTCCTCCTTGCCCCCATTGAGGAAAACTTCCCCCTGCTGCAAATCCACCAACCACCGGGGCGCACCACGACTGTCCCAGTGCAAACGGCTGACTCGTCCCAAACACAGGGGGGAAGGCACCCTGAGCTGCCCCGCCCACTGGCACCTGAAAAACCGAGGGGTGGCCAGCCCCACTCACCCCTCCATATGTCGCCGTATCGGGCCCCTGATGTGAAACACTGCACCCTTGCTGCACGATGCCACTTACCAACTGGGGCTGGAATCCTCCCTGCCCCATGTTAACCTGGGCAGAAGACCCCATACTCGTAGCTGAGGGGACTCCTCCCCCCCGGACCAAGGGTATCCCATCTGGTTGCCCGTGCTGAAATCGCCCTGCGAAGGCCCTCCACTATACCCCATAGGGACTTGCACCTGCGGGACGGGCATACCACCTCCTGTTGGCCAGAACGGACCCCCTACTAACCCTGAAGGCAAACCACCCTGTGCTGTAACCCCCATCGCCGCCCCGAGGGGCTGCCCTCTACTGTCACCCCCGCAGGGCCATCGTCCAGTGCCCAGTGGTCCAGAGCCCCATTCGACTCCTACTGGGAAACCCAGTGTGCCGGCCGGCCCAACCATACCCCTCATGAGGGCCTCACACCCTGACAGCCAGTCTTGCATGGCTCCCAGAACCAGTGGGGCCGATCCCCCCTCCGAGATAATTCCGGCCCTTCTCTGGCCTAACACATCCTCCTCTTCATTTACCTGAGCCCCCTCCTACTGAGCCCCTTCCGTCTGTCTTGTGTTCTTCTTGGTCTTCTTGGCCTTTGTGCGCCCCATTCTGCAAGGCCTCGAAGCACCCTTCCCTGTCTCTTTAGATCTTCAAATTCTCGAGCTAGGCCCTCTGCTGCCCTCATGGGCTTTCCAACTCAGGCTAGTGCCTACTGGGGTCCTGCTATGCCCCCCAAAGGGAACCTGACAACCGACCCCTTATCAAATCACCCCCCACAACAGGGGCGGGAGGGGGTGGGGTGAGCGTATGTCCCTCTGTCACTGAAAGCCCTCAGTCTTCAATTCACCCCCCACAATGGGGTGGCAGGGGGGTGGGAGTGGGGTGAGGGTATCTCCCTCAGTAACTGAATGCCTTCAGTCTCACACTCTGCTTTCCCTCTTCGCTATTGTTGCCACCCTGCCGCCTGAGGCAGCCCTCCCGGAGAGACCCAACAAGGCCCCCCCTTTCTCTCTGTGCACCCCGCTGTCTGGGGGCTTCCACTACTAATTAACACTACCCACACTACTAAGGGGAGGGGCGTTTTGTGACCCAAAAAAAAAACCCAACCCCTCGATCCTAACCTGAGGCAGAACAGATTGCTGAGGCTTGCCAGATTGCGCGGCACTCAGAATGGTGCCACGCAAAAACCAATGGGCGGGAAGGCTTCCCACAAGAGGCGGGGCCTCCCTGCCCGCCTCTGATAGGCTGCCCCGTCACTGGGCAGAATACGACCGGGCCGCCGAGGGATCCTCGCCGCGGCCTGGCGTGTGCGCTCCAACACTTCCCTCCAGCGGCGCTGCCTGTGCCCTTGGAGGGAACAGACTGCTGCCTTTTTCCCCATCCCTTGCTCCATTCGCCTGATGGAACGTGACAAACGCCCCTGGTGGCCACCTGATAAGGCGGGCCAAGGGCTCTAAGCTGTGGGTGGAGGACAGGCATCCTACCACGGTTAAAGGAGCAGCTGAATTGTCAGATGAATATTGAGTGAGCTGTAATAGGGAGGGTGTTAAAAGTCCAAAGAAAAGTAGAAGGAAGTGTGCCTTTCATCAGGGAGGTGCCAATAGGGTAGGAAAGAGGGATCAGCCGACCCTGGGAGATTTGGATTCCTGGAGCTGGAGGGAAGAGGGAGATTGAAGGGAAAAGGTGTTTTACATGTACGAAAATTGGTCATTAGGCAAAGTGATGTTTGGAAACACAGAAAAATAGGGTGTATTTCTTGTGCCAAAGACCTGGTCACATGATGAGGAAGTGTTCCAAAGTCCCACAGGGAGGTATGGAAAGGAAATCAGTGGTTTCTCAAGTGAGTGTAGCAATGGAGGAAGAAAAGGAGGAGGGCCCAGGAAATGGGGTAAAAGTGAACCTTCCCATCAGAGAACCTGCGGGTCCTTCTCAGGTGTTTATTAAGCTCATAGTGGTAGATGGAGAGATGGACTGAGGTTGGAGGGATACTCATATTTAGAGCGCAGGTAGATCCTGAGCTTTTAGATCCCAGGCAAGGGAACAACAATTCAGCCCTTAGGGGGTTTGGAACAGAAAGTAACCACAGATATACTTAAAATGGTATAATTGGGAAGGTCAAAAAG
Organism: Sphenodon punctatus; assembly: GCA_003113815.1. Taxonomy (NCBI): domain Eukaryota; kingdom Metazoa; phylum Chordata; class Lepidosauria; order Sphenodontia; family Sphenodontidae; genus Sphenodon; species Sphenodon punctatus. Next base: position 585,089 of record QEPC01014782.1, read on the forward strand.
AAGTGTGAATTACAGACACAGGTCCAATTCCTGTACTTTTGGGGAACGATATAGCAGAGGTGCCTGTATATGTGGGGGAGGTGTCTTCAAGAAAGTATGAAGGCATGCATGAGAACTAGCCACTCGAAAAAAATGCTCCTCCCAGGGACCCCCGGCAAAGCACCAAAAACAACAAAAAACCTAGTACAACAAGAACAAAAGAGAAAAGACCTGAAAACTAAGATATCAGGGCATGGGACCTGTGAAAAAGCAGGCAGAAAAGGGTCCAATAATGCGGTTTTGCCAGCAGAAACAGGCGGCTGAGGCACAACAGGAAAGCACGGTGAGTGTAAAGATGGCGGCCACGGCCCATCCCCCCATCCCAGGGGAACCTGAGGGAATCCCACCAAGCATGGTAGTAATTCTGGCTGAAATTAAGGCTGCAAGAGTAGAAGCCCAGCAGGACAAGCAGGTACTCATTGAAAAAATAAATACAGTCACACTTACAGTGGAGGAGGGGGATAAAAAATTGGAGAACTTAGGCAAGTGCATAGATATTACTGAGGAGTGCATCTTGGAACTAGAAGACCGGGCCCTGAGTGCAGACAATGAGGTAGCGAAGCTTCAAGAGTCCATACGCTACCTGCGCTCTAAATATGAGGATCTAGAAAACAGATCCAGGTGGAATAATCTGCGCATAATGGGGGCAAAGGAGGGAGCAGAAGCTGAGGGGATGCAGGAACTCCTCCAGCATATCGTTATTCTGAACTTTCCAGATCAGCACCATCTACATAATGTAGAAATTGAGAGAACTCATAGATCCCTGTGCCCCAAGCCAAAAGAAACTGACCCCCCAAGAGCCATTATCATTAAATTCTTGAAATTTAAGGATAAAGAAGCCTTGCTGACTCTAACGAGAAAAAAGGCCAAAATTCCAGGGCTAAAGTTGCAGCCAGATTATGCACTTGAAACTATGAAGAAACAGAGAACATGGTCCAAATACTTCTCTGAACTAATAGACAGAAATCTAAAGCCACAGCTATGGCATCCAGCTAAGATGACTATATTGGTTAATGGAAGGAGGAAGATTTTTGAAGACACCATGGACCTAGAGATATTCCTGCAAGCAGGCAAGCCCAACCAACAGAAGCCTAACTAATATCGATATAAGAAGCAAAGTAAAAGGGATGCCAGGAGGGACAATCCAAAAGATGATTTCTTTTTATTATTATTATTATTATTATTTTAATAATTTTTATTTTATAATTGCAAATTTCCATAATACAATTATACATCTCACAAACCGGGAATAACCCCCTTCCTTGTAACACAAAAAGGTACAACTATCTTCGATTACTAGGGATATCAAGGTCTTTAGATATGTCAGAGGTCAAAAAGGTTCTTGTACTCTTCATTTTTCAACTCCTTTCCTTCTAGCGCCTTGATGATTGGCATCCAGACTTTTTTGAAGCTACGAACTTCGCCTTTCAGGGTGTAGTGTAACTTTTCCATCCTGAACATATGCCATAGTCTGTTAGTCCATTCTGTGATTGAAAGCTCTTCTGTCCCTTTCCAGTGTCTGGCAATAATATTAAGAACTGCCAAGAACATCATCTTGCAAGACTTTTGGTATGCCAGTATATTCTGTGTCTCCGGATATAGGCCCAACAGTGCCATTTCCGGCTTAAAGGGAACTAATTCCCCTGTTGCCTTATTCACCATTTTCCATACCTTCCCCCAGAAGGTTTGCACCTTACTGCAGCCCCACCAGCAGTAGAGATAGTCCCCTTTTTCTCCACAACCTTTCCAGCACATGCTTCTCTCCCTAGAGGCACCGTAATTGAGTCTTGACGGGGTCAAATAAAATCTTGTAATTAACTTAATCTGAATTTCCTTTACCTCTAATGAATATGAGCATGTGTTCATGTGTTGCCGGATCTTTTTCTTATCTTTTTCTCCTATTTCAATGTTTAGTTCCTTGCTCCATTTATCTATGTATGTTGCTGTGCCTTTATACAATACACTCTTAATTCTTTGTATATCCTCCCTATCCTACCAGTGGTCTTCCTTTGCATGAATAGTATTTTTTCTAATTTAAAGGTCTCTCTGCCAAAGCTTTCTCTATTTTTCAAGCACGTTGCCACATGCCGCAACTGCAAGTACTGAAAGGGATCTATTTTTTCTTGGAGTATTTCCTCCATCCTTTGGTGGATCAGAAACCTCCCTCCTGTATATAGCTGCTGCATTCTTAATATACCTTTTTCTCTTAGTTTTTTCCTTAGCTTGGGGGCCAAGTTTGCTTTCTGACCTGTACCGAGTCTACCAACACGTATAGAGAGAGACCTCCTGTAATTCCCAATTCTACTTGAATCTTGGACCAGTATCTTTTGAGCATTCCCCAAAAGGGGTGTTCTCTGCCACCCATGCGACCCTCATCTACAATGAGATCTTTTAGGGAGACTACATGGAGTATTTCCCTTTCCAGATCCACCCATTCTGGGGTGTTCATTCCTTTGTACCATTCCGGCAATGCACTCAAGGATGCTGCCATATTATAAAGTTTTAGGTCTGGGAAATTGATTCCTCCTCTCTCTTGTGTACGTGCTGTTAATTTTTTTATTCTCAGCTTTTTTCCATTCCACGCTATTTCCTTTACCAGTTCCATTCCACACTATTTCCTTTACCAGTAAATCATTCATCTTATAGAAGGCATTTGGGATATGGATAGGCAATGTAATAAATCTATACAGTACTTTAGGAAGTATTATCATTTTATACAGATTGATTTTTCCTAACCAGGTTACATATAAGTTCTGCCATGGTTTGACCTTATTCCTCAGTTTACCAGTCAAGGGAATGAAGTTGGCTGCATAGAGATCTTTTAAGTTTTTTGTGATGGTAATTCCCAGATATTTGATACCTTCTTTCGCTATGGGGAAGGGTGACATATTTTCGAATTTCTCCTCCTGCGCTTTGGTGTGTCCAAAAGTCAAGGCAAAAAACTTTTCTTTATTAATCGTGTAACCTGAAATCTCCCCAAACTGGTCTATTATCCTAAGAAGTTCTGGGAGTGACTCCTCTGGTTTTGCTATATATAGCAGCAAGTCATCTGCGTACAGTGACAACTTGTTTGTGTGATTTCCTATTTGAATCCCTTCTGTTTTACTATTTTGTCTGATAGCACACGCAAGGACTTCCAAAACTAAATTAAAGAGCAGAGGTGACAATGGACAGCCTTGTCTAGTACCCCTCTGAATCTGAAAATACTCTGACAGATTGCCATTTATCATTAAACTCGATTGCGGGTATTTATATATCGCTCTTAGCCAATTTAGAAAATTACCATCAAAGCCCATTACTTCTAGTACTACAAAAAGACAGTTTGGTTCCACAAAATCAAAGGCCTTCTCTGCATCAGCAGATAGGACCATAGCCGGAATTTTCTGATTCTGTATTTCATAAATAATGTCAATATTTTTCCTAATATTATCTTTACCTTGCCTACCAGGTATAAATCCCGACTGATTTGTATGCATTATCTCTCCAATTATTGCTCTCAATCTGGTTGCAAGTATTTTTGAGAGTAGTTTGAAATCTGTACTGAGTAAGGAAATAAGCCGATAGCTACTGCACTGTTCTGCCTGTCTGTCTGGTTTATGGATCAGGGTAATCATTGCTTTATAGAATTCTTGTGGCATTTTGTTTTCAACCAAAATATTATTAAAAATTTCTGTGAGGTAAGGTGTGATTGTTGCTGAGAAAATCTTATAGAACTCTTTTGGGAATCAGTCGGGACCTCCTGCCTTATTTTTAGAAGCCAATATCGCCTCCTTCACCTCTTGCTCTAAGATTGCTGCATTGAGAAAGCAACCTTGGGTCTCACTCAGCTTAGGCAGCTGAATGTTCCTTAAAAAGGAAGAGATTTTTGCCCTATCTGGCCTTTGGGAGCTGTAAATTCCCTTATAAAATTCCATGAAGGCATCCTGTATGTGTGTGTTGTCTGTTCCCCTTTTGCCCTTCATGTTTTGTATTGCTGGAATATGTGATTTCCTTTGATTGCTCTTTACCAGCCTGGCCAGGGTCTTTCCTGCCTTGTTGTTAGTTTCATAGAAATGGCAATTCATTTTCTGAAGTTGAGTTTTTATTTTCTCTAGCTCTGTATTATTGATGATTTCTTTATTCTTTATTATCTCTTGTTTTAAGAAGAGGGAAGGAGCTATTTTGTTTTGGGCTTCTAATTTCTGCAGTTTTGCATATGTTTCTTTTACTAGATTCCTCCTTTCCTTCACTTTTTTTGCTTGTAATGCAATTATTTTTCCCCTGATAACTGCTTCCCCCGCTTCCCAGAGGGTTGCTGGGGATTTCACTGACCCTTTATTAAGCTCAAAATACTCCTCTAAATCTTCCCTTATCTGTTTAATAATTGCCCCATTTTAAAGAATTTTTCTATCCAAATGCCAGTTACCTTTCCTAGTCCTGTATGCCCCTATTTCTCTAAAATTAGTGACCACTGCATTATGGACTGACAGAACAGTTGGAATGATGAGGCACTTTTTACATCTATGTGCTTCATTCCTGGGTGTTTTCAGACGTTACGAGATCACAGTGAACCACGGTGAATACCCACCTGTGGTCACTGTGTCTCGAACGTCTGTTTGGCGGCCGCCAGATGTTCGCCACGGTCAATATCCGCAAGGGGTCAATTTGAACCACACTTCCTGGGCAAGCCGGGGGAATGTCCTGGGAAGCATGGTCAAAAAGATCCCCAGCGGGGACAAAAAAAAATTAATGTCTGGCCGCGCGCCACGGCCCGGGATCACTGGCGGGATCCCGGGCCGTGGCGACTCGGCCACATTGGCCCCGCCACCCGCCCGTCTCCCCGGAGGGTGGGTGGCGGGGTGCGTGGAGGGGGCGGGGCCATGTGGCCGCACGTTGCGCTGCGCGGCCCCGCCCCCTCCCAGATTCCCCGCCGGGATCCCCCCGGCACGTCTGATATGGCATGGTGGGGTGACCCCGGTGGGGAATGAATGGGTTGTTTTCGGTACGGGGTCAAGAGGCCCCGTAACATCTGAAAACACCCCCTGTCTGTTAATACAAAATCTATTCGTGAGTAGCTATTTTATTTAGCTGAATAAAAAGTATAATCTCTTTCTTTGCCATTAACCTGCCTCCAGATGTCAGTTCAGTCATATGACTCTATGAGTTCAGCAATTTTCTTCTGCTCCCCTCTGGGCTTTTTCAACCCAGAGTGATCTAGCCGTGTAAAGGTGATATTAAGGTCCCCCTGTATAATGACCCAGCCTTTTGCATTGTCGGCTACTTTCTTAAGGTATGTTCTAAAATATTCAAGCCTCCCTTCATTAGGGGCATAAAGATTCACCAATGTAACCAGGTTTCCCTCCAGATTCCCGATTAGACATAGAAACCTGCCCATACTGTATTTGATAGTTTTTTCTATGATAAAAGATTTCCCTCTGCAGACACCAATTATGACTCCTGCCTTTTTTGATTTGCAGCAGGAAGGATATATGTCACCCATCCTTGCATTTGCAAACCTTTTCACATCCCTGTCCAGTAAATGTGTCTCCTGTAAAAAGAAAACTCCTGCCCCTTGCTCTTTTATTAAATTCCTGACTCTTTTCCTCTTTTGTGGGGAGTTTAGCCCCCTTACATTGAGAGTGATCATTTTAAGTTCCCCCATTACATCTTATTGGTTCTTCTGTGCCCTCGCAGTCATCATATCTATACATCTTATATATTCTCTTGAAATCATTCCTGGATGTGCCCCTTGTATTCAGCCCCCTCTGTTGAGCCTTTAAAAACCTTCTGACGCTTCTTTTATAAATCTCCCCTTTTTGGACATCTCCCCCCTTCCATTTAACTTGCATGTACCTCTTCTGCTCTCCTTCTTCCCTTAGGATTGAACTTCCACTTCCCTGCCCAAGTCCCCCCCCTTCCCTCTGCCTTTGCCTGCCAGCTTAGTGTTTGGCCAGGCCCCTCCTTACAACTCATCCTCCAAGGATCTGCTGGAACAACTTTACATCTGAGTTTAAACACCACAAGGTGTTCCCCCTGTCTCCCCCTCCCCCCCCAGCATGTTGCATAGGATTCCCTATGCAATCTTCTATCATGTAATAACTTTTGTTTAAACCGGTTAACAATCAATAACTTCAAAGCCCACAATGTTCTTCAGCTTCTTTTGTATAACATTCCCCTCCATCATGTCTTTCCTACTTCAAATATATCTCCATTATTGCCTAATCCAGTGATCCTTCACAGCTCAGCCTGTGCTCTAGGTACTGCAGGGATGGTCAGCAGAAAAGCCTCCAAGTCCTCTGTGCTCTCAAAAATCTTTCTGTTTCCTCTGCTCACAATCATCATTTTAGCTGGGAATATTAGCTGGGGCTTTAGATTCCTTTCCAGCAGAGTTCCAAAGTATTTGTTCCACTTCATTCTTTTCTTAATAGTTTCTGCTGCGTATTCAGGAAATATTTTCACTACCTGCTGCTTGTATGTTAAATTGTTTTTGAGCCTGGCCTTCTTTAAGATTTCTTCTTTCATTTGAAATTTAGCAAATTTTACTATGATAGTACGTGGCCACTCATTACCATTTCGTCTCTGGCGCCCAATTCTGTAAGCTCTGACAATTTCAGCCTTATGCATGTCAATATCATCTGGGAAATTTTCTTTCAGTACCTCCCATATTGTCTCTTCTATTTTTTCTGACCCTATCAATTCTTTAACCCCATTAATTCTCAAATTACCCCTGTGAGACCTGTTCTCCAAGTCCTCGCATTTCTCTTGCAGGAAAACATTTCCCTTTTAAGGGTTCCAGGTTGCTCCAGCACAGTGCTGGATTGATCTCCAAGGGAGGAAATCCTGCCCTCAGCCACCTCCATTCTCCTGGCAAACTGTTCCATTTTTTTATTCCCTTCCTCCACCGAGCTCCTGATCTTCCTCATTTCTAACTTTAACTCTTGTTTCATCCCCAGCAAGGTTTTATGCAGGGATTTAAGCTTACCCTCCTCCTGGTCAGTGTCAGTTGAGCCCTGCTCCTCTTCAGTCTCGCACTCTGCCGCCGCCATTTGCAGACTGCTGTTCCCGCTTTCCGAGCTTCTGTGGGCTGCACTGACCTTCTTCTGACAAAAGTGCTCCAGCGCATTGCTTTGAGACAACTTTTGTTTGTTTTTACCTTTCCCTGCCATTGCTGACAATCACGGAGTTTTTTTTCTTTTTTTTCACTTTTATCGGTCAATTTCAGAGCTGGGGGGAACGGAGTTCAGACAAGTCCCAGCTAGCTGCTCTGCCGCATGCACAGATCCCCCCCAAAAGATGATTTCTTCAAGCAACACTAAGCAAAAGACTATTTTGCCTCCCTAGGCAACCACAACTCCAGATAAGTCTCACAGGAAGGATATTTCAGTCTTCTTATGTTTACTTGCCTTATTATGTATACCTCTGTTGGGCTACAACCCCAACCAGATTGTCCTTTTTGTATCACATTGCTCATATTATTGAGAAGGGAGGGGTAAAAAAAAAAGCACTCACAAGCATGATTTAACAGGGCCAGGTGAAATTGGTACACCCACACCGACCTTGTGTATAACCCACCAGAAAATTCCGGGGGGGCAGAGGGGAGAAAAAAACTCACAAACCAGTGATTATCCCCACAAAAACTACAGCTTTGCTGAAAAAAGGAGAACATATTGTTCCATTGGGCATGGGGTGCCAATTCCAAGGTTAATGTTGTTGATGTTACTGTGTCATGTAATTAAGTTGTTAACTTCTGCCGAGTACCTTTTAATTATGTTTCATGTTTAGGAATCCAAACCCAAGAATGGTCCATAGTATAAAGAGAATTTTGTATGCTCACTCAAAGAGGGATAAAAAGCTAAATAAACAAAAAACAAATCCATCCCAACTAACCCCATGGCAGTAGCAGCGGGAAATACACCCTCCCCCCGCCCCACGAGATTCCTGACTTTGAATGTCAAGGGTCTCAACCACCCCATAAAGCAAAAAAAATGTGACCGACTATATAATAGATCAAGTAGTAGAGATTTTCTTCCTCCAAGAAACCCATCTAATCCAAAAAAATCTATATTGATTTAGAGGTAGGGGTATAGGAGACACTCATGCCTCCTATGGGAGGGAAAAAAAAGGCAGGAGTCCTAATAGGGTTTTGTCCTACAGTAAATTTTAAACTAACCAGATTGCAGAGCGACAAAGAAGGCAGATTCCTCCTACTCCAAGGAGTACTAAATTCACAAGAAGTAACCCTAGTTAATGTATATGCTCCAAATGAAAATACCTACCAGTTCTTCCAAAAATATATACCCATCATAACTCAAAACACGAAGGGCCTGTTAATTATACAAGGGGATTTCAACTCTCCACTGTCAGCACTGGACCACTCAGCACAGTCTTTACTTAAAAATACACACAAAAATATAGCCTCAGTGATATTACAGCATGATCTGATAGATGCCTGGAGATGTCTAAACCCATCTACTAAGAGCTACACATGTCACTCTAGTGTACACAATACCTATTCTAAAATAGATCACATATTGGTAGAGAAAGACTACCTTTGGAAATGCCTGAGAAGCGAGGTAGTTCCAGCTAGCTTTTCAGATCATAGTGCAATAATTTCCCAAATAGCCTAGAAATCAAATGAGCAGCAAGCTGGTGGCACCTGGCAACTTGATAGAGGCCTCCTAAAAAACGAATTGATAAAACAGCAAATAGCAGCAGATTTAAAAAAGTACTTTGAAATAAATACGGGCTCAGTAATCTCCCACAAACTTTATGGGAATCTGCAAAGCCAGTTATAAGGGGTAAATGCATTGCCATTAAGGCCACAATAAACAAAAAAAGAAGGGAAAGAAATGCAGAGCTTTATGAACAACTCCAGTATTTAGAAACTGAAAAGAATAGATTCTCCAATAAAAAGACCCAGTCGGAAATTCAAAAAATAAAAAGCGAAATTGAAGCAATAGACACACACAAAATTACCCAACAACTCAAAAAGATTAAAAGTTTTTATTTTCAAAACTGCAATAACCCAGAAAAGGTCTTAGCATGGATGACAAAGATCAAAAGGCAAAAAGCCTTCATTCCTCTGATAAAACTCCCAGATGGAAGTAAAACGTAGGGATGGGCCAACAGATCACGGTTCGGGTTCGGTCGTTCGGTCCGGTTCACCCGTTTGGTTTGCTTGCCGCGTTTGGGTTCGGCCATTCGGTTTGGTCGTGTTCGGTTCGGGCATTCAGAAAAAGTATTGCGAGAGCCCGTGATCGTGCTGGAAACTGGAAATTCAAGCATGTGCAGAGCTGTGTGGTGAGAGAGTGTGTGTTTGGCTGACTGGCTGGCTGTTCGGTTCATGTGTTTTGGCTGTTTGGGTTTGGCTGTGTTGTTTGGCTGGTTGGTGAGTGGTGGCATGTGACTGTTGGAGTGTCTGTGTTTAAAAAAACAAAAAAAATGGAGAAGAAGGTGACCACTACCATTAAACGCCGGGCCTGGGGGAAGGCCAAGGTGGTGGAGCTGGTGGTGGAGGAAGAGGTTCCTCCGGCTGCTGCTAAACCTTCGGTGGTGGAGGAGGAGCCAGAGCTGGTGGGCACAGGAGGTGCTGCTGCCACTGTTGCCAGGTTTGTAAACTTTTTTTTTTACTTTGAGGACAAGAAACGTAAGGCTTTATTCATTAGAGCGAGCTCACTGGCGTGCGGGTGGGTGGTGGGCATCAGTTAGGCACAAACAGCGGGCATCAGCGGGTAGCAGCGGATATCTGCCACCAAGAGAGAGGGTATTGTAGTGTGGGAGGCTCTTCCAGTAGTTAAGCATGAGCAGGAGCAGCACCCCCACCCAAACATGTGCCTGCCAGCCATCCCTAGCAAGGGTCTCCACTCTCCAGTTGCCATCCCTACCTAGCAACCTCAAATAAGGGCAGGATTTGCACGTGTCAGCCAGGGTCTTTCCAGTTGCAATCCCCTAGCACCCCAAGAAGGGCAGGGTTTGCACATACCAGCAAGAGCCTCATCCCTTTGCAGCACCCAAAGAAGGGCAGGATTTGCATGTGCCAGCCAGGACCTTTCTAGTTGCAATCCCCTAGCACCCCAAGGAGAGCAGGATTTGCATGTGCCAGCCACCAGGGTCTTTCCACTTGCCATCCATAGCACCCCAAGGTGGGCAGGGTTTGCACATGCCAGCAAGGGTCTCATCCCTCCGCAGCACCCAAAGAAGGACAGGATTTTCACGTGCCAGCCAGGGTCACATCTCCCATTGCTATCGCTACTAGCACCCCAAGGAGGGCAGGATTTGAATGTGCCAGACAGGGTCTCTCCATTGCCATCCCAAGCACCCCAAAGAGGGAGGACTAGAGGCATCATCATAAATGCATGATATTACTTTGGTGTTATTAATGTGTTCCCACTTCATAGAGGAATCTGAAGCCGGCCCCAGCGCTGGTGCCACTGCCAGGCCAAGGACGACCCCTAGGCCGAGGTCGCCAGTGACACCCCCAGACGTTCGGCGGACAAGGTCGGCTGTCTGGAGGTTTTATAATAGGGCGACGGAATCGCCACATGCAAGGTAAGGCATGGGGACTGGAACAACAGGGAATTAATCGCCCTATGACCTGTTAGGAATGGAAATCCCCTGCAGAGAGTGATTGGCCTCCCAGTCCACCCACTTGTGGAGACAGAATGCAGGCCGGGCTTGACAGACCATTGGTCTGACACAGTATGGCACTTCTTATGTTCTTATATTTTTATGCTCTTTTTAGATCTGCTAGAAAAGTTTCTGGCTGCAAAAAGAGAGGACCCCAATCAGGGCTCATTGTCCACATAGAGCGAACGCATGGCAGGAGAGTGAGGTGGCAGGAGGAGGACTCTCGTGTGGCCACTGTGGATCCTCAGCGCCAGAAGAAGGGGGGGAGGCAACCCAAAAAAGATGGCATTTAAGCCCCCCCCCCAAACCCTGATGTGGAGACCCCCAGGCCCCAGAAGTCTGATGAGGTCAAGGCCTTTCAGGCCAAGTTTGAGAGGCCCACCCGGGACTTCATGGCCGGCCTGCAGCAGACAGCAGCCACCATGGAGAACTGCCTGGTGGGGCAGTTCCAGGCAATCCAGGTGGAGAAGAAGAAGGTGGAGGCGTATGGCCAGTACATCTCCGCCGAGATGGAATGCCTGGAACTATACCACCAGGAGCTCTCCAGGTGGCATCGGGCCGTGGAAGGGGCTGTGGAGTTTGCCGTGGCCAACATCTACGACCAACAAGAGTCCCAGGTGGCCACCCCTCAGCCTTGTGCTGCGCCCCAACGGCTGTTGCCTTTCCCCCCAAGTCCCGGGGGACCGAGACTAATAACTTCATTTATAAGTTTCCTTTCAATGTTTGCGTTTGTTTCCAGAATGTTGTTGTTGTTGCTGCTTTGTTCTTGTTGTTGTTATTTAAATAGTTTTAATAAAAGTTGTTGTGTTTCTTGTAACGAGCTTCGTTTGACCTGTCCAATCTTTTATCCCTATGTGCTGAAGTTCTAGCTGACGGGTAGCAGAATCTCATACAGCTTGTCAATCCCTACCAGCAGCACCTGCCACCCCATGTAGTGTAGTTATTAACCCAAAGATGTGCTGTGCCGACAGCAGGGTCTCAACTTGCAGACAGCACCCCAGGAGGTACAGGGTTTGTTTGGGTGGGTGTGACAGAGAGAAAGAGAGACAGGCTCCTTGGCAGCAGGCAGCAGACGGGAGCTGGTGGTTGGAGGGGCTTTTATTTCCAGCAGCTTCAGAGGGCATCCAAGGGTGGGTGCGGAGGAGTAGGCTGTTGGGGGGGTGGGTCCGGCTGGCGTGCGGGCACCAGGCTTCTAGATGCAGTGGAATGGAATGTGGCCCCCATGACTGGAATGATGGTCCCAGAATCTAGTTGATGGTTGCTGGGACCGGGGGGCATGACTGATTCAGGGATAGTGGAATGACAGCCTAAAGCCTATCTGGCACATTTCATTCAATCATGTGATAGGTGGTAGCAGGAGGTACAGGAACGCACGGGGGCGGGCAGGCAGGCACATATAATACGTTGTGTTATATTCTATCTCATTATGGTAGGTTTGCTGTGTGCTGGATGTGGGCAATGGACATTGGGCGCATGAGCACAGATGGGAGTTCTTCCTGATTCTGGCAGGTGGCAGCTAGGGTAGCTGGATACACCTACCTCTCCCCCTCCAGCCCTCATCTCTCTCATTCTATCTGGGAACCTCTCTCTCTCTCTCTGGCCATATAATGCAGGTGACAGCATGGGTGGGATTGTGTCTGTCTCTCCTTCTAGCACTGGGAAGACTCTCTCTCTC
>QEPC01014782.1:622954-645612 GCA_003113815.1 Sphenodon punctatus
TTTTGAAGTCTATATTTTTGTTTATTCCGATTAGAACCCTTGCCTTTTTTTTGAGTGAGCAGGAAGAGTACAATTTCCCCACTTTAGGGCTGGACATTCTTATCACATCCTTGCTGAGCATATGAGTTTCCTGCAGGAAAAAAATGTCCGTACCCTGCTCTGTTATTAAATTCTTAACCCTTTTCCTTTTATGGGGGGAATTTAGACCCCTAACATTCAGCGAAATTGTTTTAAAGCCACTCATCGTCCTTTAATTTGTTTCCTTTTTGTGTCCCATTCAGCCTTTTACCTTTGTTCTCCCCCTCTTTCCCATATATTACTTCACCCCCTCTCTTGTCAACCTTTGTAAATGATTTTTGTCTGTACACCACCTCTTCTTTTACACACACCATGCTGTATGCTAACTTTTTTGAACATTTTAAAAACTTTTGCACCAACTACCCCCAAACCTCCCCAACTACCTCGCCCCCCCCTCCTTATACTTTACCCCTCTCCTTTGCTGCTCCGCTTTAAGTGCCAAACTTCTGGAGTTTTTCTCTTTTCCACTCCTCTCTAAGCCCTTCCTCTCCCCCCCCTTATACTTTAGACCCTTTACTGCAAGCCTACTTTTTTCTGAACCATGGATTATAATATCTTTTCATCAGTCTCAAAATGATCAAACATGCCAAGAGCTCTCAGAAACATCAAAAACATTAAGACACCCCCCCCCCTTCTTCACTCTGCATGCCCTTTAACCCCTAGCGGCATCCATTACTTTGTTCCCTTCATGTAGCCCCTACTTCTGAATCAAACCCCCCCTCTTCCCCTCTGCAGGTATTCTTCCTGGACACCAGCCCCCTTAGCCACTATCAAATTAGATATCCCTGTTTAAACATCAAGACCCCCCCTCTTCCACACTGCAACTTTTTTCCCCTGCCTAGATGTTTAGTATCTGGCCAAGCCCCATTACCCCGTCAGTGACTGGAAACCCCCTCTTCCACGTTACAGGGTTATTGTTTTTGTCTTGGGGCTCCTATAGGGATCCACTATATGTGTTATCACTTCCTGCTCCGGGATGTGTCTCCCCCTCATTCTGTTTCTTCTTCGTTCCTGTTACTTGACCCTGCTGGAAGTGACAGCAGAAAGGTTTCCAAATCTTCAGTGGCATCAAAGACTTTCTTTCCCCCCGGTAGGTTATCATGAGCTGTGCTGGAAAGATGATTCTAGGGCTGAGATTTTTTTCTATCATTGTTCCAAAGAATTTATTCCATTGCATCCTTCTTTTAACTGTTTGAGCCGCATAGTCTGGAAGGATTCTGACTGGGTTTTGCTGATAAGTTAGCTTCCTTTTACTCCTTGCAGCCTGCAGCAGTTGCTCTTTGATGTTATAGTTTGAGCTTTGCTATGATGGGGCGGGGGGGCTCAGCATTCCTCTGTCTAGGGCGCCCTACCCTATGAGCTCTATCAATACTTGGGTTATGCAGTTGTTCTTTATCAGGGAAATTTTCCTTGATATGAGCCCATATTATCTCATTTACATTTCCAGCCCCCTTCGCTTCATTTACCCCGTGAAATCTCAGATTCACCCTTCTGGAGCGGTTCTCTAACTCCTCACATTTTTGCATTAAGAAACCCGTTTCCTTTTTTAGTTTATTTATGACTCCATCAGACTCGAGGGTATGATCCTCCAAGGAGGATATTCTTCCCTCAGCCACCTCTGTTCTCCTTGTCAGGACCTCAAGCTTTTTGTTTCCTTCTTCTATAGCCCCTTTAATTCTCCTCATCTCTCCTAAAAGCTCTTTTCTCATTTGGGGAATCAGGTGCTTCACCGGGGTCCCATTTACTTCTGCCTCTGAATCAGAACCCACTGAATCAGAATCCTCCTCTCTCTCTGGGGATTTTGGCGCTCTTTTCCTACCGGCCGTGACTGTGCCCCGCTCTGCAGGCTTCTGGGCTTTGCTTCTGCCGCCTGTCAGGAGGCGCCCGGTTCGCAGGAGGCGCCCTCTCCTTCCCCTTTCCCTACTCACCGTGACACCGCCGGTAGCTTCCTTCGCCTCTCCGGGACCTTCCCCTTCATCCCTCCTACAAGATCTTCCCAGGGTTCCAGCCAGCGGGGCTTCCTGCCTCACTGGTCTTCTTTCCCCAGCTTGCTCACTGGATTCGGATGTGGCTGAGTCTTCTCCCGCCTCGGGATGATTTGGCGCTCTGTTAAATTCTCCAGCCGCTTTCTCCCACTCCTCAGGCCCTGCAGATTCTCTCCTTTGGAAAAATCTCTCCAGGGCATTAGCCTGAGAGATTTTTTGCTTGTTCTTATGTTTACCCGGCATCTCTCTTTTTTCCAGGATTTTTTTCTTCCTTTTATACTTTAAAATTTGGCTTGTTTATAGTTGGGGGAAGAGGAGCTTGGGCTTCTCCTTCCTAATTAGCCCGACGTATGCACACTCCTCCCAATCCGACACCACCTTAATGACACAGCAACCCCCGCTGAAACAGTGGCACTATCGAATCAAGCATGTTGCCCTTTTTGGCTTTTTTGAAAGTGACGGAGACTCTCAGAGACTTCCAGGAACTGTGTAAACTTGACTGAACTTCCGCAAAGTTTTGGAAACTGTTGTACAGTTCTGTAAACTTCTATAAACTATCATAAACTTTATGGGGGAACTGTCACAAATCATCATAAATGTTTCTAAAACTGTCGGAACTGTCGTAAATTATTGTGATCTGTCATAAATACCGCAAAGTGCCGTAAACTGCCTCAACTTCCGTAATATGCAATTTCCGTAAACTGTCACAAATTACCTTGAAGTATTGTAAATTGCCATTAGCTGCTGTTCGACTGGTGGCAGACAAGCTGAAAAAACAGCAGCACAAAGTAGAATGGAAAAAAATGCTTCTACTTCAGGCCTAGCTGGCAGGAGGAGGAGCAGCAGCGGGAAGTTCAAGACAGGCAGGCAGAGGAGGAACAGATGCAGCAGGTAGTGGCACTGGCGTTGGCACCCCTGAAGTCTGGCAGGATATCAACTTAAAGAGAGCACCCCAAGGGGGGAGAACTTGTGAGTGTGTATGAGAGAGACATGAACTGGCAGGAGAAGTCACTGATGGTAGGCAGTGGAGGAACAGAGATGGCATTGGCACTGGCACCACAAAGTCTAGCAGGACATCAGCTTCCCCCATGGGGATAGGACGTGAGATATAGATACGCACTGGCAGGAGGAGCAGCAGTGACAAGCATTTCAAGGCAGGCAGGTGGAGGAAGAGGAGAAGAGGCATCAGGTAGTGGCACTGGCATTGGCACTCTCAAAGTCTGGCAGGGCAACAACTTGCAGAAAGCATCCTAGGGGGGCAGGACTTGTGTGTGTGAGAGAGGTGAACTGGAAGGACGAACAGCAGCAGCAGGCAGTACAAGGCAGGCAGAGGAAGAGGAAAGGCAGCAGACAGTGGCACTGTCATTGGCACCCCAAAGACTGCCAGGGTTTTGACTTTCAGAGTGTGCCTTAGAGGTACAACATTGGAACCCTTAAGACTGGCAGGGTGTCTTTAACTTGCAGAGATTTCTCCAGTGGCACCATTAGAACCCCCCAGACTAGCAGGGTGTCTTCAGCTCACAGAGACTGCCCCAGGGGGCAGGACATAGGGGGAGAGAGAGAGAGACTTCATTCACTCATCCTGACTGGTGGCAGCAGGTTGAGGGCACAGATGTGGTCTCTCTCTCTCGGGTTCTGGTGGGTGGCAGCATGGGCAGAGTGTGCACCTCTCTCATTCTAGCAGCAGGGAGCATGTCTCTCTGGTTCTGGTGTGAGCTGGATGTGTGTGTCTCTCTCGTTCTAGCAGCAGGGAGTATATCTCTGGTTCTGATGGATTGCAGCGTGGGCAGGGTACACCTCTCTCTCATTCTAACAGTAGGGAGTATCTCTCTCTCTCTCTGGTTCAGGTGGGTGGGTGGCAGCTTGGGCACGTTGCACCTCTCTCATTCTGGTGGATGGCATGGGCCAACCACTGCCTCTGTGTATGTTTCCCCCATTTAGCCTGCCAGAACACTAGCTATCAAAAGGCTAAGACTTCAATTTGCCGAGTTCCCCAAGGTACCACCACTATATGAGGTAGATAAAATGTCAGGTAGGCAGGCACTGGCATTTGGCATTACCCTAGTTATTACAGGGTGTCAGCTTACAGAGATGGCCTCGGGGGGGGAACAGAATAATATATATGTGGGGGGGGAGGCAGGCACATGGAGCAGTTGGCATTTGGACAGGAGGGGAGGGAGACATCAAGAGAGACCCAGCAGGACGGAGTAGCAACAAAGCTGCCCTTGGAGTTGGCAGTGTACCCCCTCATTCCAACTCAAAGGGCAGCTTGGGGAATCCCTGCAGCGGTAGCAGCAGATAGGCTTTTGAGAACAGCAACTGCTCCACCAGCCAAGCACCCAGCCTCGAATGGTAGGAACTGACAGGGCTGATTCCCGCCCACACGCCTGCGTGACCCAATGTGCCCGCAATGGAAGTGCATGGTTTCTGTGCACAGGGGATCCACAGGGCATGGAATCGGGCCCACTGTGCTGGCCTGCTCTTAAAGCAGAGCTCAGTGGTGGGTTTTCATTGGGAGTTCATCCTACTGTTGGTGAAGTGCCTCTGTTGCTTGCCACGATTTCCCACAATGCTTGCATTCTACCTCTCCTTCATGACCCCCCACCTGCCTAAATTTAGCCCATAAAGTTGACCTGCGGGGCGCTCCCACATTCCTATGGCTGGTGGGGACTGATGTCTTTGTCCCTGAGAGGCAGGAGGAGGACATGTAGGGGCCTCAGCAGGGGTGTCCTCCTCCTCACTCCCCTCAATGCCCAGATCCCATGCTGCTCCTGCCAGACTGGGGGTTCTGGGGAATAGGAGAGGATACCCTGCTGCTATGAGTCGAAGATGGGGGTGAATAATATTTATTTTATTTATTTATGTAGAGACTTCAACCCCGCTCCCTCCAGCCTTACAGCAGTTCGGGGCTGTTTGGGAAGCTGCTAATGTGGGATTAGCCTCTCAAACTCCTACCACCACATCCTGTCAGTTGCCCCCAGGAGGGTGGTTCCAGGTGGAAGCCTGACCAAGAGGACAGGTGGGTGTCCCAGCATCACCCACATCAGCACCAACATCACTGCTGCCCACATCTGCCCCCACATCAGTGCTGCCGTTGCCACTGAATGCTTCAAGAAGGGTACACACACACACACACACTCCAGTGCCACTTCTTGTGGAAGGCTGGGGGTCCCTGACTTGACCATTACCACCTGCCATCAAGCCCAGCATCTCAGCCCCTTCTCTCCCTAAGAAGCACTACTGCTGCAGGGAGGGAAAGGCTGGGTGTTTAATTCTGGGGTGTGGGATAGCAATTACAGGAGTGCCAACCCCTCTATGTCTACACCCTCTTCCAGTGCCTGAGGGGCCACCTTTCCCTGCCTTGGCTGCCTTGACTGACCAACGCATACAGACTATATCTGTATGTCTATACGGTATGGCATTTATCTATCTCTATATCTATTATCCTATTCCTAATATCTATATCTGTTGTATCTTCTATATCCTTATCTATGCTTATCCTATCCTAATATATCCTATAGTCCAATATCAATACATACACTGGGGAGACACACAGACAAGGGAGGGTTAAGAATTGTAGAAGGGAAGGATTAAAGGTGGTGGGACTGGATTTGGAACACAAGGGTAGTATGAGGATGGATGTTGTGTCATGCTACTGAGGGCTGGGGAAGATTTTTGCTAGAAAGCACCAATGTTCTCAAGATGGCACCTGACAAGCAACCCAGAACAAGTACAAACAGGCTGGCTGTGGCAGTATAAAGCTTTCCCGGAACCCAGTGTAATTGGCTCTGGCAGGCTGGAAGCATTGAGCAATCAGAGTGCCATGCCACTGTCTAGGATGTGCTTGCAATTCGCCAATGGAGATGTCAGTCATGTCTCCTGGCTCATGGTGTCTGCTCCCTCCTGCCCTCCCAGAAGTGGTTTACCAGGTTTTCCCTCCAAAAGAGGGCCTGATAATAATAACAAATGATTTTTTTCATTATTTCATTTTTTTTGTTTTTATGAAAACAAAAATGAAAACGAATTGCACACCTGAATGAATACATTAAATAACACCAGTCCCAGTACAGATCCCTGGGGCACTCCACTGTTTACCTCTCTCCATTGTGAAAACTGACCATTTAGTCCTAATCTTTGCTTCTTATCCTTTAACCAGTTATCAATATACCAAGTCCTTGGGTACAGTGGCAGATTTTAGCTACAGGTTATAAATTACCAGTAGTAGGTGTGCAATTTCATATTTGTCAGTTTTCTCTAGAACCTCTTCCAGAGTCACATTGATTTGTGATAGCTCTTCCGATTCATCACATTGTCCTCAGTGTCCTATTGACTCCTATTCAATGACTTTTTAATTTCCTCAAAAGTCTCACATGAAGGAACTTCTCAAACACTTTCTGAAAATTCAGGTACACTATATTGACTGGTTCTCTGTTAACCACATACTTATGTACACCCTCAAAAAATTCCAATAGATTAGTGAGGCACAACTTCCCTTTGCTAAATCAATGTTGAGTGGCTTCAGAAGCTCTGGAACTGGGAGCTGCAATTATCAATGTTGACCCTTCCCCTGTAAGCTATGTTTATCAATATGCTCAGTAATTTTGTTCTTAATAGTTGTTTCCACCATTTTGCCCGGCACAGACATCAGGTTCACTGGTCTGTAGTTTTCAGGATCGCCTCTGGAGCCCTTTTAAGATATTGACATTATATTTACTACCCTCCAGTCCTGAGGTACAGTGGCAGATTTTAGCAATAGATTATAAATTACCAGTAGTAGGTGTGCAATTTCATATTTGAGATCCTTCAGAACTCTGGGGTGAATACCATCTGGTCCTGGTGATTTCTTACTATATAGTTTGTCAGTTTGCTCTAGAACCTCTTCCAGAGTCATGTTGGTTTGTGATAGCTCTTCTGATTCATCACCTACAAAGAACAGTTCTGGTATTGGTATTGGTATCTCCCCAACATTCTTGCAGTGAAGACCAAAGCAAATAATTAATTCAGCTTCTCTGCAATGTCCTTATCCTCCTGGAGGTCCCCTTTTACCCCTTGGTCATCAAATGGCCCAGATGATACTCTAGCAGGCTTCTTGCTTCCTTTTTAGAAGCTTTTATTATTAGTTTTTGCCTCTTTAGCAAGTCTCCAAATTTTCTGTTGGCCTGCCTTATTAACGTTTTACATCTAATTTGCCAGTGCCTATGCTCTTTCCTATTTTCCTTATTAGAACTAGCTTTCCATTTTTAAAGAATTCCAATTTTTGTTGTTGTTCTAATAGCCTTATACACTTCACCATTTAGCCATGCTGGTAGACATTTGGTTCTCTTGCTCCCCCTTTTAAACTGTGGAATATATTTAACCTGTGCTTCTAAAATGGTGTTTTTAAAATAGCCTCCACTCCTCTTGCAGACATTTAATCCTCTCAACTGCTCCTTTTAGTTTACTTCTAACTAGCTTCCTCATTTTAGCATAGTCTCCCTTTTTAAATTTAAATGTCACTGCAGTAGTTTTGCTTATCATTCTCCCTCCAGTAATTATGTCAAATTTGATTATATTATGATCACTATTGCCAAGTAGCCCCACCACCATTTCCCATTGCACCAGGTCCTGTGCTCCATTTAGGATTAAATCTAAAGTTGCTCCTCCTCCTCATTGGTTCCAGGACCAGCTTCTCCAAGATGCAGTCATTTATGGCATCTAGAAGCTTTACCATATCACACACTAGACATTCATCCAATCAATATTAGGGTAATGGAAATCATTCATTATTATTATTATGTTTAAGACTTTAGTAGTTTCTCTAATCTCTGTTGGCATTTCATAGTCAGCCACACTGTCCTGGTCACTGGGACGATAATATAGCCCCACTGCTCTACACTACCATGATACACGTGGAATTTCTGACCATTCCAGAGTACAGTTTATGAGAATTGCACCTGATTTTTGTATAATATCCATAGTACTGGATTGCCATCAGACCAAAATTGTCATTTAGTCACCACTGCTCTAAGATGGAGGAAAAGCTCCCTATGCCAGTGATCCCTAAATGGTATGGGGGAATACTAAACTGTTGAATACAGCAATATTATAGAGATAATGCATCACTTAATAGCGTAATTAATACCCTAATTCATTTTGTCCTTGGTTACATGCAATAAAAGTTTGCAATGTTACATTGTTTAAGTGCCTTGCTATGTGGTGTGCATTGATAAATCAGCTTAGGTGTACAATGAAAAGGAATTGCTGAAGCACAGGTGTACTGGAGTCAAAATCAAAATTGGATACCTTTAGCCTGTTCCCTTAGCAGCCTCAAATCTTGGCAATAAGACTAGTAAGATCACAGGTAGAATATATGGGAAATGATTAACCCCCTGAATATACACTACATAAACTGAAAATGGCAGTTTGGGTAATAACCAATATCTGTTTACACTCTGCTGGGTATCTGTTTTTGTTATTTCTCATTTAGTTTTTTTGTTTGGTTATTTTGGTACTTCAGTCATTTTTTTGTTTTTTTGTTTTGGTTATATCACAACAGCAATACATGCACAATTGCCAAAAATGATGTAAATGAAATATTGAAATGACAAAAAATGAAAATAGCAGAACCAAAATGTAGGGGTGTGCACTTTGTTTTCGTTATATGGATAACGATAATGGCATTCTCATTTTTCTTATTGTTATTGCAATAACGAAGATAAATAATAACAAAATCAATAATGATAATGAAAGTCATTATTGCCTGGCAGGTACTTTTTGGAGGAAAATGTGAAGAGGGGAGGAGGGAGCAGACATCTCGGAGCCAAAAACAGTGTCAAACTCTTAAACTGGGCCTGTGATGGAAGGGGAAGGACCTGATGGATGTAATTTCTGGCCAATGACCAGCACAAGCAGGTCCCACGCAGCTGAATGGCACCCTGTGATTGCTCAATTCCTCCTGACTCCCAGAATCATTCATGGGGGCTCTGGGGAGGGCACTGCAACCCTTACATTGCAAGGCCAGGCTGTTTGACTCTTGTTCTGTGTTAGCACTTGCTGTGTCAGGTTACATTTACAGAACTCTAGTGCTTGCACAAAAAAATCTTCCTCACCCTCCGTGTTACACCTTTCCTTTCCTTATAACCTTTATTTTACTTTTTCCTTTCCCCCTTCTGTCTCCCCAGGTACATATATATGAACAGATATAGGTTTAGGTATATAGCTTAGATAGATATAGATAATATAGATAGTGATTAGATATATCCTATAGTTTTTTCTGTTCCCTTCCCCTGTCTGTCTCCCCCTGTCCATATTTAGATAGATAGATGATAGATATGAGGCTTTTTTATACTATATCTTTATTGATTTTTATTTATTCTTAGAGTTTTGCTACCCTGCCCCTCCTGCCACAGACAGCTCGGGGCGGCTTACAACTTGCAAACAAATATTAAAACAATTTAAATACAACTAAAAAGGACAAAAAGAAAAATAACCCCTACCCAACAGCCACCCCCTCACCCATCTCCCCCGCCAAATGCCGGGCGGAAGATCCAGGTCTTACAACTTCTCTGAAAAGAGGCGAGATCTGGGGCCAAATGGGCCACCACCAGAAGGGAGTTCCACAGCCGTGGTGTGACCACCAAGAATGCCCTCCCCTGCGTGGTCCCCTGGAAGACTTTGGGGACCTTGAGCAGGGAGCCCCTAGATGACCGCAGGGGTCGGCCCAGCACCCGGGGAGTAAGATGGTCCCGCAGATAGGTAGGACTTTATAGGCCAAACCCAACACCCTGAATTGGGCCTGGAAAAGCACCGTCAGCCAGTGCAGAGAGCAGAGCACTGGTGTGATATGCTCCCAGTGGTCCAGTCCTACCAGAAGATGGGCCGCCGCATTCTGCACCAGCTGCAGTTTCCGAGTCATCACCATGGGTAGCCCCATGTAGAGCACATTACAATTGTCCAATCTGGAGGTGATGAAAACATGGATGGTGGTGGCCAGGTCAGAGCCTGAGACAAACGGCCAAAGCCGTTGCACCAAACGTAATTGGTGAAAGGTAGTCCTCACCACAGCCTCCAACTGGGCATCCAGGCAGAGCTGTGTGTCAAGGAGCACCCCCCAGACTCCGTAACTGGGGTACCAATAGAGGGCAGAGCCCACCAATAATGGGGGCCACTATCTCCATCGCCTTAATCACCAACATCACCTCCATCTTGTTGAGATTCAGTCTCAGTCGGTTAGTCCTCATCCAGTTCCCCACAGTCATCAAACACCAAGTAAGCATCAAGACTGCAGGACTTGGGTCTGTTGAAAAAGAGAGATACAGCTGGGTGTCATCAGCATATTGATGACACCACATGCCAAACCTCCTGATCACACCACTGAGTGGCTGTATGTATATGTTCAACAGGAGAGGGGACAAAACCAAACCCTTCAGGACTCCACATGAGAGGTCTAGGTATGATAAAAAAGACTCCAAGAACCACTCGCTGCATTCTACCGGTCAGGAAAGAGCGGAACCATTAGAGAACAGTCCCGCCCACCCCTGCAGTCCCACAGTCGCGTCACCAACATCCTATGATCAACTGTATTAGATAAAGCCAAAAGATCTAATAGAACTAACAGGGTTGAATGACCCCGTTCCATTTCCTGATGCAGATCATCCTCCAAAGCCACAAGTGCAGTCTCTGTGCCATACCCTGGATGAAAGCCCGAATGAAAGGGGTACAGATAACCAAAGCGGTCCCGTTCAATAACCTTCCCTAAAAAGGGAAGATTAGAGATAGGCTGATAGCTGGCAAGGGAGTCAACGTCAAGCAATGGTTTCTTGAGCAGAGACCGAACCACTGCCTCTTTGAGAGTGCCCAGCACTCTGCCCTCCTGAAGGGAGGTGTTGACCACCCCAGTCAGCAATGGCCCCATTGTCTCCCGGCAATATTTAATCAGCCAGCACGGGCAAGGATCTAATTTGCAAAATGTGGCCCTAACAGCCCCAAGAACACCAACCGTATCAGTGGGTATCACCAACTGAAATTGATCCCACAAAACTGGACAAGACGAGGCTTCCATAACCTCCAGTTCCTCATATGTATTAATTACAGTATCAAAGTCATGGTGAATCTGAGCGATTTTATCCACAAAATAATCCATAAACATGTCACAATGAGCAGTAGAGGACTCCATGCCAAGGCAGAGGGAGGCCGGACTAACCACCCCCCGCATGACCCGGAAAAGCTCGTAAACTGGCTCTATGATGCAATCTGTCTGTTTCAGCATGAAAACGGTGCCACCATTGCTCAAACCACCACCCTTCTCACTTCAGCTCCCGCAGTTCCTCGGAGAGCCAAGGAAGCCTACGGAGCTGTCGCCTGGGCAGCGGATGCCTAGGAGCTGTCCTATCAATGACCTCCATCAGCAAGGTATTCCATAACAAGATGAGGTCATCAGTGGAACAGTCGTCAAGGTCAGAGGGAAACTCGCCCAGAGCCTTCCGGAACCGATCTGGTTCCATCAACCTCCGGTGCGAAACATCTGAATCAGTTCTGCACCTTTCCAGGGGCAGACATGCACCAGAAGCAAGGCCTGCAGGAGGTAATGGTCCATCTATGACAAGAGTACAGCTGATAACTCCCACACTAATGGAGCACCCGCCTCAAGGCCGTTTCAAAACACAAGGTCTAAGGTATATCTCCCCTGATGTGTCAGGCTGATAACTGTCTGGGACATGGTTGCCATGAACTCATGCTCCACTCCCATAAGGTCAGTGTCGGCATGAATGTTGAAGTCCCCCAAGACTACTGACTTCAGGGACTAGGGATGGGCGAACGCGGTTCGGATGTTCGGAGTTCGGACTGAATTCGGTCTGTTCGGACGTCCGAACTGAACGTCCAAACCGAACTCTCGAATGGTCGAACAGTTCAGTCATGTTCGGATGAGTTTGGAGGCAGGAAAAACATCTTTCCAGGGCCAAAAATTATGTTTCGGTTTTGATTTCGTTTCGGTTTTGCTATTTTTGAATGTTCGGCCAAACCAAACTTGGCTGAACCGAACCATCTCAGGTTTCGAACCAGATGACCGAACATCTGAACATCCGAACTGCGTTCTTTTTGCCCATTCCTATCAGGGACCGCAACACCACTCCCGACACCACCTCTGCCAAAGCATGTAGGGAGGCTGCTGCACAGGTAGGTGCATGGTATATAAGCAGCACTCCCAAACTGTCACCCGCCAAATCAAACACAAGGTGAAGACGCTCAATACCTGATACGGATTGCACCAGATACCTCCTCACAGTCCAACCCTCTTTAAAAATCAATATAGGATATAAATAGAATAGATGGACTCTTAGATATTAGCAGCTACTAGGCTTTTTATTATATATATTAGCATTATAGGATAGACACTTAGAACACATAGCAGGAGATCTGCACATGCATCAATGCTAATAGCTGGGAGTCGCCAGAGGTCCGCTCCCCCCAGTTCCAAATTCAGGCCAACTAAAATAATTATACAAAATTAAAACCCAAAACCAGGCCTCAATGACAGGTAAAAACAAGCCCTGTCAGAAAATATCACAGGCAAACGCACTGGAGCGGTTTTGCCAAAAGAAACAAGTGCAGAAAGGCGGGGGAGGAAAGTAATGAGCTGCAAATGGCGCCGGAAGCGTGCAAAATGGAAAATGACTAGGCCTCATCAGTTTCAGAGGCAGAAGAAGGAAAGCAAGGTTCCCTAAAAAAGCTGTTGCTTGAAATGAAAACAGAATTAAAGACAGAAATGAAGCAGATTAAGCTAGCGGTGGATGAAGGGAACAAGAAGCTGGAGGGGTGGACTAGAAGGATTGAGGTGGCAGAAGAGAGAATCTCCTCGATGGAGGATCAGTCCCATACCACCCAGGAACAGTTAAACAAAGTGAAAGGTGAGACAGCTTTCCTGCTATTAAAATGTGAAAACCGCTCCCATAGAGGAAACTTAAGATTTAATGGAATTAAAGAGGCTGGGGGGGCAGAAAGGGTGAACGAGATAATCTGGGCCCTGCTGAAAGAGAATTTCGTTGAGGAGGGACACCTCCACTCTGCAGCAATTGACAGGGTCCACAGAACAGGGCACCCTAGCACACACACCGCCCCATAATTGTAAAATTTGCAAGCTATCAAATAAAGGAGGAGATTTTGAGGAACGCCAGAATTAAAAAGAAACTGACCTTCCAGCAACAGAGCGTGAAAGTGTTCCCTGACTATGCAGCAGAGACAGTAAAAAAAATAATGAGATGGAGTAAGTACTTTGGTGTACTTATTGAAATAAACTTGAATCCAAGATTGCTCTTCCCAGCTAAAATGATGATTACTGACAAGGGGAGAAGGAAATTCTTTGATAACACAGAGAATCTGCAGGGTTTTTTGGCAGCTCAGCCAGCAACTCCAAATGCGAGGGCACAAGATTAGGGGAAGCTGAGAGAAACCTCCACTGACAGACACAGAGGGAAAAAGACTGCTTCAAGGGAGACAATGAAGAAGCAAGAAAACCAAGGCAAAGGAAGGGAACAAGGAACACTGTTGGGGGGGGGGGTAAAGTTGGTAGAAGGGTTTGGGGGTGAAAAGGGTTTGTGGCAAGCAGTTGGCTTGAATCTGTAAGTAGGCAAGTTAAAATAAAATATGACAAAATAAGCTGGGGGGTGGCGGGAAGAAGGGCACGCCGCAGGTTTTAAAACTGGGTGTTTGGGCTCCCAGCAGATCCCTAACAAGGCTAAGAGGGGGAAGATGAAGAGCTGGCGAAGAAGCCAAAAAGGGGGTGGGAGAAGGGTAGGACAGTGTAGAGAGGGGAGGGGGTGTAATTTAAAGGGGAAGGGGAGGGGGGGAACAAGGGCTCTCACAAAAAAATAATGATAAAGCCAGGGGGAATTGGGACTACAAGAAACAGTTACTATGAAGGAGAAGGGAAACAGGATGCATGTAAGCTAATGGATCGTACATACAAGGTCAGGGGGCAGTATAATATAATATGGTTCAAGGAAGGAATGATCCCCAGAATGATTCTGCTCTCAAGGGATGGCTGATTTCAAAACAGTCACAGGGTGATTTCAGATGTTACGTTGTCTGAAATCACCTCAGTCAACCGCAGGGTGGGTGGGGGTGAACGGAGGTGACCGTCTGTTTGCGTGCATCCAGATGTTCACTTCAGTCAACCACCCCCCGCGATGAACCTAACCACGCTTTGTTCTCCCGCACAACGGCGGCGAACGAAGCGTGGTTAGGGGGAATTCGGAACGTGGTGAAGGAAAAGTAACATCTGTTACCTTACCTTCACCATGTTCTGGAGTCCTGGCGGTGGACTATGGCAGCGGCCAGATAGGCCGCTGCGGCTGCCTGTCTTGGGGAGGGAGGGCGGTTGGGGAGCACAGTGGGCGGGGCCGTGCACCCGCACACTGCGCCGTGCGGCCCCACTCCCTCTGGGAGGGGGGTTGCCCAACAGACGTGATGACCGGCAGCATTGACCCTGGGCCATGGTTCGGCGGTCCCCATGGCTGGGGGCAGAGAGGCGACCGTCTGTTGGCACACCCCTTCACCCCCGCCCGTGGTCTGAACCACCCCACGGCCCACGGTCAATGCTGCCAGACGTCACGTCTGAAATCACCCACAGTTAATGTAAGGTGCTTGAACTCCCCGCAGAAAAGGAAAAGGATGAGAGACTTTCTGGAGGAGCAAGGGGCTGATTTCTTCTTTTTACAAGAAACCCATCTTCTAGACAAAGATGTTCCCAGATTTGCTAATGTAAAGATAGGAGGCTTATATGCCTCATGCGCCAAAAAGAAAAAATCTGGGGTCATAATAGGATATAGTAAAAAGAAGAAGTTTGAAATTGAAAAATATATTAAGGATGAAGATGGTAGGTTTCTCTGCCTAATAGGGAAGGTGCAGGGTAAGCAGATGACAATAGCGAATATATGCGTGCCCAATGTGGGAAAGGCTGCCTTCTTTAGAGAAACTTTTAAAAGAATAGCTGAGGTTGCCAAAGGATGGGTCACCATCCAGGCGGACTTCAATGCCACATTCACTGATCTAGATCACTCTCGTTTGGGAGGTACAAAAGGGGAACAAAGAGAGCTAGTCAATCTCCTGAAAAATACGGAGGGGTGGACATGTCTAGACACTTAAACGGGAAAGAAAGGGACTGTACTTTTTATTCTGCCATACACAATAGTTATACCTGCATTGATCACTTGCTGGTCAATTAAACCGACTCACACGGGGGTGGGGGGGGAAATATCTTCTTATACCAGTGGTGCTGGCGGATCACAATGCAGTGGCCACCATGTTTAAAGAGCCTGGAGGTCAGCACCCAAAGATTGCCAGTTGGCAGCTAAATAGAAGCTTGCGCACAAATGGGGAAAACAGAATCCAGATTCAAAAAAGCCTGAAAGAATTTTTTGAGCTTAACTCTGTGTCGGTGGATTCACCTGCTACAGTATGGGAAGCTGCAAAGACGGTGACCAGAGGTAGTATAATTGCTTTACAAGCTAAAATTATAAAAGATAAAAGACACCAAAGAAAAGAAACATATGCTAACCTACAAAAGCTAGAAGCACACAATAAAATAGCCCCCACTAAAGCCTTGAAACTAGATATAATAAAAAACAGGGAAATTATAAATACACTGGAGCTAGAAAAGACTAAAAATCAACTGAAAAAAATAAGATTTTATTTCTACGAAAATAGTAATAGAGCAGGGAAAACCCTGGCTAGATTAGTAAAAACAAAGCAAAGAAAAGCGCATGTAGCAAGGGTAACAAATAA
Source organism: Sphenodon punctatus (assembly GCA_003113815.1). Classification (NCBI taxonomy): domain Eukaryota; kingdom Metazoa; phylum Chordata; class Lepidosauria; order Sphenodontia; family Sphenodontidae; genus Sphenodon; species Sphenodon punctatus. The sequence continues at coordinate 638,779 of QEPC01014782.1, forward strand.
GGCAAATAAACACTGTATGGAGCTCCCCCAAATAAGAGACATTTTTAGAGTTTTTTAAGGAAGTATATACATCACAAAATCCAGATGAAACAGAAATACAGAAATACAGCAGTTTATAGTACAAATGCCAAGATTAAATAAGGGCCAAGAGGCATTTTTGAATGCCCATATCACAGAGCAGGAAGTTCAAGAGGCAATAGTTGTCTCAAAGACTAACAAGGCTTCTGGGCCGGATGGGTTCCCAAACGAACTTTACAAAGCCTTTGCAACAATTCTTGTGCCCTATCTCGCAGTAGTGTATAACAACATACTAGCAGAAAAAGAGATGCCGCCGAATGTCTACAATGCAGTAATTACAATAATCCCCAAACCGGGCAGAGACCCTGACCAATGCGGAAGCTACCGTCCGATTTCCTTGTTGAATTTGGACTTTAAGATTTTTGCCAAAATCCTTGCGGACAGATTAAAGGCGATAAGTGGTGAAATCATTCACAGAAATCAAACTGGTTTCATCCCAGGCAGACAGGGAAGGGGTAACATACAAAAGACCATCAAGATCATATTCGCATTAAACAAGCAGAAAGCCCCAGCTGTGTTAATCTCGGCGATGCTGAGAAAGCTTTTGAGTTTGTGGAACCAAAATGTCTATTTAAGGTTCTGGAGAAGCTGGGCTTTGGAGGTAATTTTCTAGATTGGCTCTCCGCAATCTACAAGAAATCACAATCTAGACTGTTAATCAACGGAGAGCTCACAGAGTCTTTTCAGTTGCAGAGGGGGAACAGACAGGGATGCCCCTTGTCCCCTCTGCTGTTTAATATGGTACTGGAGGTCCTGGCTTCAGCGATTTGGCAAAATGAAAAAATAAAGGGGGTAAAAATCGGGGGCAGTGTAAACAAACTGTCGCTTTATGCAGATTATTTATTAATGTATATAACTGATCTGGAGGAGACTCTGCCAGAGCTGCTGGGGGTGATGGAGCAATTCGGCAAAATCTCGGGATATTTGATTAATAGGGGGAAATCCTTTGCACTAGTTTTTGCACAAGGGAAAGAGCAAGAGGAACAAATTTTTTAAAATTTACCTTTTCCGGTCGTGGAATCAGGTCTGAAATACCTAGGGGTAATGTTAACAAAAAATGTGAAACATTTGTACTCTGCCAACTTCCTCCGTTTAATAAAACAATTGAGGGAAGAAGTATGACCCTGGAAGAAATTGATGGTTTTGTGGCTAGGGAAAATTAACCTATACAAAATGATAGGGCTTCCCAAGCTTTTGTACAAGTTTATGACAATCCCGATTCCACTGCCAAAGTCCTTTTTTAGATCAAATGATGATCTTCTTAGGGATATAATGTGGAATGGGAATAAACCACGGATTAGGAAACAATCTTTAATGCAGCTTCAAGAGAAGGGGGGTCTAAATGTCCCTGATATAAGACTTTACCATATGGCAGCATCTCTGGGAGGGATGTATGACTGGTATCATGACTCGACTGCGCCCGAATGGGCAGAAATAGAAAAAGAACTCTTACAGGTACAGACGCTTAAGGACCTAATTGTAGATCAGGGTACCATCCCCTCCGAAACAAAGAAAAGAGCATCCATTTGCTGGAACCTTGTGGAAGTACTGGGAAAAAGCAAGAAAAAAAAATGGGGGCGAAAGGAGCAATGTTCCCCTTCTCCTTGATAGAGTCAATACAAATCAGAGAACGGGGCATAGCCCTGGGGATCACAGCTTCCTTAAAGAAAAAGGGGGTAAGTTAACCAGGATGGAACAGCTGTTTGTAGGGGGAAAATTTATACACTCTCAAAAGGTAGAGGAACTAACACAAGAAAACCTAAATAGTTTTCAATACCTACAGTTGAAGGGTCTGGTTAACTCCCCTCAAAACAAGGAAAGTTTAAGCAGGGAACCTTATAAGCTGGAGAAAATATTTTTTAAAAGAAATAAAACCTCAGGCAGATTGGGGAGGATATACAAAGAACTAAAGAAACTAACTTATAGCTCGCCCATTACATATATTGCAAAATGGAGACATGACATAGGCTTGCCCCTGAAAGAAGAGGAAGAAAAAAAATATGGACTCATATGAATAAATGTGCAGCCTTCTTGGAGGTCAGGGAAATCCAGATTAAACTGACTTTCAGGTACTACCTGATGCCTGAGAGGGTGAGATTTGCTGACCCAGGGAGGAAAGGGCTTTGCTGGAGGGGCTGTGGAGAAAAAGGGAGCTATAAACACTGCTGGTGGGATTGTGGGAAGGTTCAGATATTCTGGTGTAAGGTATGGAAGCTAATTAATAAGGTAGTGGGGGAAGTAGTCCTTTTTAGGCCTGAAATTGCCCTGCTTGGTCTGTACCCTGATACAAAGAATATGCTCCTCTGTCAGGGATCATGTAAGGTTATATTCCTAGCAGCTATAAGTATTATAGCCAGGGGCAGCTAGTGTGTGTTGAGGTTGGAGGGGCAGTAAGGCTGGCTGGCGGGCAACGGTGGGTGGAGTCAGGGCAATGGTGGTCGACATAACCCAGCAGCAAGGAGTTCCAAGGGTTAATGTTGGATGGACATTACATAACTTAATCAAGCCATTTCAGTGAGATTAGGCAGGTTATAATCACCTCCTCTGCCAGGTTTAAAAGCAGGCAGACAACCTTAAGCCTCACTTACAAGCAGTTTTAGCAAAGACACACACACACGCAGCAGAGGTTAAGAACGCTTCTTCAGAAAGAAGGGACTTGTTGCATGTATGTTGGAGGGACCCTAATCCCTGCTTCAGAAGTCCATTCTGAAGCAGTATTCTTGCCCTCTTCTGCGTGTGTGTGTTTGGCGGGGGGGTGGATTTCAAGGCCCATGAATCACTGGACTTACAGTTACATCTCAGGATCTCAGAAGCATCCAATTTCCATCATTGTGAACACACAGCTAAAGATCGCCAGACTCACAGCTACATCTCGGGATCTCAAAAGCATCCCATTTCCAGCATTGTGAACACACAGCTAAAGATCGCCAGACTCACAGCTACATCTCGGGATCTCAAAAGCATCCCATTTCCAGCATTGTGAACACACAGCTAAAGATCGCCAGACTCACAGCTACATCTCGGGATCTCAAAAGCATCCCATTTCCAGCATTGTGAACACACAGCTAAAGATCGCCAGACTCACAGCTACATCTCGGGATCTCAAAAGCATCCCATTTCCAGCATTGTGAACACACAGCTAAAGATCGCCAGACTCACAGCTACATCTCGGGATCTCAAAAGCATCCCATTTCCAGCATTGTGAACACACAGCTAAAGATCGCAAGACTCACAGCTACATCTCGGGATCTCAAAAGCATCCCATTTCCAGCATTGTGAACACACAGCTAAAGATCGCCAGACTCACAGCTACATCTCGGGATCTCAAAAGCATCCCATTTCCAGCATTGTGAACACACAGCTAAAGATCCCATCCTCGGGGGGTGGGAGCAGCGTGGGGGGACCCTCAGGGGGTGGGAACAGAACCTTGGAGGGTGGGAGCAGGATGGGGCAGGGTGGGGGCAATCTCAGACGGTGGGAACAGGGTTGGGGGACCGTTGGAGGTGGGAGTGGACCCACGGAGGGTGGGATCAGGGTGTGGGGACCCTGAGGGGGTGGGGGCAGGGTGGGGGGGACTCTCGGGGTGGAGGGGAGCAGGGTGGGAGCGGACCCTCGGAGGGTGGGAGCAGGGTGGGGGACCCGGGGGGTGGGGGTAGGGTGGGGGGACCCTCAGGTGGGGGGACCCTTGGGTGGGTGGGGATCAGGGTGGGGGAGGGATCACTTACCTGGCTACTGCTCTGGTGGTCCCTGGCGGCCCAAGCTGCTGACAGGAGGTGGGGGTGGGGACTTGACTTGCTTTAAATTGCCCACGTGTCCTGCTTCTCTGGAGTCAGGACACACGGGCAATTTAAAACAAAACAAACAAAAAAAGTTCCCTGCCTTGCCATTCTTCCCCCCCCTCCCCCGCGGTTTGGTAGAAAACGCAGTTTGGGCGACTGAGCCAGCTCAGCCTTTTTCTCCCTTCCGGGACCCACTTTCAGAGTGGGTCCCGGAAGGGAGATAGACTAGAGTCTGACAGCCGCAGCAACCTCTGAAGTGGCTGCTGCAGCTGTCAGAAGCAGCGGCGGGTTTTTTTTGTTTGTTTGTTTTGTTTTTACACAAAGCAGTGCGGCGGGGATTCCCCAGGGCGCTTGGGGGGTAGTGCCCCAAACGCCCTGGGGGGGCGCCTGATTATAGCTAAACGTTGGAAGGCGGCTGAGGAGCTTTCTTTGGATGAGTTATTTCACAAAATATGGTTTATGTATACCATGGAGAGATTGCATGCTGATCTCCATAACAGGCTGCACGGTTTTGAAGAGACTTGGGTACCAATTATACTGGCCCTGGATGAGAAGAATATGAAGAAAAAAAGAAAAAAAAAAGACTACCCAATGCTATTTGAGACCTAATCCAATGTGCGGGAACATTTCCAAAGAAACTAAATCCCACTCCTTAAAAACACAGAATGTGTGAGCTCTTGTTCTCTTTGGTTTTCTTTGTTCTCTTTTGTTTGCTTCTGTTATTGTTTTGAATTTGTAAAATCTGTTGACCAAACTGAAAATTTCGTGTATCCAGTAACGAGATTGTAAATGGTCTTTATGTATGAATTTTTTCAAACAATAAATACATGAAACTTCAAAAAAAAAAATAATAAATAATAATAATAATAATTAATAATAAAAAAGAGAGAACACATAGCAGATTGAAGTTTATTGATAGAGATACTTAGGAATATATTGCATATATATTCCTAAGGTTATATATATATATATATATATTCCTATAGGTTATTAGGTGTAGGTTTAGGTTAGTCATACATATTAGTAATTTTTCATATTGTCATTGTGCATTTATTATTACTGCATTATAATGAGAAAGGGAGGAAGGAGTTCAACTTCTGAGAAGTCTGGGGCAGGTGTCTGCTGGTACTTCTGCCACTGGTGGCAGCCCAAATTGGAAATGATACTGAAAACAAAATCTTCGTTATCGCTCAAAATCGATACCGATAATGATAATGAATTATAAACAATAACGAAAATGACCATTTTTAATAATGGAAAAAAAACCAAACTAAAAATGACATGGATCCCTTGTACACACCCCTACCAAAAACCTGAAACAAAATATCCTGGGGTGGGGTGGGGTGGGGAGGGGAAGTGTTATGCGAGTCCGATTGCAGATCTTATTTGTTTACTTGGAAGGACTACCTGGGAATGTGATTATTATTTATTTATTTTTATTTATTTATGTCCATTTAATACCCTGCCCCTCTCGCCTCATAAAACTATTAAATATATTATAAAAATACAATTTAAAATCTCAAAAGTATACACATACCATACAATAAAAACATTACAGACCTGTGATAAAACTAGCTCCCAAACCCTCACTCCCCCCCTCCCACAGAACGCCTGGCGTAAAAGTCAGGTCTTGCAATTACATTGAAAAGCCAGGAGATCCTGGTTGAGACAGATCTCCACCGGGAGGGCATACCAAAGCAATGACATGACTGCTGAGAACGTCCTCCTGTCTGTACAGACCTGCCAGTAACGCGGGATCTCCAGGAGAGCGTCCCTGGATGACTGCAGGGGTCACCCCAGGATCCAGGGGGTGAGGTGATCTTTTATATAAGCGGGGCCTAGGCCATGCAGAGCTTTAAAGGTCAAAATCAGCACCTTGAATCATGCCCGAAAACAATCGGCAGACCGTGCAGTGCACGGAGCACCAGTGTTGTGTGCTCCCTGTAGCCCATCTCAGTAAGGAGACGGGATGCTGCATTCTGCACTAGCTGCAGTTTCCAAATCATCACCATGGGCAGCCCCATGTAGAGTGCATTACAGTAGTCCAGCCTCGAGATGAGAAACGCATGGATTACAGTGGCAAGATCAGAGTCTGAGACATATGGGCGGAGCTGTCTCACCAGATGTAATTGGCAAAAGGTGCACCTGGTCACAGCTGACATCTGATGATCCAGGTGCAGCTGCGATCCAGAAGCACCCCCAGATTCCCCACAGATGGAACCAATAGAGGGCGGACACCCCCAATAGTGGGGGCGGCCAGCCCCACCAACCAATATCACCTTATCAGGACTGAGCCTCAATCAGCTCAGACTCATCCAGTCCCCCACAGCCACCAAACACCTGGACAGAAAGGAGACAGCAGGACCTGGATCCAATGAAAAATACAAATACAGCTGTGTATCATTTGCATACTGATGACACCACCTCCCCCCACCCCCAGTTGCAGACAACCTTCCCCAGCAGCTTCATAAACACATTAAATAAGAGAGGGGAGAAGATGGAACCCTGCTGCACCCCACATGGGAGGTCCCCCAGGGAAGATGTACAATCTCCAAGCACCAGCCCCTGGGATCTATCTGTAAAGTAAGATTGGTAGGGATGGACGAATGGGGTTCAGAAGTTCGGAGTTTGGCCCGAACTCGGCCTGTTCGGACAGCCGAACCCGAACCTGAACATACCGAACACACCGAACGGCGAAATGGCCGAACAGTTCGGATCGCGTTCGGGTGAGTTTGGGTGGCAAAAAAAGGTTCACTGGAAGGTCAAACATGACAGGGAGGTGTAGTCAGGCACTGAGGAGCAGACTTCCAAGCACCAGGGGTGGAGAGGCTTGTAAGAAATGAAACAAATTATCTGCCTCCTCCCTTCCCAACACCTTCTGAGCTAGTCACTGTTCCTGAACAGCAGGCGTTGAGTAGGATTTTTAGATTGCTTTAAGTTTCATTTCAGTTTTGTACTGAAATGAAACTTAAACCTT
>QEPC01014782.1:651235-661695 GCA_003113815.1 Sphenodon punctatus
TGTGTGTGTGTGTGTGTGTGTGTGTGTGTGTGTGTGTGCTCACCGCCCCGAGCTGCCTTTGGGCAGGAGGGGCAGGATACAAGTTTTAAATAAATAAATAAAAAATAAAATAAATAAAAGTATCTACCGGGTCTCCCTTGTCCGCATGCTTATTTACACCCTCAAAGAATTCCAACAGATTAGTGAGGCATGCCTTACCTTTGCTAAATCCATGTTTATTCTTCCCCATTAAGCAATGTTTATCAACATGCCCAGCAATTCCGTTCTTAATGATAGAATACAACCACTGTCTAGCTCTGCGAAGAGGTCATCAACCAAGGCCACAAGCACTGTCTCCATGCCATAACTCGGACAAAAGCTGGACTGTGTAGGGTCAAGAAAGCTGGTGCAGTCCAGATGTGCCTGCAGCTGATGAGCCACCCCTAAAAGGGAAGGTTAGAGACAGGCTGGTAGCTCACAGGGCCGTGAACATCAAGAGATGTTTTCTTGAGGAGAGGTCAAACCACAGCCTCCTTCAGGCACTCTGGTACTCTCCCCTCCCAAAGGTAGACATTGATCACCCCCATCAGTACCGGCCCCAGTTGCTCCCTTGCAGCTCTTACCAGCCATGACGGGCACTGATCTAATTCACAGGTTGTGGCCCGAACAGACCCCAGCACATCCAACGCCTCGGCAGGCATCACCAGTTGAAACTCCTCCCACAAAACCTGACCAGACAGGGTGTCCCCCCACCCCCCATGCTCTGTCACTACATTCAAAGTGATAGAATCAAAGTTATGCTCAATGCGAGCAATTTTATCCTCAAAATATGCCCAAAACATGTCACAGCAGGCTGTGGATGAATCCCTATCCAAGTGGAGAGAGGCTGGACCGACAAACCTCTCATCACCTGGAACAGCTCCGCTGGGCACAGCTGAGTGGATGCTGTGAGGGAAGCAGAGAACCAAACAGGGGAAAAGGGGCAAGAGCTGGTAATGATGGAGCAACCACCACAATTAGTTCTAAAGAAAAGTCTTTATATATAAATACATATATGTATAAATCCAGTTTAGGACAACCCCAAATATGAACATGTACAGCTGCCCACCAGGGCAGTGCAATGGAATGAATACAAATATCTCAACTGTGTTCACAATGATAAATGGAATACAGTATAGCCCCCCTTCTTCAGTGGCTTGTACTGTTGCTATTAAATGCTGGGGAGAAAAGAACCCCTCCATATATATCATGCTAAAGGCCCTAGCCAAAATGCTAATGCATTGAAAACAGTTAATACAATTATATGTTACAATGGCCCCTCTGAATCACATATACCTCCTTAAATATTTGGTAGAGACCATACTGGCGTGTCAATGCTGTATGGATATTACAATTTTCTCATGGGTTGCAATTCCCTATGCTGGCATTCACTAGGCACCTGGACTTTACTCCTCAGCCTGCTGAAATATATAATCATATGTCATGAACAGAGCTGACCCCCCCAAGAAACAAAAGAGGAGATGTAATAAATGAAATGAAATGGAGGAAACTCTCTCTGTATTGCATTCCTGAGCATCTCCACCTGATATTGTACTAATTGTATTGCCACATAGATCACATTGCTTACTACAGAGGCTTTAGTTATTGTCTAGCCAACAGTTAATACCTCACCTGCATTCTAGGCATGACCATGTACCTAACTTGAGAAGATCCCATTCCTTCTGGTTCTGACCTTTGCTCCCACCAGAGCTGTGAGGGTTTACTTCTGCTCTCTGGCTAAATGTGAATCAGTCCAAGTCCAAATGGCAATGGAAAACCAATCAGGAATTACTGCATTCCCCATTCTTTTTACATAGGACTAGCTGATTACACTAAGCACCTGATGTTACTACCGCAGGGGACTTCTAGAGCTGCTCTCTATCCTGCGCTTTCACAGCATTCTACCTCCTTGTTAAGGTGCTACTTCACACACTATCTCATGAGATTTCCTTGTTCTCTTCCTAGTCCTCCATGGAAGAGATCATGAAAGAGGTGAGAAAAAAAAGAATAAATAACTCTCCACTCCATGACACAGGTTTGTTTCTGCCTTTTGTATGCTGCTGTGATGCTGCTAGAGTTCCCTTATTTTCTTCCTAGTCCTCCATGGGGGAGATCATGGTAGAGGTGGAAAAACAGTTGGCTCTCCACTTCATGGCACAGGTTTAGTCCTACCTGTTATGTTACTGTATTATGATGAACTGGACAAATCTGTACATTCACATTCAACCCTATAGCCTTATCTAATCCAGGTCCCAATGAATGCCATCTCCCATATGAGCTGCCACCACATGGTTATACGCATCTGGAGATGCCATTAAGTTACATCTTCAATTTTATACAATTCAATATATGAAAAAACCATACACTATTATACAACATGAAGCTCCTATACTGATCTAGGCTCCAAATTTGTACTCATTATGCCAAAAAAGCAAAAGACATCATGGCCAATGATGTATTCCCCAAACCAGCAGTAAATACCTTCCTATCACAGGAAGGCTGTCCCAAGAATTTGTATCATTCAAACCAGTTGGAATTAGAATGCCCAATTTAAAAATCCAAAATGTTTCTCTTTTTTGTAATGCTTTCATATAGTCTCTCCCATTGCCCTGGATTGTCTCTAGACATGTAAAACTTAATTCTGATGCGCTGTGTTGCATTTGTATGAAATGCTGTACTAGAGGTTCTTTGAGGACCCTCTGCCTGATATTGCCTGCATGTTCTAATATCCTGATCTTGATTTTCCTGGTGGTGTACCCTACATAAAGTAGGTCACAGGGGCATATGATGACATAGATGACACATTTGGTGTAGCATGCAGAGAAGTGTTTGATAGGGATTTTTTCTCCTGTTGTGGGGTGTATAAACTGGATTTATACATATATGTTTTTATATATAAAGACTTTTCTTTTGGATTAATTGTGGGGGTTGCTCCATCATTAGCAGCTCTTGCCCCTTTTTCCCTGTTTGGTTATTAGGGGGTTGCCCCTTGGGGTGGAGGCCTTGCCTCTCTACCCTTTTTTTGATGGAAGCAAAGAACCCCTGATTGATACCTGTGACTAATATACCTGCTACCCATTTCAGCTCTTGTCATGGGCTTTCTGTGTAATACTTTTTAATTTTAATTTTCCGCGTATCAGGCAGAAAATCAGTGATGATTCTGAGCATGTCTAAGCTGTGAGCAAAGCCAAGAAAGCGTATGCATCTCTCTTACTTTATCACCTGCACTAAAACCATTTTCGGATGCAATAAAACCAGTGGGAAGTGACTTGGGTGAAAGCTATGCTGCATTTCCAGCAGTGCAGTATATCCATTTTGGTGGTCTTTTTCAAGGTCTTCAGGAAAAACAGTTACGTGTTTACTGATGCTGCCTGCTTCACCCGCACCTACAGTAATGCTATGTGATTTTTACGTTCCTTAAAATGGCATTATTAACACTGATTGAACTGCTGTTTCCCCGCTGAGTGATTTATATATCCGTGGTGTTATGAACCTTATTACTTGCCTGTTCTTTTAAGGTTTTGATCCATGACTCATGAACAACTTCAGTGAGGTGAGGTGTGGAAGAGCCACCGGGGAGGTATATTTGCAATCAATAATATATTAGTGGAAGAGCGGTACATGCATGAATGAACTAATTGACGGATGTGTTTCCTCAGCTTGGACTCTATTATCTTGTTTTAATTTTCCAGATTTTCTTCATCCCAGGGCTTTGTGATTAATAATAGCTGTAACCTTGATGGGTTTTAACATGCAGGAGAATGAAGGAATGAGCTTGGAAAACAGACATTTTTTTTAAGCGGATAGGAAAGAACAAAGAAGAGCAGATCCCTACAGTTTTTGCTTCCTTTCCCTTGTGCTGATTGAGATGCAAATCTCTAGGCCTTAAATCAGCTGCTATGCAAGGTGTCTAGATGTCTTTGTTTTGAAATGGAACAGAGCTACCAGTATGCCAGAAAATAAAAAAGAGGAGAACATTTCCAAGAAAGTGGAAAAAATTATAATCCTAAATTTTCAAAAGTAGTTGTTATTTTTTTTTAAGGATCTCAACATGCTGCCCTTCAAATGGGCCTGATTTTCTGAGGGTGGGTGTCCAGTTCTTTTTGAAATTTGATCCTTTATTAAGATATTTCAGACTAAACATCCAATGGAGAGGTACCCAACTAATCTGAAAACTTAATAAAACTTAGGATGCATCTTCAGAATAAAACTCTTAGCCATATCTGATGTGATTAAAGCTAGGAAAGTCATCTCTGCCACATAAGATTACTGTAGACAGTATTTTAAGAACATAAGAACATAAGTGCCATACTGGGTCAGATCAATGGTCCATCTAGTCCAGTATCCTGTCTCCGACAGTGGTCAATCATGGTGGATTGGGAGAATCACCCAAGAGGTCACAATGGGGGATCCATTCCCTGTTGTTTCCGTCCAGCTCCTGTCATGTTCCCTGATCCTGTCTGGCTAATAGCTGCTAATGGACCTATCTTCCAGAAACTTGTCCAAACCTGTTTTAAACTCAGCTAGAGTACTGGCCCTTACCACTGCCTCTGGCAGTAAATTCTACAACCCAATTATATGCTGAGTGAAAAAATATTTTATTTTATTTGTTTTAAACTTGCCACCCATGAGTTTCATGGAGTGTCCCCTAGTTCTAGTACTAGCTGAGAGGGTAAATAACTGCTCCTTGTTTATTAGTTCCACACCACTCATGATTTTATAGACCTCTGTCATATCTTCTCTCAGTTGTCGCTTCTCCAAACTGAAGAGCCCCAACCTACCAAGCCTCTCCTCATACGAGAGTCCTTCCATGCCCTTGATCATTTTTGTTGCCCTTCTCTGTACCTTTTCTAGTTCAGCTATGTCTTTTTTTAGATGGGGCGACCAGAACTGCACACATTATTCGAGGTACGGTCGCACTATCAATGTGTATAGAGGCATTATGACATCCTCAGTTTGATTCTCTATCCCTTTTTTGACTGCTGCCACACACACCCAGATCCTTTTCCTAAATGGTAACTCCTAGCTGCAGTGGCGGCAGTGGGAGGGGCTAGGAAAGACGCAGCAGCACAGAGGAGTCAACCAACGGGAAGAGAGCCGGTGGGAACAGGGATCTGCCACGGCTTCTCTTGCGCATGTCCGGACGCAAAATCCTGCCCTGACATGCACGAGAGAAGCTGTGGCAGATCCCCGTTCACTAGGGATGGATGAATGTGGTTCAGAAGTTTGGAGTTCTGCCCAAACTCAGTCTGTTCGGCTGACCGAACCCAAACCAAACCAACTTAACCAAACCCGATTCCGAACTCTGAAACGACCGAACAGTTCGGCCGGTTTGGATCTAGTTCGGATGGTTCTGGAAGGAAAAACGTGACTGGAAGGCAAAAACGTGACAGGAAGGGGGTGTCAGCTGAGGAGCAGACTTCCAGGCACCAGGGGTGGAGAGGCTTAGAGTAGCAGCCAGCCTGCCCTTTTCTCCTCAGACCACTGGCTTCGCAGTCTGCGATTGGCCATGAGCTAGGCTGCATGGAGCCAATGGGGGTTGCGGTGAGACGGGCGCAGCAAGTAACAAAACTCCTTGCCCTCCCCCCTGCCAATACCTTCTGAGCTAGTCAGTGTTCCTGAGCAGCAGGCGTTTCAGAAGACTCCCTCTCCCAGCAGTTTGTTCTCCTCAATCCATTGTCATTCTCCTCCTATTTCACCCATCCAACCCATTTACCTCCATATTATCATTTATTTAGATTATATTAGATAGATTTAGGTGTTATATAGGTGTTAATATTTTGTTTTTACCCCTCCCTGTGTTCCCTGTGTTCCGTCTTCCTTCCTTCTAGGGATGGACAAACAGAATATGGTTTGGATGTTCGGTCGTTCAGTTCGAAACCCGAGTTCGGGTTCGATGGTTTGGTTCAGCCGAGTTCGGGTTGGCCGAACTTGGCTGAAGAGTAAAAAATATTTCAGTTTTGTACCCCTCCTTGTGTTGTGATTCCCCCCATCCCAAATATAGATAGATAGATTAGATTAGAGATAGTAGACAGTTGTAGGAGTTAGCTTAGTGATATAGCATTTAATAATTTAGTTTTAGTGTTTACTGTTTGTAGGAGTAGGCCTTTGTAATCCATTTAGTTCATAGCATTTAGAATAGTTAATAGCAGTTAGATTTAGGGTAGAGATAGATATATATAGCAGTAGATAAAACATGTGAATAAAAAAATAAAATAAAATATAAAAACATTATTTTGTAGGGAGAAATGGAGAAGGGAAGGAGAGGCTGGTCTGCTGCCCGTAAGACAGGCAATGGGGCACATAGGAGAGGTGGTAGGGGTAGGGGCCATGCCAGCGGAGTGGCAGCAGGCAGCAGCAGCAGCCAGAGCTCATCACCACCCCCCAAACACCGCAGGCCTGCTTTGGGGCAACAGGCTTCAGTGGCTCAGTGTCACCTCCTGACAGTGCCTTCCTCCACTGCCACACAGGGCACTGTAAGGCCTGCAGCAGGACAAGTTGGACAACATGAGGCTGCGGCTGTCTCTGCTGCTCCTGGAGCAGGATCTGCTGCTTCATATGTTCCTCCAAGGCCACCAATATCCCCCATTGTGGAGGCGATCCCCTGCAGCAGTCCAGAGCTGGTGGAGCCATCCCCTGCTGCTGGAGGCAGGGCCTGATCCATGGGCAATATCAGTAGGGAGAGGAGTAACAGCAGCAGCAGTGACAGCTATAGAGGGGGGCACAGGGAGAGTGCCAGCAGCATGGTGGGCAGTCAAGCCTCTACGTCACAGTACTCCCCTTCATGGGACAACATCACAGTGACCGGCGACAGTGGCTCAGAGGCAGACACTAGTGCCACAGAGGAGATGGCTGACCCTCCTCCCAGAGCTGTGTTGCCAGTGGCACCAAGTTCTGCCCCTTCCAGAAGCACTGGCAGCAGCGCGTCATCTGGGGTGGGCCAGAAGGCAGGAGGGGAAAAAAATCCTCAGTCTGGGATTATTTTAAGCAGGTGCTGGCAGATGATCCCAGAGAGGTGCAGTGCACTGTGTGCAAAAAGGTCATAAAGTGTGGGCAGATGCTCAGCAACCTGGGGACAAAGGCAATGGCAAGGCACCTAAAGTCATGCCACAGTGCTCTGCTGCTCAGTAGGAAGGCAGGGGAAGTGGATGCAAGCGGGTTCCCGACTGCAGCGGCCAGGCGCCCAGCTCCTTCAGCGGGCAAGTGTTCTGCACCAGCACCAACCGCTGCCTCTAGCAGCAGGAGCAGTATTCCTCCTGCTAGGGGGGCAGAAAAGCAGCAGGAGCCTCCCCAGCAGTGCTGTCAGTCCACCATGGAGGGGCTGGGGTGGGGGGATCTTTCAAGGCCATCAGCAGGGCACCGTGGCACTGGGTTCCAAGAGAAAGTGAAGCACATATTGGCAGAAATGATTGCCCTGGATGGGCAGTCCTTCTCAATTGTGGAGGACAAGGGCTTCCAGTGGCTGATTGGGTTCCTGGCCCCCAACTTTAAGCTCCCTTACCGCTCCACCCTGAGTTGGACTGTGGTGCCACAGTTGTACAGGGCTTTGAAGAAGCTGGTGAGGGAGCAGCTGGCAGGTGCTGCAGGGGCCACGGTCCACTTCATCACGGACTTGTGGTCCAGCAGGAATGCATGGCATGCCTACCTGGCAGTGACAGCACACTGGTGGCAGGACCCAGAGGCAGCGCTTGGCAGTGGCAGGAGGGAACCTGAAGCAGGGTATAGGTGGGCCCTGCGTCAAGCTCACGTAATGGACAGCCCCCACACCTCCAGTAACCTCGAGGCAGCCCTGGCCACCATGGTGAGGGAGTGGGTCACGCCAGGCACGGCCTTCACCAAGGTGTGTGTGGTCACGGACAATCCGGCCAACGTACTAAAGGCAGTCCATGATGGGGGCTTCACAAGCATCCCTTGTGCCACACACACCCTCCATCTCTTTGGTCAAGGATGCTCTGGGCTTGGAAGATAAGAGGATTGGGCCAAGCACCCTTAGCTCCCAGTTGACTGGGGGAGGAAGCTCGTGGGGTTCTTCAACCGCAGTGTGAAGGGCAGCGAGCTCCTTTGGGAGAAGCAGGCACAGCAACACTCCCCAGCACACCAGCTGGTACAAGATGTGGCCACCAGGTGGAATTCCACCTTCCTGATGCTCGAGCGGCTTCTTGAGCAGAAAGCTGCCTTGCATCAGGTTGAACTGGACACAGACATTGAGGCACCTCCAGGGTACAACAGGGAGGAATGGGAGATGATTGCTCAGATGGTATTCATCCTGAGAACATTCCTGGTCATGACGGAGACCTTGAGCAGCTCCACTGACACCCTCAGCCAGGTGACCCCTCTTGTCCCTAGTCTCCACAGCAGCCTGGATGAGATTCTGGGGCAGTAGGATTGTGGCCCTCAGGGCAGGAGGATGTCAGATGAGGTGATTGACCTTGCACGCAAGCTGAAGGCGGGGCTGAGTGTGCGCTTTGACGAGCTGCTGCGCGGGGAGGATTATGTGCTTGCAACCATGCTGGACCCCAGGATCAAGGACAGCATGGCACGCGAGCCAGTGCTATATATCCTCCGGAAGGAAGTGCTAGTGCAGAGGGTCCGGAAGGCAGAGTGGGCTATGCAGCAGGACACCCTTGGGGATGGTGGGAGTGGGAGCAGCCACCCCTCTCAGCCAGGTGAGTTTATCCGTGCCCCCAGCCCTACCGGTAGCAGCAGTACCAGCAGCAGGATGAGCAGCAGCAGCACCCTTATTGCCAGCAGCTCTTCCTGCATGCAGGCCACTCTGGGGAGCATGGGCCATGCACAGTAGGGAAAGTGGCATGGCTGAGGGCAGTGGGGCAGGTGGTGCCCACCCAGAGCTACCAGAGGGAGTATGATGGTGCCTCAGCAGCAGTGGAGAGCTACCTTGAGGAGGAGCCCTGCATTGATCCCAGCAGTGATCCCTTGGCCTACTGAGCCGGAAAGGCCAACGTGTGACCAGCCCTGTCGAAAGTAGCCAAGGGTATCCTCTCCTGCCCACCAACCTGTGTCCCCAGCGAGAGGGTGTTCTCTGTGGCAGAGGACATTTACTCCCCGCACCGCCTGAGACTGGGCACCAAGTTGGTGGAGCAGTTGCTTTTCTTGAAGGTCAACCTTCCGCTGCTGGGATTCCCCGAGCTGCCCCTGGACAAGGAGTGATGGTGCAGTGGCACATGCCATCCCATGCCAGGGGCAGTCTTGGTATGGGGCTCCTTCTCCTCAATCTGGGATAGGGCTATTGCTCCTGTGCTGCTGAGGTGCTCTCCCTTTCTACCAATGCCTGGCACCTGCCCTGCCTCTGTGTCTGCCACTCTCTCTCTCTCTCTCTCTCTCTCTCTCTCTCATACTAGATGGCCTCGGTCGCCTTATCTAACTGACCTCATGATACAGGGTGGCATTGGGAAACAAACTGTAAGTCTGCCAACTGGCCTCTGGCTATACGGTCTTGGCCCACCTGTGTGACACTGACTGGCTCTCGCTCTCTCACGCTGCACAGTCTTTGCTAGCCTATCTGAGTGCCCTGCTGCCAATGTCCCAGCCTGCCTGTCCTACTGCATCTCATGCCACACAGCCTGTCTGCCCGCCCAGCTTGCCGCCAAGCTCAAAGCATGCCTCAGTCCGCCTTCCTGCATCCCATGCCAAGGTGTCTGTCTGCCCACCCAGGTTGCCTAGCTCAAAGCCTGCCCAAGCCCACCTGCCCTACTGCCTCTCATGCCACGCTGCCTGACTGCCCAGGTTGCAAAGCTCGAACCTTGCCTTAGTCTGCCTGACTCATGCCACACCGCCTGACTGACTGCCATGGCAACCAATGTCTGCTGCTGCTAGTGCCAAAACGGCCAATGCCCCCCAGGCCTATATGCCGACTGTGCCAAAGGTTCTGTACCCTGGAAACCAATGTCTGCTGCTGCTAGTGCCAATGGCCCCCAGGCCAGGCCTATATGCCATCTGTGCCAAGGGTTCTGTACCCTGCCAACCAATGTCTGCTAGTGCCAATGGCCCTCAGACCTATATGCTGTTTGTTGTGCCAAGGGTTCTGTACCCTGACAACCAATGTCTGCTGGTGCCAAAGGCCCCCAGGCCTATATGCTGTCTGAGCCAAGGGTTCTGTACCCTGGCAACCCACTGTCTGCTGGTGCCAATGGCCCCCAGGCCTATATGCTGTCTGTGCCAAGGGTTCTGTATCCTGGCAGCTAATGTCTGCTGGTTCCAATGGCCCCCAAGCCTATATGCTGTCTGTTGTGCCATGGGTTCTCTACCCTGGCAACCAATTTCTGCTGCTGCTAGTGCCAGTGGCCCCCAGGCCAGGCCTATATGCCATCTGTGCCAAGGGTTCTGTACCCTGCCAACCAATGTCTGATAGTGCCAATGGCCCTCAGACCTATATGCTGTTTGTTGTGCCAAGAGTTCTGTACCCTGGCAACCAATGTCTGCTG
>QEPC01014782.1:663630-697265 GCA_003113815.1 Sphenodon punctatus
GCCTATATGCTGTCTGTTGTGCCATGGGTTCTCTACCCTGGCAACCAATTTCTGCTGCTGCTAGTGCCAGTGGCCCCCAGGCCAGGCCTATATGCCATCTGTGCCAAGGGTTCTGTACCCTGCCAACCAATGTCTGCTAGTGCCAATGGCCCTCAGACCTATATGCTGTTTGTTGTGCCAAGGGTTCTGTACCCTGACAACCAATGTCTGCTGGTGCCAAAGGCCCCCAGGCCTATATGCTGTCTGAGCCAAGGGTTCTGTACCCTGGCAACCCACTGTCTGCTGGTGCCAATGGCCCCCAGGCCTATATGCTGTCTGTGCCAAGGGTTCTGTATCCTGGCAGCTAATGTCTGCTGGTTCCAATGGCCCCCAAGCCTATATGCTGTCTGTTGTGCCATGGGTTCTCTACCCTGGCAACCAATTTCTGCTGCTGCTAGTGCCAGTGGCCCCCAGGCCAGGCCTATATGCCATCTGTGCCAAGGGTTCTGTACCCTGCCAACCAATGTCTGATAGTGCCAATGGCCCTCAGACCTATATGCTGTTTGTTGTGCCAAGAGTTCTGTACCCTGGCAACCAATGTCTGCTGCTGCTAGTGCCAATGGCCCCCAGGCTTATATGCCATGGCCGTCTGTGCCATGGCATCAAGAAACAGTCACTTCAGCCCCAGGACCTGCCGTCAGGGTTCTGGGGCCTACGTTACTGGCAGGGAGGGCTGTGTCCAATATCTAGAAGCTGCCACTCTAGCCCCAGCCCAGGACTTAGGGTTCTTGTGCACTGTCAGTTCGCTCACGGGGTGCTGTCATTCCACCTTTTCTTTATGCAACCTGCTATTTATGGTGAGAGAGAGAGAGAAAGAGAAAGAGAGAAAGTCTCCCCACTGCTAGAAGGAGATACAGACACGATCCCAACCATGCTGTCACATGCACTATATGGCCAGAGAGCGAGAGAGAGGCTCCTCGCTAGAACGAGAGAGATGGGGGTGGAGGGGGAGAGGTAGGTGTATCCAGCCCAAGCTACCACCTGCCAGAACCAGGAAGAACTCCCATCTGTGCTCATGCGCCTGATCGATGCCCATTGCCCACATCCAGGCAGCAAACCTACCAGAATGAGATGGAATATATCAATATAACACAACGTATTATATGTGCCTGCCTACCTGCCTGCCTGTGTGCATTCCTGTACCTGCTGCTACCACCTATTACCACCTATTAGTTGATTGAATGAAGTGTGCCCAACTATGCGCTAATTATGGTCCCAAAATTACCTCTCTACAAGAATTTCCACAGTCTACATTCTTCTACCTTTGGTTGATAACAATTCTAAATATCGAGGGATGCATTCAGGGAAATAGATAAAATATATTCCATGGAATTTATGTATACTTTTTCCAAATAACAACCGACAGTGGGGAAGAAAAATTGTATTTGGAAAAAAAAAACTTATATTGTCCTGTTGCTACCGACAGACCTTATGAAACCATTCTTTCTTTGCATCTATCCTGCTGGGTCTTTACCTACAGGGAAGGGATATTTGGGCTTTTTGAATTCCACAGCACAACCCAGAATTCACAAATGCATGCCTTAAACCAGGCATGGAGAATCATTTTCCCCTCAATGGGCCACCTGGGAAATTGGTACAAGGGGTGTGTTCAAGATGAGGGAAGGTAGGGAAGTGTCCAAATCATAGATTTGTGCCATGGATCCATTTCTTGTTGAGTGCACACCCTCATAATTTCTCACTTTGCCTTGAGCATACCCTTTCAGTGCTTGAAGGTGTGGGTTGGATTCATGGGCCAGATCCAGAAATTGCAAAGGGGCAAAATAAAAACCAGCTATGGGCCAGTTTGGGCCAACATGATGTGACTTCTCCATTGCAGGGTGTTCCCTGCTTTAAACCAGCTTCAAGGAGATCCCATCAAAGATTTTCTGTCTCACTGGGAACAGCTCTGCCTCCTCCCAATGTTCTCAACAAAATGAACTCAATATGCTTAAACAATATGGCACAAACATGATTTAAACATACAGAAATAAGGCTCTGGAAAATAGGATTCAGTTATAATCATAAACTTACAGAATCATAAACTTACAAACTGGCTAAGTAATATACAGAAAACATGTTTACTAGATTTAATACACATTTCCTAGCCTGAGCTCCCTCAGCAGTTTCCTGTACTGTGAACTCTCATTTAAAATGGACTCAGTCACCATGCACTGGTTGTCCTTTTTCACTCAACGGCTTTTATTATACAAAGGTGCTGAGCTACCACAGTATTCAGTTACTAAACAAATCCTCTGTGGGCAAACCCCTTGCTGGACTCCCAGCCTTGAGATCTTTGGTTGGCTGCCCCACCGCTACTCCACAGCAATCCCGATGTGATGCAGGACTCCAGGTTGACCCTCCAGCTTCCAAGCCTATGTTTTTGGTTCATGAAGGCATAATGTGAGCTCCTCTACTCCCTGGAGGCCCTAGCTAGAGCTGAAATGGGTAGTTCATTTGCTTTATGTTCTTTTTATACAGTTCTTATTTTTTAAACTGCCCTGAGCCTTAGGGAAAGGACAGGGTATAAGTTTGAATGAATGAATGAATGAATGAATAAATAAATAATAAGGACCCAGACAGTCTCCAATACAGGGATCCTTGTCCCCTGAATGAGGTTTTATGTTTAAATGTTTTTAAATTGACTATGGTAACATTTTGCTTTTTTTGAGTCGGTGTGTGTCAATCACACACTCCTATTTAGGAGGAGAACTACACAATCATGTCACACGGTACTCCAGCTTTTCTGGAGCTGGGTCCAAGACTGGGTGCCTGAATGTCATTTCCCCTCGTTAATTACTCTACATATTAAAATAGCATAATAACACTCTCCAATTTAGCTGCTAAAAAACACTACACGTCTGTACGGCTTTGCATTGTTGATGTTGCTAGTATATAATTTCTTACACGTTAAGAATTGCTTATACATTCTCATGGACTTTTCCAGTTAATATATTTCCAGCTCTTAGGAGACACCTCTGCTAGGCATGTCTCTTAAACTAGCATCACAGGCTCCAAATCCTTCATCAGGATTGCAAAAGCAGACCCAGGGAAATCAGGATATTTGCACTAAGATGAGTTACAGCTTTGCCACTAAGCCCGTGGGTGGTGGTGGTGGTGGATTTTTAAAGATGTGAAGGGCAGATAGAAGCACAGCTTCTATTGAATATCAGTGAAAGATAGGTGCCTCGCTCTCATTTGTATCCTGGAAAAAATCTCCCCATGTATGTTTATTTTTTATTTTTTTTATTCAAAACTTATATCCCGCCCCTCCAGCCCAAAGGAGCTCGGGGTGGCGATTCGAACAACATGCACCAAAAAAAATATTCAATAATAAAACATTTAAAAATAAATCTACAAATTTTAAAACAATAAAAACACACCCTCCCTCCCAAACCCCACCTCCCCCACCCTATCCCATCTCCTCACCAAAAGCCTGGAGGAACATCCAGGTCTTACACAAACGTCAAAACGACAGGAGGGTGGGGGTCAACCAAGCCTCCTCTGGGAGTGAATTCCAGAGCACAGGGGTAGCCACCGAAAAAGATCTCACATCAGTGGCCACCCGGCGAACCTCCAAAAAGGCCCCCATGGATAATCTCAGGGGTCACACGGGCACATGGGGAGTGAGGCAATCCTGCAGATAGGCAGGTCCAGGCCGTGAAGGGCTTTAAAGGTCAAAACCAGCACCTTGAACTTAGCCTGGTGCTTTATAGGCAGCCAATGCAGAGCCCAGAGCACTGGTGTCATGTGCTCCCTGCGGCCCGCCCCAGTAAGGAGATGGGCCGCGGCATTCTGCACCAGCTGCAGCCTCCAGACCAGCTTCTAGGGCAGTCCCATGTAGAGCGTGATGCAGTAATCCAGCCTTGAAGTGATGAAGGCATGGATGACAGTGGCTAGATAAGAGTCTGAGAGATACGGCTGAAGCCGCCAGACAATATGTAACTGCTGAAACGCATTCCCCGCCACGGCCACAACCTGAGATTCCAGGCTGAGCCGTGAATCGAGGAGCACACCCAAACTCCGTACCTGCGGGACCATTGGAGGGTGACACACACACCCCAAAAGAGGAGATTCAACCACTCCCAGGCCCCCCAGGCCCTCACCCACCAACATCACCTCCGTCTTGTCAGGATTCAGCTGCAGATGGCTTAACCTCATCCAAGCCCCCACAGCCGACAGGCACTGGGAAAATAAAGAGACTGCATGGCCTGGGTCGATGGAAAAGGAGAGGTAGAGCTCAGTGTCATCAGCGTACTGATGACACTGCATGCCCTGAAACCATATAGATGTTAAACCTCTATAGGGAAGGGGGCAGAATGGCACCCTGTGGGATTCCACACGTGAGATCCTGGGGGGAAGACGTACACTCCCCCAAGACCACCCAGTGAGTTCTCCCGGCCAGGAATGAATGAAACCAGTCCAAGACTGTCCCACCAATCCCAGCACGGTCCCACAGGCGAGTCACCAACACCTCATGATTGACTGTGTCGAATGCAGCTGAAAGGTCTAGCAGGACCAGTAAGGTCTGATGACCCTGGTCCAGCGCCAGATGGAGATCGTCAACCTAGGCCACCAATGCAGTCTCCGTACCATACCCAGGCCGAAACCTGGACTGAGAGGGGTCAAGGAAACCGGTGCGGTCCAGATGTTCCTGGAGCTGCCGTGTCACAGTCCGTTCAATAACCTTCACTAAACAGGGAAGGTTACAGACCGGCTGATAACTGGCAGGAGCATCAGCGTCAAGAGATGGTTTCTTGAGCAGGGGCCTAACCACAGCCTCCTTCAGGCATTCAGGCATCCTGCCCTCCTGAAGGGACGCACTAACCACCCCAGCCAGCAACGGCCATAGCGTCTCCTGGCTGGCTTGACAATATGTACTTGACCCCAACGACTCCACAAGTAAAGAACCCCCTGTCCCATCCTACCCACGAAGAAAAATTAAGCAACAAGATATTTTTTCAGAGGGAAAAAAGTCAATACGAAGTATTATTTTTATGTTAACTCAGAGATTTTTGGATTCTCTTCTTATTTCCCTTTGGATTCAATAGCTGTGCCCTTTTCATAAATGGTATTAAATTTTAATGCATTATATTGAACATATTGTACTGTATAGGAACTGATACACACTACTGCACTAAAGGTTCTGCAGAAGAGATACAGTCAAACAATAAAGACATAAAACAAACACCAGACCATTGATGATTCAGTGCTAATACTGATTTGAACAAAATAAAAATAAATGAGGAGGACATCTTCACATAGAGGCCTCATGCTACTTTTCTCCAGAACAATGAGGGGACAGGATGAGGGGTGCCAGTCCGAATTACAATTAGCAGCACGTTGAAACTTAAATATAACCTTACAACCCTTGGCAGAAAAATAGGGTCAGGGTCAGGGGAGGCAAGGGAGCACTTAGGATGCAAGCAGATGTTAGGATCAAGGTAGGTACTGGGAAACTGATTTGAGTCATTGAAATCAAGGAACAGTCCAAAATCAAGGTCAGGAGCCAGAACTAAAGATGAAACCAGGTGCCAACCCACAGAGGGAAGGTCTAGGGAAGACAGGAAGAGGAATGAGGAACAAGGCTGGGGGAAGCAAGGAGAACATGGAGCAAGGCAGAGATGAGGAGGGGCATCAAGAGGGGACAGGAACACAAAATGTCTTTCCATCCAATATCTTGCTGCTATCCACAAGCTTTATATGCTGGCTGGCAACTGACCAGGAAACTGAGAGGTGTGGCAAGGCTGGAAGAGACAGAAGAGGGGTGGGTAGTGACTAGGCCAGAGCAGGGAGGCCTTTGGAGGCGGGGGGCAAGGGAGCCATCCAGTCAATGACAGAACACAGCTGTGGCAGTGCAGATCTGGCCACCACTCCAGGAACCTTGGGGACACAGTTTGGAGACCCAGGTCCTTACACACAGACAGGCCTTTTTTACACAGATGTCACCCACCCACGAGCACCCATAAACACCCATCGGATGGGTGTGAGAGCACCCATGTAAATATCCACGAGTGGGTGGGTGTGCATGCACGAAGCACCCACCAACACCCATGGAGCAGCCGGGAAGGAGCCAGCATGCTCCGTGGGTGGAGATGGGTGTTCAACACCCACCCGTCCGTGTAAACACCAAAACACCCACACCCAGGGGTATGGGTCCGCTGATACCACAGAAAGATGGCTAGAGAGGCCACACAAGTGCCCCCAAGCAGACGCCCACTGGGGGAGATGCCAGTCACTCAGCTGGGAGCCCTTAAAGGAGAACCAAAGCATGATAGCGGTGCGCCGGCTCCCAAAATGTCAGGACGGAAGCGAGCCAACAAGACAAAGGGAGCCAGCGTCGCAATACGCGCAGGACAGGCCAAGGTAAGCAGAGGGACCCCGGGACGCCATGGGGAGGGGGGCTGGCCCAAGGGGTCGGGAGGTGGGAAGGAGGGAAGGACAGCTAAACACAGCACACCTGTCCCATCACAGGGCTGAGGGCATACCACAGTGCCCGCGCAGCCCGCATCCCCCAGACCAACACAACCACGGGGTATGGGGAAGGGAGCACTACCAACAGTGAGGTAAGAGTAAGGGTACCCCAACAACCTGGGGAGGGGGGGCCTGCATGCCAATACCAGAAAGCATCCAGAGGGAACACAGGGTAGGCAGCTGACAGCTAACTGTTTCCCCCCTTCCATCCAGAAGACCATCCGGACACAGGAGCAGTGCACCACCAGGGAGATGGCAGAGGAGGTTCTCTGTGACAGTCAGGTAACCCACCTACGCCACCCAGGGGGAGAGGGAAGGATCCCCCAATGGGAGCATAAGGGAGGGCTGTGGGTCAGATTCTAACCCTCATGCAATACCCCCAACAGGAGACGACCAGCTCCACTGTCACCACAGCCACCAGGTGAGCCCCAAGCCACCAAGCCGGATGGCCCCCCACATACAGTACCCAAAAGGGGGTGCCCTGGTCGAGGCAGGAGACCAGGGACTTCATACGCATGTGGGGGACCAAAAAGGTCCAGCACAACCTGGTGCACAGCTACAAGCCCAGAGGTCTATGAAGCCATTGCCCAGGAGATGCAGCAGCAGGGGTACAATAGGGATGTCACCCAGTACATGCAGCAGGCAAAGGACTTGAGGTCTGGATATAAGTATAACAAGGACAACAATCTCAAGTCCAGCCATGCCATCCGTACAATGGAATTCCATAATGAGCTGGACCGGTTCCTCTGGACAGGGGACATTGTTGCCTCCCACATAAATGTCACCGCCTTTGCCAGGGGCAGATGGAGGGAGTTAAAATCACACCCCTGCCCACCCCCCCACCCCGGAGCATGGGGAGACGGTTACCCCTGATGAGGCCAGACAGGATGCAGGAGGGCACATCCCCGTCACATGGGGAAGCGGTGGCTCCGGAAACCGCTCACACAAACATCACCCTCCATGTTCACCCACAAAACACACAGGGTGTGACAGACCACGGGGATAGGGGGAGTGCACGCAGAGTGTACAGAGACCCGGGATGCCTCCCAGGACGTGGAGGAAGACGATCCAGGTAGGAACACAGGGCCGGGGGGGAAGGGAAAATGGGAGGGGGCCTTGACCACAGGAACCGGCGCCAAAGCGGGCCAGCAGGCACCAACTGATGGATCCCCATTTCCATTACAGCGCATGGGACCCCGGAGGTTCACGGGGAGGAGGTCATGGAGGAGGAGGTGGTCGAGGAGGAACCGGTGGCACCCCCGAGACCCGGTCACAAGGACAATGATGGTAGGGCAACACGCAAAAGGGATGGGTCATGGGCAGTGCTGGGGGATGAGGTAGCAGGCTGGCCACAGGGGAAGCCCCTAGAGCAACCCCGCCCCCGGCATGACAGGGAAGGACCAGTGCCCTGCACAGTTGGGTAACCCAGTCACACAGATTAACATCTCCTGACAGGAATGCAGATGGGTGGGTCAGAAGGGAGCACGAGACAGGTCAATGAGGTGCTGGAACAACATGGCCCCAGGTGAAGAGGCTTCCACATGGGGCAAGTGCAGTGGTCTGACACAGGGGAAGGGAATACAGGGACCCTACCTAATTTGTCACAAGCACCATAGGGACAGACAGGGAAGGGGGGAAGGCACCCCCTGTGGTGAAACGGATGCACCGCTAGGGGTACAGGGTACAGACATGGCAAGCAACACACCCCAGTGGGGTGACATGTCCACAGATGAGTGCCCCGGTCCTGCGAGGGTTGCTGCTGCTGGCAGCGCTGAGAGGAATCAGGAGATATGGGCCAGGACCAGGAGGAGGAAAGAGGACTTGGGGAGGGAACTGCTGGAGGAAACCAGAAGGTTAGCCGAAGTGCACTCTGAGGAGCTCACCCTCACCAGGGAGGTGCAAAGAGGAGAGGAGGATAGGGACCGAGACATACTGGCAGCCATGCTCAACTGGTCCCGCACTGAACACCTGCGGGACAAGCGCCAGACTGGCACCCTCCACTGCGAGATACAGGCTGACAGGGCCGAGAAGGCGAGGGGCCGTGTCACACTGAAGGGGACCTCCGTACGGGCCCTTGACCTCATATGGGAGGCTGTGGGGATCTTGCAGAGAGAACCCCAGCGTGAGATGGGCCCTCCAGGTCAGATGGAGAGGTGGCAGCCGATTACCACTGGGGTTCCCTCCCACAGATGCAGGTGCCCCCTCCCCAGCACTTCAGTCAACCCTGGTTTCCCTAGCAGCACACCTTCCCTGGCCTCATACACGGGGTCCCTCTCCCGCACATAGCCCCACAACAGCAGCCTCTGGGGCTACCTTTCCAGCCTGCACCCCTCCTGGTTCCTCCACAGCTGCCTCCAAAACCCCTCCTCCGGGAACCATGGCCTCCCCTGAACATCCCGGAACCCTCAGGTGACCTACCACCCATGCCAGCCACCCCACCAGCTCCAGTAAGCTGGAACACACATCTGTTCACTAAGGAGGAGGGGGGGGAGTGGAGGGGAATGCAGCGCTACCTCCAGAGGGCTGAGTGGAGGGGATGCAGCATGAGGATCTATGGCAATACCACAGGGCCACGGAAAGGGCTGTGGTGCAGGGGTACCATTCCATGTATTATTGTACCTCTTACCATATGTTCCAACATCGCAGGGTCCAATACCTCAGCCTGGAGTGGAGCAGCCAGTGGATGATGGAGAACCCAGGCCATCAGGCTGCCGCTCTCAGCAGATGGTGGCAACAAGGGCACGCAGGGGTTGAGTCCTGGTGGTGCACCAAACCAGGCACAGGGAAGGCCCCGCAAGAAGTAACCACTCCCTTGTACATACACCCCAATAAACTGTTGTTGTACCGTACCTCTACGTTGATTGTTACATCAATGGGGCCCCATTGGTACATGCATGGCGAGGGGTCCTGAAACCTGCATACGGGGGCATGTCATGCGCAATACAAGTGTGGGAACTTTACCTCTCCGGCCTGTCGAGCCGGGAGGGAGACAACAGGCCACCCGTGACAGGGTACAGGCCTGTACATGGATAGCACTTTAACACTGCCCATGCTAACTGCCATCCAGAGATGGCCAGAAGCCTGTAGCATGACAAATGCCATGGCTCCAAGCCAGTAGGTGATCCTGTGGCACGGGGCACAGGTCACACAGGACTGGGGAACCCATAGTACCCAACCAATAACACACATGGGGATTGTAGGACATACATAGCCGTATTTATTGGGACTGTTTACTCAGTCCGTGGAAGTGGGGAGGTGGCAGTCAACTGCAAGGGTTAGTCGCCAGCCATCTGGGCAACTATGTGCCTACACAGAGCGTCCAGGTTCTCCTCAGTTATGTGCCGGAATGCCTAACCCTGGACATGTTGGTACATGGGCACGGAACACGCTCACTGTACCGGTGGGGGGTTGTCAAGGGCAGCTACACCAGTCTCTCAGATATTGTGCAGGCTGCCAGGACAAGGATGGGGTTATGCTTGAGATTGAACTGGCTCCTGTTCATGAGTATCCTCCAACGCACCTTGAGCTGGCCGAATGTCTGCTCCACCATGCTCCAAGCAGAGGATAGGCATTCATTGAAGAGCCCGCGCTCTGGTGTGCGAGCCATGGGATAGGCCCTCATGAGCCACGGGCTCAGTAGGTAGGTGTGGTCCCCAAGCATGACCGGAGCCATGGAGACCCCCTCAATCACCTGGTACCGGTTGGGGGCAATTTCCCCATTGCACATGCAGACATAGAATGCGTGCATCGTGGCTCCTCCCTGACTGGCCAGTGACATGTCAGTAAACAGGCACCTGTGATCCGCCTGCTTCTGGTTTAGATAGTCTGTCTTGGTGTGTGAGGGGTGGATTATAGGGATGTGGGTGCTGTCTATTGCTCCTATGCAGTGGGGGAAGCCCATGTCTTCAAAGCCATGGATCACAACCTCTGGATCCCGGAGCTGGATGACCTGCTCGAGCAGTAGATCCACTATCAGGTCACACACATCGTGGAGCGCCCTGTTAATGGTTGCGGTCCCCACTCCAAACTGCTCACCAATGCTCCAACAGGAACCAGGGGTTGCCAACCTCCACACCACCATGGCCAATTGCATCCTGGGTGACAGCGGATATCGCATGTTGGTCGTTCGCCTCCGGAGATGTAGGTTGAGGAGCTCTCCAAGCTGGGTCAACAGGAAGTGGTTCATATGGAAGTTGTCCATTCATTCCTCATCTGTACAGGTAGCCAGCATCTTCTGCATCACTGGTGCGTGAACGTATCCAATCCATCCTCCATGTTGGGACAGTGACACGACGGCCGCATAAGTTGAGAGGCCATCGGGAAAGGACAAGCTGCAAGTCCTGGGACACAGCTGTTCCTAAGAGGCCATGTCGGTGGGCAGCTATCTTCCTTGTCACTGCAATGATGCTGATCAGCGCATATTGGCCACTCTCCTGCGCTATTCTTCATGGTTGTAGAAGCGAGGCCTTAGCAGTAGTAACTCGACCCATTGCTGGAACACTTGGGCCAGGATCATGAAGCAGGAGGCCAGGACCATTAACAGGATGGCCCTCTCCTCAGGGGGCTCATCAACAGGCAGCATGGTACCACCACCAACACACACAGAGTGGGAACCCACCACTGGAACCAGTGATGGATCACCATGCAGCTAACCTACTAGGCGGTACGTGAGAGAGTGGCTTGCCCCATGGCCTGCACAGCTGTGACAGTGCCCTCCAAAAGCACCCGGCCAGTCACCAGCCTGTGCGTCCAACCGCCATGGCCTGTGCACCCTGAACACCCACACCATGCCTCACACATCCCCTATCAGTCACCAGCTGTCCCAGGGTAACAGGCACCACTGAAACAGGTGAACCGCACTGCACACCGTCCTACCCCCATGCTCTACATGCACACCCTGTACTGGACCACACCGCCAATGTTCCAGCTCTGGTCTCCATCAGAATCACCTCATCCACCACACCTACACCACCTCACTCTGCACGCCACACCTGGGCACTGGAACCAGCCCATATATGTACTCTTGCAGACCGTGCTGTGTGCCCATCGATTGGTGCTGTACCGTGTGTGTGTTCCATGCACCTGATAGGGATCCCCGCTCACTGGCCCATCAGCACATCCCCCCCCAGCATGGACCAGCCAAATGCATTGGGGCTAGGCCCACAGCAGGGCTACAATGTGGGTAAGGGGGCCAACCTCCCCCTCTGTGCCCGTGCCATGCCCCCGTGCGATCATTGGGCAGGATGCATCCGCACCAGCCCTGTATCTGTCATAGCGAGTGAAGGCCATGCCACTGTGCAGCTGAGAGCTATCAAGATATGCTGCATGGAGTGCCTCATTAGCTCCGTGCTAGAGGCAGCCATGGCCTTGGTGATCTGTCATCGCTAGCAATGGAATGTTCCTGTCCAGTGTGTGGCTCAGGGATTCACAGGGCCTAGCAGCTGGGCCACTATCAGCTGTGTACAGTTTCACCCCGGATAGTGCTGCGCAGCTCCTCGCACATCGCTCATTCACAGCCACTCTCCATAGGACCCCTGTGCAAACCTGAAAGCCGCCCTTGCAATGGTAATGGAGGGTGTGGAGCAGGCCCCGAAGCCTGTGGTGGTGCAAGGGAGGCATGGTCACCATGTGCCAACATGCTGTTGGCAATGTTGTGGCAGAGCCATGATGCCCAGCTGCTGCTGGGCGACCCCCTGTCAGTGGCAGATGGATTCAATCTCCTGTCACGGTACATGTGGGTGACGGGCTATCCATTCAGGGGTCTGGTTTGCCAGAGGCATGCCGCGGAGCTTGGCTTCACCCTCCTGCTACATCCTCTGTGGAGGCACCCAGCTGCTATTGTTGTGCCATGGACCACACAGGAAATCACAGCTGTTCGCCTGGTGACTGCACGTCCGGAATATGGACTGGCTCTCCAGGCCGGGGGTCCCCATGTTGCTACTGACTACACCGGCATCCTACTGTGTGCCTGTCGCGTATCCCATCTGCGATTGGACTGTCAGGCCCTTCTTGGGGAACTGGGATTGCTACCATGTTGGTGGACCCCTACCACATTGGAACTGGGTGCCCTGCGATCGGTGCTGAACCTACCAGATATCAGGGCTGCAGATGCCACGGGGAACCACCTCCTGCCCCAGTTCATGGTGGATATGTATATGTGTTCCTGGGGATTCCACAGGGGCCTCTTCGCCTGGGCGGGTCTTGTCCCAGGCCAGATGTTTCAGGGACAGACTCCAGCCTCTCCCTGAGCTGGCCATTCCAACCTCCCACTCCGTCGCAATGTCTTAACCATGACTGTGCTGTGTCCTGCCCCCACCCCCTTGGGCAGTGCCGCTCTGCCCCATGGTACCATGCAACCCTTTGGTAGGATATCTCATCTTCCGGACCCCATTGCTGCTTCTGTACACTCCCACCTCCATCCCTGTAACGTTATAGAGCACCTTCATCCCTCTTGGAGTGGGTGCAATGATGGCCCAGAGGGATGGTTGTGTGGAACGCCCATGGGCCCATGATCACCCATTCACTGGTCTCTATTTGCTCGTACCCCCCATTCAGCACATCAGTAATAAAGACCTTGTCTGTGACTGTAAGTCTCATTGTGCTTTTGTGTCAGTGTACCGCTCCAATCGCCCATCCCTTGACTGCTGCCTTCTCCATGTGTGTCTGTTAGTGTGATTGGGGTCCGGGGGGTTCCTGTTCAGGATCACTGGGACTGTCAGGTAGCAACCTGTGGTACGTTACCCTGGGGGCTCCCTAATTGATCGGGGTTTCAGCCTGTGGGGTGGTGGGGGCCCAACGCTTTCTGTTGACAGCACTGTCCTTGATCAGCTGGTGGCCACCTGGTGGCCTGCGACCCTGTGCAGTCTCCTGCCCTCTGGGCAGCCCCCTGATATTCCCTGTGGAGTTGTTGTCAACCACCTAGGTGGCTTGGCTGGCCTGGCATGGTTTGCGTTTGCCACCTGTGTGCTGGTGCTGTCCCATAGTGGTGCTGTGCATTGTTCCCCATTAAGAGGGGGCATGGGCTGTGGGCCCCGACCCCTCCCTAGAAGCTGCTGTTGCCCTGGAGGCCTTGGCACACATGTAATGGACTGTCTGGCACGGGATGCCCATTGGGTGGGCTCCCCACCGGGGCTGCCCCGCCTTCCACCACTCCTGGTGCCCCCTGTTGGTCCCCACCATCTGCACTGTTGGTGATGGATGGGCAGCAGGAAAAACAGGCGGCTGACAGTGAGTGCAGGCTGTTTATGGGCCCTCTGTTCTCCACTCATGTTCCCCCTTGATCTGAGCAGTTGGGGTGCTGGCATGGGTGTACCGGGGTCCATGTGTGGGTTGTGCAAGCTGTGTGCTTACTGACCCCTGATGACCCGCACCGTTGCCATGCACCCTCTCCCCGTCTCCCACCCCCTTCTCCCTTCTAGCTACTCTGGTTTTCTTCCTGGCTGTTCTTCACCTGGCACAGATGGCCAGCCAGTTCCAGCTTGTGGCCTCGGAGCTCTGTGCTGGGGTGCAGCTCTACAAGGAGATCAGTGAGTGTGCTGCATGTGTGCGGGGCCCTCTCCCCGGGTGTCTGTTTGGGGTTTCACATTGTTGGGGCCCTGTACCATCCTGATGGCACTCTCCCTATCTCCTTTAGTGCAGGTGATGATTCCAGAGTAGACCAGGGAGCAGGAGGAGGTTGTGCAGCTGCTGATGCACCTCCTGCAGAGGGTGCACCGGCTCGACCGCACCCAGGTGGATCATTGCAGCTGGGTATGGGGCCGCCGTCCCTATTGAGGGTGGGAAACCGCCCCACCAACCCGCTCTCTGTGCCACCTCCCCAGCTCCCTTGTACCTTCTCCATGTCCCACTCTTTTCCGCCTTTTTATTAAAGTTGATTTGCCCCCTTCTCCGGTTGTGTGTCCTGGTTTTCCCTTTGGCCTGGTCGCCGGTGTGGGCGCCTCTTGGTGCCATTGTTACCTGACAGGGACTGGTTATATTGAGCTCCCCCTGCCCTGCTGTTGGTTGTGCTGCAGCTCTGTCGTATCATTTGGGGTTTACCCTGGTTTCCCTGTCCTGGGGGTTGTGACCACTCAACTGCCTGTCTTGGCTTCCCTCTGTCCCCCTCGTGATGCCCCCCTTTCCCTTAGGTCCCTTGGGTCGGAGGTCCATCCCCTTGGCCATTGTCCTGGTGCCTTGCCCCCTCCCTGCCTTGGGGGTGGTCCCCCCCCTTCGCCCACATGCATCCGTTGTTGGTGTTTGGCAAGCTGCAGCAGGCTTGCTGCGGTTGGTGTGTTCTGCCCCTCACCCCCTGACATTCCCTGCCAGCCTGAC
The DNA here is from genome assembly GCA_003113815.1 of Sphenodon punctatus. Classification (NCBI taxonomy): domain Eukaryota; kingdom Metazoa; phylum Chordata; class Lepidosauria; order Sphenodontia; family Sphenodontidae; genus Sphenodon; species Sphenodon punctatus. The sequence continues at coordinate 678,451 of QEPC01014782.1, forward strand.
TGTGCTGTGGGCTTCTGTCCCTGTCTCTGTGACCGCCTGTGTCCCCTTCCCAGCTCTTTTTATGGGGGCCTTGGGATTGTGTGTGCAGGGGCTCTGCCAGGGGGTTGGGTGTTTGTGTTGGGGTCCCCTGCTGCTTCGGGTCTCTGCCTTCCTTCCCTGAGCCCCTTCCTGACTCCCCCCCCCCCCGCTGGGGTCCCCACACTTCCTTGCCCATGCAGTTCTTCCCTCTGTGGTTGTGTTCATGGTTGTGGGTGGGTGGGTTCTGGTTTGTGGGGGGTCCATGGCACCCGGCTGTCCAGCCTCTGTCACGGGGATGGTCAGGGGCTGCTACTGTGTGTCTCCTGTCATCCTTGCTCCCTCCTACCCTGCCCACACAGGGTCTGGCGGTTCAGGGGCGGAGCTGCATGACGCGGCTTCATTTGCTCTCTGTCAGCCATGTTGTCCCATCAGTGTGCTGGGTCGGACTTCCCTGCTGTTAGCCATCTTGGCTGTCCATGTAAATGTCATGGGTGTTTGCTCGGTGTTTCCCGAGGTGGGTGTTTGGCCGAAGGGTGTGTGCCAGCCCCTCCCTTTCCATCTTACAACCCCCTGTGGCACCGTCCATGTAAACGTCTTCCAGCTCGGCCACCAGATGTTCACAAGGTGTGCTCACCCACCCATCTCGACCCATCTTTACCCACCAGGCCGGCGGTGGCATCCATGTAAAAAAGGTCATAGAAAGTATTTCAAGTATCAATCATGGTGTGACCCCATTTGTAAATGACACAACCCTGCTTGTGGCTCATTATCCACAGTTTGAGAAGCTTTGATGTGGAAGATAGGTTTTCGAGGGACTGCTTTAGGGTTCAGGAGACAGGATAAGAGTTCCAGGGTACAGCTTGAGAGGCTTATGGGAGTCAATGGAAGTGGTTTTTTTTTAATGTTGTTCAGCACTTCTCCCACAGAAGATTATTCTAGTTGCACTTCTGAGCAGGGAAGGCTACTTTTGAGGCTGGGCTACTAAACTCTGGGTTGGTAGCCTTAGAGGTTTATAGGCATTAGAACATTTGCATGAAGGTTAAAAATTACCCCAATTTTATTGCACTGGAATAAGGATCATCATCTGGATGGTGTTTCTGTCTCCTAATAAACAGAGATTACAATTCAGCATTCATGATGAATGCTCCCCTAACAGTGAACTCTTATTTGAATCAGGTAACTTTGACCCAGATATGGAATAATTAATAATTAACATTAATATTGAGCAATTTTTATACCATTTTGTCTTCAAAGCACTTTGTAGAAAATTATTTCCCACAATACTCTTGGGACACAGATAATGAAGTATTATTATTAAGGATTAAATTTCACAGAGGCTCTGGTGTTACTGTTTATTCATAAATTACTGCTTTGCAGTTCACCATCACCTCTAGCCTGACAAAGTAAAATCGAATGCAAATGCACTTTTAGAGGACTATTTCCGAAAAACACCCAACTTCTCTGTATTTGCCTGTTGGCTGCTCTGCTTAGCCTGTTGTCTGTTTAGCTCATTGGATAAAAAGCAGTGCTAATACCAACAAATCTGTGGGTCTGATCATTTATTCATACGTGACATAGCTTGCTAGTCCACTCTGGTTGTGAAATCTCCATACTGGGATATTTTCAAAAGCCTTCCAAACAAGCATCTCTGTGAAGCTGCAGGAATAAGATGGAGACAAAGTAGTTTGGATGATCGCTTTTATTGGACCAACTTTTGTTGGAAATAGTATACAAGTTTGGGGGGCACACAGGGCCCTTTCTCAGGCATGAAAAGTCAGAACTGACAGCAATCCTGCCTTAGAGCAAAGGTTTGGGGCAAGATGACCTTTGAAGTCCCTCTCAACCCTACAATTCTATGATTCCAGATTTCTAACTTCTCCACATTAACGACATGCCAAACTAGGGGCCTTTTCAAACAGATGCCCCCTCCCTCCCCCCACCGCCCTTTCCCACGTGTGCAGGTGGGTGGGCGGTGGGGCGTCCATGGGAACGCTGCGGCTGGTGGGTGGGGCTGTGTGTGCACTCCCGCACTCCACCCACCACCCATGCATGGAGCAATGGGTGCCAGTGATGAATGCTCCATGCTTGAAGGTGGGTGGAGGTGGGTGTGCGTCCATGGGAACGCCCCACACAAACGCACTGCACAACCACCGTGGCAACCACTCAGCCCCCCACCCACACACCACGGGGAGTCACAGTCAGTGAGAAAAGGCCCTAGGTTTCCATATTCAAAACAATTATAGTGGTGCCTGATGGAGATGGGGTGAGTTATTCAGATGAATGTGCACACCTACACCCCAGTACATCCAGCTGAAAACTGAATGTCAATATCACTTGTGCTTGTAATTATTTTTCTCCTTTCCACAGGATGACTTATTTCTTCCGAAAGGGGGAAAATAATCTATACTGTCAAATTCATTCAGGAGAAGTCACTTTTTTTAAAAAAAGAGCTAAACTTAACTACAGTACTTTCCTTCCACAGAAATATTTAAAATGCATAATATTAGACTTCTGCTGGAAAGTGACAAGTGTCTGTTTTCATTAAAATCTTCAAGTGTATTCGTCTAATTGACAACCTTTGTGAAATGCAACATGCGGCTTTTTGGTTACCATGACGACCCAGCCGCCACTGCCTAAGCTATGATGTGCTCAGATCACCAATGAAAGAGCTCCACTTTTGAAAGAGACTGAGATTCCCAGAAACTTAAAACATCCTGCAGGTTAAGGCAGCCTCTTCCTTGAAAATCCATTATGCTTTTGTTTTTAGAAGATTTTGACCCATTTGATTCCCCTTGTTTTGTGTTGTGTATTTTAATCTGATTTCCCACAGGAAGAAGACTTTTGAGATCATCCTGTGTGCATGTATGTGTGTTTATGTCTTTAATAACATTCAATCCTTAATGTTTGACTAATTAATAATCTTTGAACTTTAATAGCTTTTCCACCAATCTTTAACTTTTGACTAACTAGTTATGTGACCCTCAAGCAAAATGAATTCACCACTGCCCCCCTATAGTCTGTAGGGTTGCCACCTATGTATATTTTCCCAGGCCACTTATGAAACATACATCACTGCTATGGGGGCCAGTGCACACCCTGCAACATGTATTTTTCATAAGTGGCCTGGAAAAATATACATAGGTGGCAACCCTAGTAGTCTGGCCTGCACCCTTGGTTGGGGCAGTGTAGTCCTTCTAAGACAAAGCACAGGAGCAAGTGCCTGGAACTCCATGAACTAATGAGCCAATTCGGGTTGGCTAATTGGCCCAGCTGGGAGCAGGAAGGAAGCTGCTGGTGAGTAAATGTCAACGTCCAGCATAAAACCTCAAACCAGAGCTCAAAATCCCATTGATTTACACGGAACTTCCCAAATTTGGGAGCTGATTGCATGGAACAACTTGGTTTTTTAACTGGATCAGCTCATTGCACTCTAGCTCTGAGAATTCAGAGTTGTGCTAATTTTTTTCTTCAGGTGTTTTTTTTTTTAAAAAAAATAAATAAATTTCCCTGCTGCTGCTTTTGTTTTGCAAAACTCAGAACAAGCATCCAGCAATCTCCTCAGAACAGAGCGTAACCCTGCTGCATTCTAATCCAAACAGAGGGGGCTGGCCTGCTTAGCTCCAGCTGTGCGTGTATACACAACAAATTTACCCAATGCCCTTTCAGAAGAGTCTGAGCTTTTCTGTAAAACCCCTATCCAAAGGGAGGAAAGGAAGGTCCAAGGGTCAGATTTCTCATGCAAAACCAAAGACTTCTTCACAGACAGCTGCTTACAACCACTACAAATGTGGGCTCCTTTGACATTTAAAAATGCATTGCCCTTTCCCTACTTATATTGCCACTGCCTGATATGCACCCAGCATGGATCTGGCAATAAATTGGGGGTGGGGGAGAATGTCCAAGATGGAAATGGCAAATGTACATCTAACTGTTTGTTCACTCAGCTATTTGCTCTGAGTAGATTGTCTGGCATCTCGGTAATAGATTTTATCAGAAAATTGAATCAGTCACTGTCCATTTACCTTTGCATCCCTGATAGGATCAGCAAATACCTCCCAACTATCCAACTCCTTTCAGAAATTAGATGAAACACTGAATGTTTGCTCCTACACAGCACATTCCACGAGTGAGGGTAAAGGAGGAATTTTCAAGTGCAGATGCCCAATTACTTTACTGTACAATCTCTTCTGGGAACCTGTGATATTTGAAAGGAGAAGAAGAGATTTTGGTTGCGTTTTTTTTCATTTGGTAATTGTGTGGCTATTTTGGGGAAGCTGGGAGAAGTCAAACAACCTTTGAGACAAGAAAATGACTAGAAAGCTATCTTAACCCTCCTCCGCCTGTAGGGTTGTCTGGTACCCTGGAAGCTGTACAAAAATTCATAAAACAATTTTAGCAAACCTGTAACACTTCATATTCCATGTATTCCTCAAGGATAATGGGGTCAGTTGTGTCTCACTGGTTCATGCCTCCCCCAAGTTGGATTTTTTTCCCCCACATGAAGTTAAATACTAGAATATGAATGGGATATGATTGACCCCTATTGGAATGAATGGAAAAATGAAAGCACCATATGCTGTTGTTGCAGGGCAGCCATAGGGTACCACTACAGCCCTGCAACATTTATAGTGGGTGGGGAATGGGTGTATATGGGGTCATATTTGCCCCAGACACAATGTAGAATTTTGTCTGCTTCATAATATGCCATTATTGAATATTAAGGTGTCATTCCTTCTACCTGTAGTAATGCTGCACTGGAACACAATTAAGGAACAGCCTTGAAGGAATGTACCCTTTCTGCTAACACACAGCTACCTTCTCACATAACTCCCCTGTGACAGCTGAGCTCCCAGCCAAGCTCCAGGCCAGGCTGGCCCCAGGCGGCCCCCAGACAATCCCCAGGCTCCACAAGGCCAGCCCAGGCAGGCCCCCACAGACCCAGGCCCCACAAGGCCAGGCCAGGCCAGGCCGCCCTCAGGCAGCCCCCATCTAAGCCCCAGGCCCCAGAAGGCCAGGCCAGGGCAGCCCCAGGTGGCTCCCATACAAGCCCCATGCCCCACCAGGCCAGGCCAGCCCAGGCAGTTCCCCCCCCAGGCCCAGCCCCAGGCCAGGCCAGCCCCAAGATGGCCTCCAGTCAAGTCCCAGGCCCCACAAGGCCAGGCCAGGCCAGCCCAGGCAGTCCCCCACAGGCCCAGGCCCCACAAGGCCAGGCAGGCCCCCATAGGCCCAGGCCTCACAAGGCCAGTCCAGGCAGGCCCAGCCCCAGGCCCCACCAGGCCAGGGCAGCCCCCAGCCAGGCGCCAGGCACCAGGCACCACAAGCCAGGCCAGGCCGGCCCCAGGCCACCCCCCCCCCACAAGCCAGGCCAGGCCGGCCCCAGGCATCCCCCACCCAAGCCTCAGGTCCCACAAGGCCAGGCCAGGCCAGGCCAGGCCAGCCCCCACAGGCCCAGCCCCACAAGGCCAGGCAGCCCCAAGCAAAGTCCTAGGCCCCACAAAGCCAGGCCAGGGTAGCCCCCAGTCAAGCTCCAGGCCCCACAAGGCCAGGCCAGCCCCAGGCCCCACAAGGCCAGGCCAGCCCCAGGCCCCACAAGGCCAGGCCAGCCCCAGGCCCCACAAGGCCAGGCAGGTCCCCACAGGCCCAGGCCGGCTGGCCCCCACAGGCCCCAAGGTGGCCGCCAGCCAAGCCCAGGCCCCACAAGGCCAGGCCAGGCTGGCCCCAGGCAGCTCCCCTCCCACAAGCCCAGCTAGACAGCCCCCCAATCCCAGCCAGGCAGCCCATGCCAGTCCAAGCAGCCACCCCCAGGCCGACCCCATCCCCCATCCACAAGGCCAGCAGAGATGCCCGCACCCCCAAGTCTAATCCCCCCGGCTCTCAGCCAGCCCCCCCCACAGCCCACCACCATCACCCGGCCTTACCCACCGAGCCTTTCCGACCACCAGTGTTTCCGCTCCGCTCCTCGTCCATCCGCCTCCATTCGGTCCGCTCCTCCTCCTTGTCCGCCATCGTCACTCCTCTAGGCTCTGCTCTATGCCCCCTCAGCTGCACGCAGGTAGTCCTCCTCTCTTGCTCGACAATTTTTTATTTATTTTTAAAAAAAAACAAAACAAAAAAACAAGACCGCGGGACCGGTCCTCCCTACTGGCCCGGCCCACCGGGAATCCTCCCGGTGGGTTGAATCCACCCCTGCTGTTCAACACCTTTCATGATCTTGTAAACTTCTATCATGTCATCTTTCAGTCATCTCTTCTCTAAGCTGAAGAACTCTAACTTATTGAGCCTTTCCTCACATGGAAACGGCTCTATGCCTTGGATCGCTTTTGCTTTCCTTCTCTGCACCTTTTCCAGTTCCATTACATCTTTTTCAAGATGAGGTGACCAGATCTCCACTATTCCAGTATTCCAGGTGTGGTTGCACTGTAGATTTATATAGTGGCATAATGATACTATTGTTTTGTTATCTGTCCCTTTCTTAATTATCTCTAACGTACATTTAGCCTTTTCGATTGATGCTGCTCATTGAGCCAATGACATCAATGATCTATCCACAATGGGTGCTTTTAGACAAGGAATTCTCTTATGTACTCTATCACAGTGCTGCATGATGTGTTTGGGATGCCAATTGGTCAGCTGGGCTGTGTCAGTCATGTCTCTTGATTGCTGGGATACTATCCCATCTGCCTTGCTGCTTGGAGTCCCAGTTATGTCTTGAATTTTTTGTTTTTGTCCCAACGTTTTCAGGATTAGTATTTGCACAACTTCTATTAAAATCACAAAGGTTCAATTACTTATACAGTTTATCTAATTTTTGTAAAATTTGTTCAATCTTTGTGAAATTTGGACAAATTATTTCTGAAATTTGGCAGGGATGATCTCTTGGGCAAGGGTACAATCTGCCTAAATTTCATGCAAATCTGGATGAAAAACAAAGAAGTTAAAGCCTGAAATCTATATTCTAAATTTTTCACCCCCCCCATCATATTTTTCTTTCATTTTCCCATCGAAATTTTTGCAACAAATTTTTTTATTTTCAAGTGCAATAATGAAAATGTAAATGGGATTTTCATTTTCATAAAAATGAAAACGAACTGCGCACTCCTATTGACGTAGGCATCTGTGGGCACTGCCGGGGCTGCTGTCCATATGTTAACACCCTTTGTCCTAGTCCCTTCTTATTTATAGTTTCCCCACTTCTTGAAGAATACAGTTTTAAGCAAGGATATTTGACAGCATGTGCAGGACAAAGTTTAAGTCCCAGAGCTACAGAAAGCAGCTGTGTGTAAACATAAACTCAGGGAGCTCTCTGTCTGAAACAGCTCCAGGACACTGGGTGAAAACAGGCATGATGCTAACCACCCTTTAACCACCCTTGGTGGTCATTTATGCATGTTGTAGGCTGCGTAGGCCACCAATATAGCCCTGCAACATGCATAAATAAACCCGCTGTCAGCCCAATTTTCAGTTGTAATTCAGCCCCTGTTGTAGAATTCTACTGATGCACAGAGGCCACATCGGGTATTTTCAGATGTGATGGGGCTGATTGGCCCCATCAGGAAAACAATATATTCATCCCCCGCCGGGACGACCCCGTCACATCCTAACAGACGTGCCGGGGGATCCCGGCGGGGAATCGGGGAGGGGGCGGGGCCACATGGTGAAACATGCGTCCACATGGCCCCGCCCCTCCACACTCCCCCCTGCCCACCCTCTGGGGAGACGGGCAGCCGCCATGGCCAATGCAGCCACAGCGCTCACCCGATTTGGCCACGGGCCGGAATCCCTGCGGGGATTCTGGGCCGTGGCCTCCTTCCAGAAGTGATGGCGGGGTTCATCACGGTGGGGAATCGCCTTTGCCACGCGTCCTCCTCCGGTCCCGCCACTTCGGCCTCTCGCGTGGCGAAAGTGATTCCCCGCCGTGGTAACATCTGGGGGGGAACATCTGTTCCCCCAACAGATGTTCCGTGATCGCAGCCACCACTGGGAATTGACTGTGGTTGACTGTGATCTCGTAACATCTGAAAATACCCATCATCAGCTTTAACTGGCTGCCTGGGGGAAATCCCTCTAGCACAGGGGGAATCCTCAGGTGGTGTGAAGTTGATAATAGTGGCTCTCAAGCAGCCCATCAGAGAGGCTGAAAGATCATGGGCCCACCTGGTTGGGCCATTGTTGTACTTGACTATTCCTAGCTCCTGGATTAGCCCCTGACAGCTTGGTTCAAGTCAAGTCTTTGGAGTCTTACCAGCTCCTGGGCCAAGGAGACAGAAATCACAGAGGGTAGTATAAATCTGCATGCCCCTCTAATCTGCAAGTGTGCTGGGAGGAATAGAGAATTTGAGCTCAATATGTTTACTCCATTCCTTGCACATTAAGCCCATTATGTTATCGTTCAGTAACATCCTCAATGGGAATTGCACCTGGGCTATCAAAGGATGGTAGCACTTGGACCTTGAGCTACATTTCTCACATAAAAATCCCAGACAAGTGGTTTCAGCTGGACAATATGTGTGATGCGTCCCCAGAAAATCACAGTGATTTCATGCCTTGCAGAAGGCATGACATGCATTTTGAAGCTCCCGCTTCTTGGATGCACAGAGAGGTAGGAGACAGTTGTGGTTGGGTTCAGATAACATTGACAGGGACTGATCATTAAACCACTGGAACAGGTGTTTGGACACCTGGGTTCAATTCCATCTCGGTTATAACCTTCTTGTATGAATCATAGAACTGGACTGTTGGAAGGGACCTCCAGGGCCACCTACTCCAATCCCTACCGCGAGGCAGTACATCGTATACCAAAAGCACCCTGCCAAAGCAGCACACGTAAAACCTGCCAACATATTTCTATCACAGTTTATCAACACTGTCAAGGGAAAACCATTCAACATACAAAGGACTTTTTAAAAAAAAATTGTGTGCTTCATTCTGTACACTAAATGCTGCCATGGAAATGACGTTGGTGAAACCGACCAATCCTTGCACAAATGTATGAACTCCCACAAAAAAATAAAGAAATCACAGACAAAAGCACTATTTCAACTGTTCGCTCCCATTTCTTCCAGGATGACCATTCAATTTCTGATCTCTCAGTTCTCATCCTGAAAGGAAACCTACACAACCCCTTTAAAAGAACTGGGAACCAAAATTCATGACTTTGTTGGGCACTCAAAACAATGGACTCACTACTGATTTGGGCTTCCTAAGCCACTATGGCCATTTGCAGTAACCAACTACATCCATTTCACTGCCCCTGATATATACTGTCATTGTAAGCTCTTGGGCAGGGACCATGGCTATCTTATTTTATGTAAAGCACTGGGTACATCGCTGGTGCTATATAAAGGCTTATAATAAAATAATAATAATAATAATAATAGCCTGCAAGTGGTTCGTTAACTCTCTTCATTTCTTAGTGTATATCTTCCAGACGTCACTCTTGTTTTAAAATGTTAACAATCCTATTCAACAGTTGGTAATCCACATTGCCTTGCAGCTTGTTTCTTTGTTGTTAATATTTGAATGTCATCACCTTCCCTAAAGTGTGTTCATGTATGTATGTCAGTATATAATATGTATATATACCTGTCTTGCAGTTGCTCTATTTTGATTCTATCTTATCACCGGATGAAGAGTCCTGTGTAGCTTGAAAGCTTGCAATATCATCTGAATTACATTGTCTTCATCTAAAGCATCTGACAGATGTCGGTTCAATCTTTTCTTGAAAAACTTCATGGAAAGAGATTCCACAGCCTCCCAAAGCAGCTCATTCCACTCTAGAACTGTTGTAAGAGTTAGGAATTTTTTCTTAATATTGAACCTAAACTTACCTTCCTATACCTTAGAGCCATTGCATATTATTCTGTCTTAAGTGGCAAAGGAAGCAAACATTCTCCATCTCTTTTTTATGATATCCTTTTAGGTATTGAAAACTGCCAACATGTTCCACCACCACCACCCCAGTCTAATTTCTCTATGCTAAACATGCTCAGTTCTGCCAACCTTTCCTTGTAATGATCCATGATCATCTTGGCAGTGTTGCTGCCTAGACAGTTGTCTTCCATCTTTTAGTTGAACATTTGGTTTTTCTTTCCTATGTGCAATACTTGGTTGAGCTTCATTCTATTGTTGTCATTATATGACTCTGGAAAAATTTCTTCCACCACTCTGTGCCTAGGGGTGAAAACAGACTTTAACACTACTTTAACATTTCTTATGCTTGCTACAGGGCTGGATAGGGCACCAATACATCCCTGCAACATGCATAAGAAATGTTAAAACAGTGTTAAAGTAGAGTTAGTGTCATGTCTGTTTTCACACTTGGTTACCTATTTGTAATGGAGAGATAACATTATTTCTCTTTTTTGTATATCTCATGTGAGGACATAACTGGAATTTGTGAATTATACCTTTATCTCTAAAAGCACCAACTGTCAGGGCCTCACTAGTGCTGACTCAGCAGCCCTCCCAGCAGAGCTGCATTACTGGAGCCTGAGTTATCCCAACTTAGGGTACTTTCAGACATGACACTAACCACCCTTGGTGGTTATTTATGCATTTTGCAGGGCTCCATAGGGCACCAATACAGCCCTGCAACATGCATAAATAAACACCAAGGGTGGTTAAAGGGTGGTTAACGTCATGTCTGAAAGTACCCATAGCTTCCAGAGGAACTTTGCTTTGCCATTAGCTACAGGAACCCTCAGTTGGCTATATCAGTCTGATTAGATTTTAGTTTCCTCAGAGCAGTTAAACGCTTCTCAGCGTGCCCTTCCTAGTCCTTCCACTGCTTAGTTGTTTGCCCCACTTCCCTCCTTCACCCCAGTCCTGTCCCTGCTGTCTACATAGACTCACTTCCCATAGGACTGACCTTTGACTAATCATCCCTGCATTGGCTCCAGACACCAGCTTGCGTATCTCCTTGGCACGACAACTGCTCATAGAACTGACCACTGGGCTACTGACTTCAGCATTGGCTTCTGACACCAGCATGCTCTACCCACTAGATGCTATGATCTTGCAAGGGCTCAGCCTTTGGGCCTTAATCCTGCCAGGCCTTACCTCTCCCAGGCCACCCACACCTCGGCTGACCTTACACCACCCGATGCTCCCAACTCTGCTCACTGCCTTCCAAAAATGGCCAGGGACTAACGGTGAAAACAGACATGATGCTAACCACCCTTTAACCACCCTTGGTGGTTATTTATGCATGTTGCAGGGCTGTATTGGTGCCCTATGCAGCCCTGAAACATGCATAATTGACCACCAAGGGTGGTTAGTGTCATGTCTGTTTTCACCGCTAGTCCTCTTTCCTTCCTTTGCGCTGTACCCTTGTAGATGCTGGAGCTGAAACATGTAGCAGAATAAATATTTGAGGGTTGGTTTTTTTTTGTTTTTTTTTGCAATTTCATATGGACTGTAAATGATCTGAACAACATTCATCTTGACTTTCAAGTCATTGAGTTTTCACAATTTTGATTAGTATGTTCATTTATTTTCATTTGTGCTTTCGATATTTTTTGCGTTGTCATTTCTAGTTTTTAATCTGTCCATTACTTTTTCAATACAGATTTTAAAAAATAAGCATCACCAATAACCAGTGAGAATGGGTGAGATAAAAACTGGAACTGAACAAGCTACATGAAATAGAAGCAAGTGCCCCAAAAACTGGGAAAGATGAAATGAAACAAAAAGATGAATGACACAAAGAAATGAAATGAAAAGACAAAAAGTGGGTAATCAAATGAAGATTGATCAAGTACCATTCGGTGCTGATTCCTTTGTTTTTGGTTTGGCTCATTCAGATTTTGACAGTTTGTCCTGTTTTGGCACTTTATTAGGCTTTCTAGCCCCTGGTTGAGTATTGTCAGGATCCATTCCACCAGTCCCAGTCTCACACAGGAATTAGCTCTTCAGGTGCTCTTTATTCTAGTGCTGAAAATTGATCCTCATATTTTTCTTGAAAACACCAAGAACCGAGGTGCTCAACTTGATTTTCTGACTTCTGACATTTCAAGGAATGGCCTCCGAAACGTCAGAGCTTGGAAAATCCTTGGCCGAGTGCACAGAAGGGCCTGGAGGCTGGTGCTAGGCCCCTGTTCCCCCTTCCCTGGCTCCCACTGTCCAGAGAGAGAATAGGCCATCAGGGCCATGGAAGGAAGGGTGGGGTCTAGTGGGGGCTCAGGGATGGGGTGCCTAAAGAGGTGGGGGACTAGTGGAGACTGAGGGATAGAGTACTTACCCTCCAAATGGGCTCTGGCAATGCTTGACTTTCTCCAGACCAGGAAAGGGTTTTGTTTGCTTTTTTAGTAAAAAGCTAGCCATGCTCAGAAGGCCCAAATGGCCACTTAGGAGCATGCTCAGACCTTTCTAAGATGCACCGGCAGCACCAGCACATGGGTGCCATCTTGGAAAGGTCTGAGCATGCTCAGAAGGGTCCATTAGGACTTTCTGAGCATGCTCAGCTTTTTTTTTCTTCTTTCTTTTTAAAAACATACATGACCTAGAGGAAGCCACGTGTCACTGGAACCCCTCCAGAGGTTAAGTACTCTACGCCTCAGTCCCCACTACCCCCCCTCTTCCCTGGCCCATTCCTCCACCCCACCCCCCCAGTTCCCTCTGTCCCCCTCCTTGGCTCCCACCCTCAGAATTCCCAACTATTTGTCAAGGGTCCTCAGCCCAAGCACTCGGGCCCAGTCCTCAGACTCTCAGAGAATATTTGCAAATATTTTTTCTTTACTATTTGGTGCAGCCCTACTTCATTCTACAGTGAATGTCTTCCGCCATATATATAATGTCCATATAACAAGTCCAGACCACCAGAAACTTACCCTTCTGGCCCTTTTAGTCCTCAGCTCTTGCTTCCTCACTGCAGCAGAGTTCCCAGGCAGGTCCTGCCTCCTTGCAGTCTCCCTGGCACTCTCTTGACAAAGTTCAGTTCAGTCCTTTTAGCACCCAGGCTGGCTTTGCAACACCCAGGTTTAGCTGGCCCCAGTTAGCACTCGAAGCAATTAGTGGTCAGGCACAATCCTCTCTCAATCTAGCACCTGAACTCCTCTTGGTGCCTGCTATCTGAAGGTGCTAAGGTCCAGATGCTCACGCAGCCTGCACCCTTCTACAGGCAGGTACCCATTTCAGCTCTAGTCCCTGCTTACTGGTTTGACTAGAAATTATCATATCACACCCATCCTGCATTCTCTGCAGTGGCTGCCTGTAGAGTGATGATTGAAGTTAAGATTCTTCTGCTGGTTTTTAGGGCCCCAAATGGTATAGGCCAGGGGTGGGGAACCTTTTCCCTCCCAGGGGCCACTTTGAAAACTTGTACAAGCTCCTAGGGCTGCACAGAAATTGGGACAGGGGTGCTAAAGGCATGAACTCAAGGAAAGGAGGGACCAAGTCCTGGATCTGTGCCATAGAATGGTCTCCTATCCTTGTTTACATGACCTCATCTCTGCTCCCTTCCACTGAGCTCAGTTTTGTATTGATTGGAGGTAAGAACTGGATCCAAGGGCCAGATTCTGAAAGTGGAAAGGGGTCACATAAAAACATGCTGTGGGCTGCATTTGGCCCCTGGGCCTGAGTTTCTTACCCCTGATATATGCACTGGCAATATTTGAAACCTGCTCTTGGAGCCTTATACTAATAGCTATCTGGTGTTCAGAAGCCACAAACTGTTTGGAGATCCCACCATCATGCGTTAAGCCAGTGGGTGATCAGGCCTTTGCTGCAGTGTGCCCCTCAGTTTGGAACTCCCTCCATCCAGATGTCTAACTCGGTTAGATTTATGTCCTGGTTTTTCAGTTTTCTGTCCTAATATACAAATGGGTAACTGGAAAATCGGTATAAAATACTGATTTTTCAGGTATCGAGAGTACCCGACCACTACCTGGGTAACCCATCAGGTGCCCGATGTGGTAGGTACTATCCACGGGTTCTAAATTAAGTACCCATTTCAGCCCTAATCTCAGTTCCTTTGTCATCATCTTTAAGACGCACCTTAAGACTTTTTATTCTCTAGGAACTTTTAGGATCCACCATTGGTTCCCCTTAATGTGTTTTCTCCTCCCTCTGTTAAATTGTTTTTAACAATTTGTATTTTAAATTGATTGTTTACCATTTTATTATATTTTTATAATATAAAAAGCACTCCAAGTGCCATTTGGTGGGGGATGCTAGAGAAATATTATTATTAAGGATAGCCTTTGGCATCAATGGGGAGCCATAGTGATAGTGGCAAGAGAGGAAGCAGTATGGTGAGGAAAGGGGGTACCCAGAGCCAGACTCAGCCCTGTTGTCCTTCCCTTCCCTAGCTCTGGGGCACCTTTCCTTCATGCTAACGTGGTGACTACTGCTGCCACAGTCTTACCCTCTTCTTCACACATGTCCCTGTGTCCAACTAGGGTATCCCCCACTGGAAACAAAGCCATGCCCAGTTGAGTAGGGAGATAGTGGGGGGAGATCAACAGCACAGCTCTGCCTTTTGCCAGGCTAGGAATGAGATCGCTAGGTGGGTAGCATGGAGTGGTGGAGAGAACAGCATGCAAGCCTACCAGGTCCGGGCGGGGTGTGATTAAGCATAGGAAGAAGCTTCCCCCCTCCAAAATAAATGTGCTCTTGTTATGCACATTTAAACTGTAAGCTTTATCTAGTAGGAATAATATTTTACTATGTAGTAAAGTACATAAGGGGCGGGGGCTTGATCTCAGAAGGGATGTTGTGATTAGACTCTTCCACACTAGGGGGCACTGCCTCTGGCCACCCTGCTAGCACCACAGTCTCTGCTTTTTAAGGAATTACCTCAGTCTTTGGGTGAGCTGAAATGGGCACCGAAATTTATTACTCATGAGTAATATCAGCAATCCATGGGTACTCTGTCAGGTGCCTGTCAGACTGACCCAAGTGTTGATCAGGTACTCGATGACCTGAAAAATTGGGAATGATCATTACCAATTTATTGACTGGGAAAATAGTGAAAAACGGGATGGTAACTCCAGAAAACTACCTGAAGTTGGTATTTTGGCACCTAAAGTTGGTAAACTGAGATATTGGGTAACCCATCGGACACTAATCAGATACTGATTAGTACCCAAAGGTGGTGGGTCGACTTGAGTACCGAATATTTGTCAGGTTTACTCATTTTTGCAGATACTCATTTTTAGTTCTAATTCTCACCAACTCAGTTCCTCTATCAGCAATGGGACAGCTCCTACCATGCCTGCACTGATAGGGCCTTCTTTTTACAGCTTTCTGCAGTCTTCCAGGGTATCTGGGTCTGTTAAGCTTTTAACCTCATGAAGGAATGGTGCCAGATGTGATGGAAAGAGTACTCTTAAAAGTGCTGCACCTTGCTTAGTCACATAAGGCTTCAGCGCTTTGCAACATCACAAATAATAGCTGATAAAAAATAAGAGATGATAATGATAATGCAGATATACCATATATCTAGAGTTGGGTTTTCTCATGATTTTCAAAAATAGTTTAGCACATTCGTCCTAGAAGCACCCAGCTGCCTGATGGAATGGTTAATTAACCATAAATACTTCCTCCTCATAGCATTTTGATACTGTGTTTGAGTGACACTGTAGAGTAAATAAACCTAAATGTGTAATTATCAACGTGTATCTATAAAAAGCAATAATTGAGATGTCTGGGAAACAGTGGAGTATTTGTGCATTGTTTAAAAACTTATGTGTTCAGTGTTTCTGCTGTCAAACATACTTCAATTGCTCTGAGCACTTTGAATTTATTTGAATGAGACATGATTGTAGATAGTATATCTGGTTGGGTTTTATTTAAAATCAAAGACTGTCAAGTAAAAGATTTAATACAGCACCAAAAAAAAATAAATAATAGAAGGAACAACTTACCCATTCCTAGGCCTTTGTAGTAAACCTCTCAGCAGAGTCAGAATATCAATTGCTAGGCTGAAGCTGTCTGCTTTATATAGGACTTAGAAAAAAGAAGGACCTTTTGGCTGATATTTTCTTTCCCATCTTTGGCCCTTTTCACATGAGACGCCCTCCCCTCTGCCCACATGTGTGACTGGGTGGGCAGGGGTGTGTGTGTGTGTGTGTGTGACAGCCGGCTGGCGGGGGTGCATGCATGCTCCTGTGCTCCACCCATCTCCACCAATCCCCCACATATGGAGGCATTGGAGAAAATGGTGATGCCTCCATGCGTGGAGGTGAGTGGAAATGGGTGTGCATCTGTGTGACGTGCCGCACACCTGCCGCAGTGCACACCCATCCCCCCACCCACCACAGCCTGTTTCAAAGGGGCCCAAGATGCTCTGTTGTTAGTTATCACACTCTACCTAACCAATCATCTATTGATAGTAATAAACAAGGCCATTTATAACTCCATTCTATTTCAGTTGACAGGACATCTATCAATACACTCTAAAGCAGGCATGGGAAACCTACTCCCCATTGGCCAAATCTGGCCATCAGCAGTTTTTATTTGATCCCTTTCTAATTCCTGGATACAGTCCATGGATGAAGTCCTTACCCTCAAGGTCACAGAGAGAGTGACCTCTGAGGAAGGGAACAAAGAGGAGGGCATACACTCAAGCAGAGAATCCATAATCTTCACCCTCCCCTTCCTTCCTCCATCTTGAGCACATCCCTTAAATACCCCTGCCCCTAAATATTTTAGACCCCCTGGAGCTTTTACTAATTTTCAAAGTGGCCCACAGGAGGGGCAAAACAACCACCACATACAAGAACTCAGACTTTATTTATTTGGATTTGCATCCCACACTAATCCCAAAAGCTCAGGGCAAGTAACAATATATAAAAGATATAAAAATAAGTATAAAACAAACACAAACTACATAATATAAAATTGTTTTTAAAAATCCCTAAAACCCAGAGCAAAACCCTGTCCGCACCTGCTAAATGCCTGCCAGGCTCAGGTTCTGGCAAACCCCCAGGGGCAGGCCAGTGTCAAAGCTGTGAAGCAGCCGCTGAGGATGCCTCATTGCATGCATTATTGTTGTATGTGTCACGGAGGAACATAGGGTCACACACATGTGATACTAGCCTACATATAGACTACAAGTCTGGTAAATATGTAAAGCAAAAGGTTCCACATGTATGTAATTTTACAATGGAGAACTGTAAAACCCAAATCAGAGCTGTGACACGTGACCAAGTTCCAGGAAATGGAAAGACAGTTTGTGGATTCACCCCAGACTGATGGCCAGAGACATTTAAAATGCTAATGCAGGCAGCCATTGCCTATGTGCAAGAGACACAGAAAGCTGATAGAGAGAACAAAAGAAATTCTAGAAGCCTCGAGAAGATACGAGAGGTTTCCTTCTAAGGATATAAGGATTTGTACCCCAGAGGGGACAGTGACTATCGGGAACTCACTCAACATCTTGCAGCCAGGAGGGCTGAGCCGAACCATGGACTGAGAGGCATGATTTTGCTTTCTACCAACTAAGAGACCAGTACCCAGTCATTCTACATCTATGACTGAGGAACCAGAACTTATGGACCTTGTAGGGTAAGATGTTTATTTAGGAACTCAACCAGTATAGATTAGGAATGCGTTATATTTACCTTTGATTTCTAGTAACCACTCTGTATCAACGATCTTGCTTATGTAAATTAATAAACTGACTTATCTTTATGAAGAAGTGTCTGTCTCTAACATTGGAACACAAGTGAGCAACAAGGGCTTTCAAGCTCTTGCGAACCCAGAGATAAAGAGTATGTAAACGGGAAGGATTGGGCCTTTGGGTGACAAAGGAGTTGTCCCTGCTTCAGGATTGAATCAGCCAGAGAGAAAACTGATTCAAGTGGGCTGTGAGCAAGGGAAACTGAGTCACTCAAACCTGGTAAAGTGGGGGTGCGGACCTCCAACCCGTGACAGTGGCACCCAGAACGTGAAGGGTTAAGCTCAGTTTGTTGAACCAATGTGTAGAAAATAGATGGGGATCCTCTGAGGGGAGTAAATCCCATACCTGCAGAGACTGAGAGTACCAGTGCCATCTGGAACTCAGCTCTAAGAGTGGAATAAGCAAATCCTTGAACAGAGTGCACTGAGTTTGTTGTTTTAGCTTTGATTTCGGGTCAGGGACAGTGAACAAAATAGGGCTCCCAAAGCACTTTCACCACCTGAGAAGGTCAGAGCTGAGCAGGGAACCCCGAAAGAGAGGTCTCGAAGCAGAAGGGAAAACTAAACAGTAACTGAAGCAGCTGATATGAGAATTTGAGATGAGCATGAATGGAATGGATGGAAATGGAGCAGGGGCAGAAGGGGCGTAGCAAGGTTGGGAAGGGCCTGGGCTCAAGCCTTAGTTATGGGCCCCCCATGTGCGTGTGTGCAAAGCACGTGCGTGCTCTCTAAAAACCCAAAGTGGGCAGGGCTTAAGGGAGGGGTGGGACTAAAGGGAGGGGGAGGGCCTGCCCATCCCTGGCATCCTTCTCAGCACCACGCAGAACCTTATGGCTGGCAGAGCTCTAGGGAGGGGCTTGTACATTGTAGGCGGAGCCTCCAAAAATCCAGCAACATAGAGTTTTCAGCATTAAGATGCAATGGGCAGAACATTAGTTTACACTGGGAACTCCTTGCTGCTGAGTAAAACCCTACCACTTGGAGACTGAGAGAACCCTCCTACTAGCATCTCATCCAGTAAGTGGATGGGACTCCAGTAGGACAACTCGCTCTCTCTCCATCAGTGGTAGTGCCATAGCAGAATAAAAAAATCCTGTTCACATATTTAAAACATATAAAACCTCTGGGCCACATCAAAATAGCTGCATGCTATTAACAATACTTGATCACACAAGCAC
>QEPC01014787.1:27900-40431 GCA_003113815.1 Sphenodon punctatus
TGCTGTCTGTTTTCAGCCAATGTCTCCTGATACATAGCCCTGTGCTCAGGATATGAGATTTCCCATTTGAGGTGCTGGCATAATGTGTGGGCATAGTTTTTTGAAAGGGGGGGGTGAGAGGGGGAAGGTATGAAGTGTTGCAATATCAAAAAGCAGAGGGACAAAAGGGCAAATAACCTCCTTACCCCCACCTCTTTCTGATGTGGCAACACCCCTTTCTGACATGTACCCAAACTTTATGGGGTGTTGTGATATCATGGTGCTCCAAAAGGCAAGACCGCAGAATGTCTAGTGGGTTGCATGTGCACCTTTTGTACCCATCTCATGGCATCTGTGCACTCCAGTTAGGTTATACAGGCCATCCAGTAAATTTATTAAAACTAAGCAACAGCTCAGTTGTCCAGATTAAGAAGCAGAATATGACATAAAAGTAAATTTATATATATTCAATTTATTCAATGATTTGTATCCCGCTCCCTCCAGCCCTACGGCAGCTCAATATCATGAACCAATAAAATGAACTTCTTGACTAAGTTGAATGATAATGTCTATATTCCAAATACATAAATAAATCCAGAGTGACCTACCAATAAGGTATATTTTCTAAACAGCAACCAGTGGTGTAGCTAGGTTTCAGAGGGCCCTGGGACAAGGTGAAATTCTGGGCCTCATAACAATCAGAATGGAGAGCACAGGGGGAGGCTCTGGACATAGGGTGAAAACAGACATGGGTGTCTTCAGACGTTACGAGATCACGGTGAATACCCACCTGTGGTCACTGTGTCTCGAACGTCTGTTTGGCGGCCGCCAGATGTTCTCCACGGTGAATCCCCACATGGGGTCAGTTTGAACCATGCTTCCTGGGCTAGCCGAGGGAATGTCCTGGGAAGCGTCGTCAAATGGACCCCGGGCAGGGACCAACGAAAAGTAACATCTGGCCGCGCGCCATGGCCCGGGATCCCCGGCAGGATCCCGGGCCATGGCGCTTCCAGCCCGACGCGGCGGCCGCAATGGCCCCACCACCCGCCCGTCTCCTCGGAGGGCGGGCGGCGGGGTGCGTGGAGGGGGCGGGGACGTGCGGCTGCACGTTGTGCCGCGTGGCCCCGTCCCCTCACAGTTTCCCTGCCGGGATCCCCCCGGCACGTCTGTTATGGCGTGACGGGGTGACCCCGGGGGGGAATGAAGCTGGTGATTTCGGTACGGGGACAAAGGGCCCCGTAACGTCTGAAATCACCCCATGATGCTAACCACCTTTTAACCACCCATGGTGGTTATTTATGCATGTTGCAGGACTGCATAAGGCACCAATACAGCCCTGCAACATGCATAAATAATCACCAAGGGTGGTTAAAGGGTGGTTAGTGTCATGTCTGTTTTCACCCATAGACAGGCAGTGTCAGTGAGGCATGGTGGGCACAGGAGTATGAAGGGAAGCAAGACAGAAGAGCAGACCAAATCCTAGGCAATGCTTGGGTCAGGGATGCAATGTATGGGGACAGGAGGAAGGTGAGATCCTGGGGGTGGGGTGGCAGCCACTGGGCACAGGTAATTCAGGCAGAGATAAAGCGGAACATTTTCATGTCCTCCTAGGGCTGACCCTTCCCTCTGAAAATCTGGGCTCTGGGTTAGTAGCCCCACTTGTCCAATTTGTAGCTGTGCCCGACAGAAACCAAATTTATGTCACTCAATTCAGTGGGATTCTTTTTGTGTGATTTGCCTTTCAATGTATTTCCAGTGCCAGCTTTGGACACCTGTGATATTCACTGCTGTGGAAGAAGTAACTGTATTAACCTAAAGACGTCTTAGAGTCACTTTCACAGAAAAGAATCCCAATCCTGTAGTGTGCCTCAAAAGGCACTGGCAAAAAGCCCATTAAATAATAATACAATTAAATGGGACAGCTGCAGCGCTGCCAGAATGTGCACTAGGGGAATGAAATTCTTCTCACAAACAAGCCTGTGCATTGCTGATTTTTCACACTATGTTTGTGCTCTGACAAATCACAAGATTCTGCTATCTCCATTTTGTAGAAACATCTCGCATCAGATTTTTTTAATGATCCCCCATTAAAATAAAATGTCTTTTTTTCCTTTAGGTTTTGAAGCTGATAAGATATTTGAATAGGGAACTCAATAATAGAGAGCTGGAATGATTCTAAGCTTTGAGTTTCTTATAAATTTAACTGTCAGAAGACTTAGAACACAAGGAAGTACTTTCCACATACAAAAATACAACCATTGAAACTCATTGCCAGGGAATGTTGTTAAGGCCAACAACATAATTGGGTTTTAAAAAGAATGGATAAGTTCCTGAAGCATAAAAACATAAGAAGTGCCATACTGGGTCAGACTAGGGCTGTAATGAAGTCTTTGTAAAACATCAGAGTTTGCCCAATATTAAAGTATTTGGTTTGGGAAGGCCACGTTCTGAGGACCAAGGCCGTTATTTGGAAAACTTCAGAAACCTCTGGATGTTGGGGAGGTTGGTGGACAGTTGAGCTTCTTCTGGAAATGAACCTTAGGCCACTTTCAGACATGCCCCTGACCACATATTCAGGCTATGGGGGGAATGCACAGCCCGAATATGCGTGGGGATCGGCCGGTCTGAAAGCCCTCCCTCCTCTCCCCGTGTGTGGCTTTGCTGGCAGAAACACACACGGATGCAGGGCTCGATTTCCTATTTTGCATCCTTGCACGTCTCTGCAAGGGGGGAGGGGCTTTCAGATCAGCCGATTGCCACGAATATTTGGATTGCACATCCCCCCCCCCCAACCTAAATATGAGCGGGGGATGTCTGAAAGTGGCCTTAGTGCCATATTTGGTAGGAAGGGTGTATGGAAGGGGACAATTGAGTGATGATAAGCCAGATTGCAAGTTTTGATTGGCTTGCCAAGTCAGATGGTCAGCTTTTGAATTGGCTCACAGAGTAAAAGAAAAGTATCTGTACTACAGACATTTTGTCCATTCTCTTTGGTGAATTTTGCTGTGCTGCATGCTACAGTGCTGCTGGATTTGTAAGTAATCAGTTGCAGGGGGGAGGGGGGGAGAGGGATGCCTGGCCTGGCTTGACCTGGCTTAGCATGGTGTTACCAACAGGTCTATTGATCAATTATTCTAGAGACTCAATTTATGTTTAGAATGTTTGGGACTTTATTACTGAATTATTAATGGATTCCCCTGTTGGACAACAGCTAATTTAATACAGAGACATTGGAAAATTCAGATTCAGATGAATATTCAGATGTTTTATTTATTGTGAGCATCAAATAGAGTTCCCACAAGTGTCCAACAGCTCCATAAATGAGTATCAAAATTACAGAGACACAAGCAATGAGGACATATAATCTTACAAGAATTGATTTTTCATTCAACTGCTGCCAATATTCATGAAGATTATCTGGTACTGGTCTAAAGACTGCACTTACTGTTCTATGCATTCCTTAATAAGATAAATTATATTTACCCTCCATTCAGCAAGACCAGCTCCTGGATGGATATGGAAAGGTTACTAGATTGGTCAGGTCCGGAGAAGATGGAAGAAGGTAGAAGTAAAGTGAAGAGAAGGATAGAAAAGTGGTCTCCTCCATTCAACCTAAGGCTTTTAAAACTTTCTATTCTCCTCCCATATCCACCCAGGATATTTCCTGCTCCAATGAAAAGGTATTAATTCTAACTAGGGCTAAGAATTTGTCACAGTGGTGACAAAAGTCACATTTTTAGTGACTTTTGTCCCCCTCCATGACTTTTGAGATCTTCCCATGACTTGTGTGATTTTCCCAAGTTTTTTGAGATTTCTCCCAAATTGAAGAGCAGAGTTGGCAAGAAGTTGGTGAAAAGAGCACGCTCAATGGTGCTAAGAAGATCCATGGTGTCTCCCTGGAGCTCCAAACCCCTCCCTGGTTGTGGAGACATAGTGGCACGGCAAGAAACCAGGCTGGGCACCACCGGATAGAGCCACGGCATCACCCTGGAGCTCCAAACCCCTCCTCAGTGTTGTTTCTTGTGGAGGGCGGAGCTTTGGGTGTGGTCAAGTGGTGGCACAGCATGGCGACAGGATCAGAGGCAAAAAACATTACCATTGTCAGAGCTTCAAGAGGCTCTCAGGAGATGGCAGCATTTCCTCTGCCTTTATCCCCTGCTTGGGTTTAAAATCTTTGATGGGGGCGATTACAATCTAATCCCTGGGTTTACAGTCTAAGGGGAAGAGGGTTACAAAGGGGGGTGGGGTGTTGACTCCCTTTTGGCCAAGGCCCTGGGAATCCCCCCGCACCTGTGACCACTTTTCTGTCCCTCCCCCAGGTAACCATCCAAAAGGGGCTGCTGCCAAGTGGGTGGCAGTCTCTGGGCGGCGGCTGAAGGACTGTAGCCCATTGGTGTGGCGTTCACGGGCCAGAGTGGCGGTGGTGGTCAGACATTGTTCATCAGTGCCCTGGAATGTGCCAAGTATTCACCGGCTCACCTGGTGCCACTACCGCCACTCCTGAATCTGCTGCCGCCACGGCGGACACAGCTAATGCTGCCCAGACCTGTTTCCACTTCCTGGAGCTGTGCTGCCAGCCCCACTGGTACCAACTTCCCCCTCCCTCATCTGGAGGAGGGGGCACGGCAAGGACACATGGCCGGACTTCGCGGTCCTGGCATAGCCGAAAGTGGCCAGCTGCCCGGCACTGCCCAAAGAGGCTAGGGGCGGGGTGGGGGTAGCTTTGTATTTTAAGGAGGGATTGTGGTGGGGATGGGGTATTTCCCTTACGGGGGAGGGAGACAAGGGGACTGGGTTAGGGAGGGGAGGGCTGACCTCCTCGGTGTGAGGGAGGGGTACAGCCCTCTGAGAGGAAGGGATCGTCTGGTGGCAGAAGAGGATGGGGGTACTTTGGGGGGTGGGGATCTCTCTTAGGGAGCTGTCAGGGTGGCCTCTGGGGGGGTCAGTGAAGCGGATTGTGGGGGTCTGCAGCCATAGCAGTGATTCTGGGACAGGGGAATTATGGTTCTTCTGGGAGGCGGGTTCGATCTGTGAGATGGGGCAAATGGTGTGTTTCTGTCCCACTCCAGGCACGTGGTGAGGTGATTAGGGATCAGAGGATCCCTAGCCTTGGCTTGATGCTGATAAATTCGAGGTCGGTAACTAATACGCCAACTGCGGTCCGGGAGTTGATCCTGGACCACGTGGCCAACCTTACTTGTATCACAGAGACCTGGCTGGACAATGAATGAGGGCAATATACCATGTACCCACCTGTACAGAAGCCTCCCTACACCTGCTGATTGAGCTGGTATTGGAGGTGAACTTGTGGTTCCCCAGGACGATAGTTCTGGGGACTTCAATATCCATGCCGACGCCAGTCTTGGATGGGCGGAGTGTGAATTCATGGCCGCCATGGCAACCATGGACCTGTCTCAGAGAGTAGTGGACCGCACACATGTTGGAAGACATACCCTGCACATGATATTTTGCACAGGCCTTGAGACGGGGGATCCGTTTGTGGGGGAGTATTAATGATTCCCTTTTCTTGGACAGATCATTATCTCCTCCAAGTGGATATTCTGGCACATATCGGCCCTCAGGAGGGTGTGGAACCAGTTAGGTTGGTTTGCCCCCGAAGGTGTATGGAACCTGGAAGGTTCCAGATAGCTCATGGGGATGTTTCCTCTGACCTCAATGGCTGCTCACTCAATGACCTCGTGTCTAGGTGGAATATCAGGCTGACAGAGGCCATCGACTGTGGCTTCCAGGCATCTGTTCTCAAAATGCTGAGAATGCAGCTCCCCATGGTATATGGGTGAGCTTCGGTGGATGAAGCAGGAAGGGCAGTGGTTAGAGCGACGGTGGCATTGTCACTCATGTACTGAAGTGGATTGGTTGTGACATAGAGTCTGGTTACGTACCTATACTGTAGTGTTGCGGACAACAAAGAAGGTTTACTTTGCTGCCTGCATTGCATTTGCTAAGTTCTGCCCAACTGAGCTGTTCCGGATGGTGAGGGGGCTGGTCAGTCCAGCCTCCCTCTGCCTGTACGTGGAACCATCAAATGCTCGCTGTGACTTGTTTGTGGACTTTTTTGCGGGTAAAATTCCCCAAATTTACTACGGTTTTGATGTGACTTTTTTTTTTAGCAGAGAATGGGTCTGAGGTAGTCTGGTCCTGTTTTGTGAGATGAGTTTTGGACGGTGTCACCCTCGGATGATGCTTTTGGAACTGTTCGAGCCACCTTTTCTGAATTCGATCCATGCCCATCCTGGCTGGTTAAGGATAGACATTGCCCTTTCCATGATCACCAATGATCTACTTGTTGCCAAATCTAAGCGCCTTTACTCCATTCTTATCCTCCTTGACCTCTCTGCTGCCTTTGACACAGTCGACCACACACTCCTTTCGCTCCCTAGGCTTCTGAGGCTCTGTCCTTGACTGGTTCTCCTCCTACCGCTCTGACCGCTCCTTTAATGTGTCTCTTCCCAATTCCAAATCCTCCTCCCTCCCCCTCTCAGTTGGGGTTCCCCAAGGCTCTGTCCTGGGTCCACTCCTCTTCTCTATCTACACCCTGTCCCTTGACAAACTCATGGCATCTGATGACTTCCAATACCATCTTTATGCTGATGACACTCAACTCTATCTCTCCACCCCCTCTGTCTCCCTGTCTGTCCAAGCTCGCCTCATCAACTGTATCTTTGATATCTCCGCCTGGATGTCCCAACACCAGCTCAAGCTCAACATGGCTAAAACTGAACTCCTTATCTTTCCTCCATACCCTTCCTCTCCCTCTTCCCTGTCCATCCTTATTGATGGGGTCACCATCCACCCCATTCCCCAAGCCCGTAGCTTGGGCTTCATCTTCGATACTCACCTTTCCTTTAAACCTTATATTGACTCTGTTGCCAAGTCCTGTTGGTTCGCCCTCCACAACATTGCTCGGATTCGCCCCTTTCTCTCTGTCTCCTCAGCCAAAACCCTTTTTCATGCCATGGTCATCTCTCGCCTTGACTACTGTAACCTCCTCCTTACTGGCCTCCCCCACTCTCACCTGTCCCACCTTATCTCCATCCAAAACTCCGCTGCTAGGGTCATCCAATGGTGTCCGGCAATGGTGTTCGTTGCTCCGTGGGTGGGGGTGGGTGGAGATGGGTCTTGGCCCACTCACCAACACCCACTGAAAGTGGCATTTACACAGATGCCTCCACACATCTCCACCCAGGGAAATGCTCCCCACCCACCGGTAAACACCCATCTCCACCCAGAGGAACAGGGTGGAGGCATCATGTGTGCACAGGGCCCATGGTGATTGCCCTGTAACGTGTAAAATAAAATGTAACACCCATTTTATGAGTGTTAGAGCGTCTGTGTAAAAATGGTCTTTGTCCTCTTTTGGATTTCAGGACTCCTATCTTGGTTCTCCTCTTCCCTCTTCCACCGTACCATATAGTGCATCCTTTGGTGGATCCTCCTCTACTGTTATCCCACTGTCAATTGGTGTGCCCCAGAGCTTAGTCCTGGGCCAACTTCTAAGAACATAAGAAGTACCATCCTAGGTCAGACCAATGGTCCATCTTGCCCAGCATCCTGTCTCTGACAGTGGCCAATCACAGCGGCTTGGGAGAAGCACCCAACAGGACAAAATGGGGGATCCATTCCCTGTTGTTTTCTCCCAGCTCCCGTCATGTTCCCTGATCCTGTCTGGCTAATAGCTGCTAATGGAACTATCTTCCAGAAACTTGTCCAAAACCACTTTTAAACTCAGCGATAGTACTGGCTCTTACCACAGACTCTGGCAGTAAATTCCATAACCCAATTATACGCTGAGTGAAAAAATATTTTCTTTTATTTTTTTAAAACTTGCCACCCATGAGTTCATGGAGTGTCCCCTAGGTGTAGTACTAGCTGAGAGGGTAAATAACTGCTCCTTGTTTATTAGTTCCACACCACTCATGATTTTATAGACCTCTATCATATCTCCTCTCAGTCGGCTCTTCTCCAAGCTTAAGAGCCCCAACCAACCAAGCCTCTCCTCATACAGAAGCCCTTCCATGTCCTTGAACATTTTTGTTTCCCTTCTCTGTACCTTTTCTAGTTCAGCTATGTCTTTTTTGAGATGGGGTGACCAGAACTGCACACAATATTCGAGGTGCAGTCACATCATTGATTTGTATAGAGGCATTATGACATCCTCAGTTTTATTCTCTATTTCCTTCCGAATAATTCCAAATATTGTGTTTGCTTTTTTGACTTCGTCTGCATGCTGCACTGTGGATTTCATTTTATTGTCCACAACCACCCCCAGATCCTTTTCTTGAGTGGTAACTCCTAGCTTAGTACCCAGCACTGTGTAAACATAGTTTGGATTCTTTTTTCCTATGTGCATCACTTTGCACTTGTCCACATTAAATCTCATTTGCCATTTAGATGCCCAGACACCCAATGTCATAAGATCCTGTTGCAGTTCCTGAGTCTGCTCGTGTTTTAACTACCTTGGATAACATGATGTCATCTGCATATTTGATCACCTCACTCTTAACACCCCTTTCCAAATCATTAATGAATACATTAAACAGCAACTGTTCCAATACAGATCACTGAAGCACACCACTTTTTACATCTCTCCATTGTGAAAACTGACCATTTAGTCCAACTCTTTGCTTTCTATTTTTTAACCAGTTTCTGATCCATAATAAGACACTATCTCCTATCCCATGACTTTTTAATTTTCTCAAGAGTCTCTCATGAGGGACCTTATCAAATGCTTTCTGGAAATCGAATGCTTCTCTTCTGTCTCTACACTTGTTCCGTTAGTGCTCTGATCTTCTCTCATGGCTCTCAGTACCAAACTTATGCTGATGATTCTCAGATCTATCACTCTATACCAGAACTCTCACCCAGAATCCAGTCCCAAATCTCAGCCTGCTTGTCTGACATTGCTGCCTGCATGCCTCATCGCCACCTTAAAGTCAACATGACCAAGAAAGAAGTTCTTAAACCCACCTCTCCCCTCTCTTCATCTCTGTAGAGAACACTGTCATCCTCCCAGTTCCCTCAGCCCACAACCTTGGGGTCTTATTTGACTCCTCTATCTCCTCTGCTCACATCCAAAACACTGCTAAAACCTGTTGTTTCTTTCTCTATAATAGCACCAAAATCTGTACCTTCCTGCCTGAACACGCTACTAAAGCCCTAATGTATTCTCATCACATCCCACTTCTCACGGGTCTCCCACTGAGCCACTTATCTTCACTACAGTCTATTCAAAGTTTAGCTGCAAGCCTCACCTTCTTTGCATGCCATTAAGATCATGTAACCCCTTTCCTTGCCATCCATTTCTGTATACAGTTCCCATCAGGCAAGATACTCTTATCTGTCCCTTTCTCCTCCATTGCTAACTCCCAACTCTGTGCTTTCCACCTTGCTGAACCGTATGCTTGGAATAAACTTCCTGAGGTGGTGCGTCAGGCACCACCTGGCCTCCTTGTCCATATTTAAGTCCTGCCTAAACACCCAATTCTTTGAGTTCACTTTTAAATCATGTACCCAAGTCCTATCCATATCATACTCTTGTTGATTTCATCCTTGTTAAATGAAATAAATAATTTTACTGAATTTCTGCATCCTGTAGTCTATTATTCATAAGAAGACTCTTATTTGTAGTTGTCTATGGACATATAAAAGATTGGGTGTCAAAACCCCTAAGCACATGTTGGCAGTTGTGTGTAAGCACCATAACAATCCCAACACCCATTTGGCCACCCATTGAACATGCGATGTGAACACCATTGCATCACAAGGACAATTTACGTGTTTCGGCTGAATACATGGCCAACGTTGTGCCTAATGATATCGTGTGGCTTGTTAGCAGGTACAACACAGGGAACGAGACCGCAGCCAATTTTCCCCAAGATGGGCTGTGTGTCTAAGCAACACCACATGGTGAACACAAGGTCAAAACACACATTCAGACACCTGTTGAGGTTATGTCTAAAGACACCCAGTGTCTTTTTGTCTTAATTAGATTGTAAGATCCATGGATCAGGGACTGTCTTTATGTTGTGTGTATCTGTACAGCACTGTGTACAACAAGTAGCACTATAGGAATGATAAGTAGTAGCATTAGTACTAGTAAATAGCTATTAATCAATTTGGTCAGAGGATACCACCTCTGGCTGCCAGGATATGTAAGTGAAGAACAAGAAATGGGTCAATCCATTTGTGACAGAGGTGGGAAAACTGTGGCTCTAAAGCCCGTGAATCTCTTTGACCCTATTGTGGTAACTGGATGTGGCTCTCAGGATTAGGAAACTGTGTTGACCCCTGATTTATGACCTGCATGTCTATTTCTCTAAAGAAACTGAAAGAGGACACTTTTAAAGAAGGGTTACTAGATTAGATGGACCATTGTTCTAATGGCTTTAAATAAATCCTTTTTTAAAACTCTAAAAAAAATTCCATTTAATGGGAGCATTAACATGCATTGGTCAGCTTTATCCACAAAATAATACTTTTTGTTTTCATCTGAAGATGGTACTCTTTATATTTTTTATTAAATATATTCTTGGGAACTTTTTAAAAAACAAGAGAAAGTTAATAAAGAAATCATGCTTGCACATTTCTAAATTACATCAGATAATTTAACGATGAGTGTTGTTCTAGCTCACAGGAGAATATACAATTTGAGAAAATTGTCAACATAAATTTGGTTGATAAGGTCATAGTGATGTTGCTGACAACAAAATGAGAGAGAGAAAATATTTTACCGCTGTTAGGGCATTTTCATGTTAAATGAAGTACAGAATGAAAAGTACAGCTCACATAGGCAAGCAGGAATGAAATTTCACTCTAAAGGAGAAAATAACACACAGGCAAGGTTTCATTAGAAGTGCTATGCAAACGTTCTCTCACTGAAGAGATAGCATTATAACTCATGGAGCCTCGCTCAACCTTTACGTTAGAGTTTATACAAAGACTTGTGACAAATATTGTATATAACAATTTTGTTCACTTCGGATCAGTCTGACCAAGTGAAAATAAACTGTTATTTGTTCCTTCTTTGTTTGCATACTAGTTTCAATTTTCATTGTTGGATTTCCAATTTAATTGTTCATTTTGGTTTGGCTATGTGGTTAAATATACAAACAAAAATAACAAAAAATCATGGAAAAGTTGGCATAGCTGAAATGAAATATGCAAATATATGGGGACGTAAATATCAATTTGGGTGCAGATATTCATTTTGACATTCGGGTGGCTATCCAGAAATGCAAATAATATTCACAAATACAAAACCACCTGCTCGATTCAGCTTTACTTTAGGTGCCTTTGACTTTGGTTTGTATTAAGGAGTAAATTTAGGAGACTCTGTATCAGATAGGAGAGGGGAATTCGGGGGGCATGGTTGTCCACAATTTTGCAACAAATAATTTGTGGGAATTTAACTATGGTTGTGACTTAAACTGTAGGACCAAAATAAGAATGTCATTGCATTCTTGTGAGAACAGGTTAGATTCTCACACACCCCAGTGAGATCTTCCATGTTCTCAACAGGTTTTTCAAGCATCTCACGAGATTCTCAAAAACCTCAAAAAACACTCTGGGCATGTGCAAAATGGCTGCTGCAGCAGGTAAAACCTGCCGGTGGCCATTCTGTACATACACAGAACATTTTTTGAGATTTCTCAAAAATCTAAGAAGATTCTCAAAATCCCAAGTGGTCTATACATGCATAAAATGGCCACCACAGCAATTCTGCACATATGCACCCCCTAGTGGACACATTTTCACATGTGCAATCTATTTTGGGGGGCCTTTAGAGATTCTCTTGAGAATGGCAGTGAATGCAGATTCTTGCAAGATTATAGAGCTGGAGAATCTCAACAAGAACCCCATTCTTCTCAAGATTCACAAGGGTTTCAAAAACCTATTTCAGACCTAGCTTAAAATAATATTTTCATTACATTAATTCTTTTAATAGTGTTACACGGCATCTTATGTCAGAGGTTATAACAAAAATTCCTTTGGTAAGCCCATCTGAACACAACTATAATCCCACAACCCCAAGCAGCCAAAAAAAATCACACACAGAAAGTCAAGTATAACTTCAGTATAACAAACCTCTTATTTTCATTGACTTAGACACTGCATTTGTATTACATTAGGGAAACCAGAGGTTATGGAAGCCCTGGCTTGTCCAATTTTGTGGGATCAATTTCAGTCGCTGATACCCACCGATGTGAAAGATGTACTAGGGCCACCTCTTGTGAATTAGATCCATGCCCGTCCTGGCTGGTCAAGGCTTGCTGGGAGATACTGGGGCCATTGCTAGCTGGAGTGGTCAATGCCTCCCTTCAGGAGGGCAGAGTGCCAGGCTGTCTTAAAGAGGCAGTGGTGCAACCTCTGTTCAAGAAACCATTGCTTGACATTGACTCCCTTGCCAGCTATTGGCCTGTCTCTAACCTTGCCTTTTTAGAGAAAGTTATTGAATGGGAAGTGGTTCGGCAGCTACAGAAGCATCTGGATCATATCAGTTTTCTTGATCCCTCGCAGTCTGGATTTTGTCCA
>QEPC01014787.1:46900-58896 GCA_003113815.1 Sphenodon punctatus
CCCCCCCCCCCCCGACTTTCTGCCCCTCCAAATCCTGAGTAGTCTGCAAGGTCCAAAGATCATCGCAAACACTCTGGAATGATCCTCAAAAGCTCATAAATAGTTGCAAATTCTTTTGGTATACTTGGAATAGCCCTAAAGAAGGGGATCTTGCTCATTCCACTGTGGTCACAAACAATAAGAACATAAGAAGTGCCATACTGGATCAGATCAATGTCCCATCTTGCCCAGCATCCTGTCTCCGACAGTGGCCAATCACGGTGGCTTGGGAGAAGCACCCAACAGGTCACAATGGGGGATCCATTCCCTGTTGTTTTCACCCAGCTTCCATCATATTCCCTGATCCTTAGGGGTGTGCACCAGGACCCCATGTCATTTTCATTTTCATTTTCTTTATTCAAAAAGGTCATTTTTGTTATTGTTATTAATCACAATGTCATTTTCGTTTTTGTTATTTTTGGTATCATTTTTTATATCTTTTTTTGTATCAATATCAGTATTGATATCGGTATCGATATTCTTTATCATTATTGATATCGGTACCATTTCAAACAAAGATTTTATTTTTGGTATCAGTATCATTATTGATTCCTATACATAACCAATGTTTATCTAAATCTAAGGGACACAGGGGAAGGGGAAAGGAAAACTATCTATTATCTTATCAATTATCTTTATAACTATTCTAATATAATCTATATGTCTATAATATATATCTATATCTAATCTATACCATCTATCTTATAATGTATTTGGGGGACAAGGGCAAGGAAAAAGGAGAAGGTAAAATGTAGGGTATGAGGAAGGAAAGGTATTGGTGGGAATACCTAATAAATAAATCAATAAATTAAATAATACAATGAGGGCTAGGGAGGATTTTTTATGTGCAAACACCACAGTTCTGTAAATGCAACCTGACAAGTAGAGCTCTCACATAACGGAGAGAAAAAAACTGGCCCTCCCATTATAAAAGGTTTCAGTGCCATCCCCCAGAGCCCCCCTGATTGGCTGTGAGAGGCAGCAGGCATTGAGCAATCACAGAGTCCCATGAGACTGCTGGGGCCTGCTTGTGCTGCTCATGTGCCAGGGATACTTCCATCAGATACTGCTGAGCTGCTCGCCCCTCCCAACACAGGCACAGTTCAAGAGTTCAACCCTGTTAAGACTCCGAGATGTCTGCTCCCGCCTCCCTTTTCTACATTTTCTCTCCAAAACCCAACTGCCACAGCATTAATAATAAAGACAATGATAACAACATTGTCATTTCTGTTTCTTCTTATTGTTTTTGTTATCTTTGTTATTGTTTTTGTTATCATTTTTGGTATCATTATCATTATCATTTTTGGTATAATTATCGTTATCATTTTTGGTATCGATACCATTACCATTATTGTTGTCATTATTGGTATTCTCGGTTGTCATTTTTAGTATTCTTGATTCTCGTTTTCATTCTCGTTGTCATTATTCTTGGTTGTCATTTTCATTATTGCAATAACAAAAACAAAAATGACAATTATCGTTGTTATTGTAATAACAAAAACGACATGCCCACCCCTAGTGATCCTGTCTGCTAATAGCTGCTAATGGAACTATCTTCCAGAAACTTCTCCAAGCCTCTTTTAAACTCAGCTATAGTGCTGGCCCTTACCACAGCCTCTGGCAGTAGATCCCACAGCCCAATTATACGCTGAGTGAAAAAATATTTTCTTTTATTTGTTTTAAACTTGCCACCCATGAGTTTCATAGAGTATACCCTAATTCTAGTACTAGCTGAGAGGGTAAATAACTATACCTTGTTTATTAGTTCCACACCACTCATGGTTTTATAGACCTCTATCATATCTTCTCTCAGTCATCTCTTCTCCAAGTTGAAGAGCCCCAACCTACCAAATATCTCCTCATATGGGAGCCCTTCCATGCCCTTGATCATTTTTGTTTCCCTTCTCTGTACCTTTTCTAGTTCAGCTATGTCTTTTTTGAGATGGGAAGACCAGAACTGCACACAATATTCGAGGTGCAGTCGCACCATTGATTTGTATAGAGGCATTATGACATCCTCAGTTTTATTCCCTATCCCCTTCTGAATAATTCCTAAAATTCTGATTGATTTTTTGACTGCTACTGCACACTGTGCTGTGGATTTCATTGTTATCAAGGATGCGTTGTCTTTTAGGAGATATCCGGTGCAGGCTCCATGAGGTGTTGAGTGTCTCCATCCTGAGTTGTATTTGGCCAGGGACAGATTAGGGGTGCTGCTGGTGTACCGTGCACCCAACTGCCCGGCGGCATCCCTACATGCTCTTGCTGATCTGGTGTCAGATGTGATCCTCCAAACCCCCAGATTGGTGGTCCTGAGGGACTTTAATATCCACACTGACACCGATCTTGGAGGAGCGAGGCATGAGTTCATGGCCTCCATGACAACCATGGGCCTGTCCCAAATCATCTGTGGCCCCACACATGAGGAGGGACATACACTGGATTTGGTTTTCTGCACCGGCCTTGAGGCGGGGGGTCAGTTAGTAGGAGTTAAGGCTGTAGAGCCTTTGTCATGGTCTGACCATTACCTCCTTAAGACGTGCATCCTGGCGCACGATAGCCCCCGGCAGGGTGCAGGACCTATTAGATCGGTCCGCCCCCGGAGACTTATGGAACCGGATCGGTTCCGGAATGCTCTGGGGGAGTTTCCCCTGGACCTTGACACCCGCTCTGTCGATGATCTCGTAGCCTTCTGGAACACCTTGTTGGCCGAGACCATAGACAGGGTGGCTCCCAGGCGTCCGCTGCCCTCTCGAGTCTCCCGCAGGTCTCCTTGGTTTACTGAGGGTCTGCGGTGTTTGAAGCGGGAGAGCAGGCGGTTAGAGCGACGGTGGCGCCGGACTCGCGACCAGTATGATCGATCGCAGCATAAGAGCAGTTTAAAGGCCTATGCTGTGGCGGTGCAGGCAGCAAAGAAGCAGTTCTTTGCTGCTCTTATTGCATCTGCAAAGTCACGTCCAGCGGAGCTTTTCCGGGTGGTGAAAGGCTTGGTCAGTCCTGCCTGCCTCCGCCTGGACCTGGAGCAATCCAGTGACCGCTGTGACCGGTTTATCGAGTACTTTGTAGATAAGATCGCTCGCATCCGCCACGATTTCGGCACCACAGTTATTGCAGAGGATCATCTTGGGGCTATGGATGCCCCGTCCTGTCCTGTTTTGTGGGATCGGTTTCAGATGGTGTCGCCTGCCGATGTGGAGTCCTTGTTGGGATCTGTTCGTGCCACTACTTGTGAGCAAGATCCATGCCCGTCCTGGCTGGTGAAAGCTAGCCAGGAGACGTTACGGCCGTTGCTGGCTGGGGTGGTTAGTGCCTCCCTTTGGGAGGGCAGGGTGCCTGACTGCCTAAAAGAGGCTGTGGTTAGACCCCTGCTCAAGAAACCATCTCTTGATGCTGATGCTCCTGCCAGTTATCGACCCGTCTCTAACCTTCCCTTTTTAGGGAAGGTTATTGAACGGGCTGTGGCACGACAGCTCCAGGAACATCTGGACTGCACTGGTTTCCTTAATCCCTCCCAGTCTGGGTTTCGGCCTGGGTACGGTATGGAGACGGCATTGGTGGCCTTGGTTGATGATCTCCATCTGTCATTGGACCAGGGTCGTCAGACCTTACTGGTCCTGCTAGACCTTTCGGCTGCATTCGACACAGTCGATCATGAGGTGTTGGTTACTTGCCTGCAGGACCATGCCAGAATTGGTGGGACGGTCTTGGACTGGTTTTGTACGTTCCTGGCCGGGAGAACTCACTGGGTGGTCTTGGTTGAGTGTACGTCTTCCCCCCGGGACCTCATGTGTGGAGTCCTGTAGGGTGCCATTCTGTCCCCACTCTTGTTTAACATCTATATGCAGCGATTAGGGGAGATCATGACGGGGTTTATGGGCATGCAGTGTCATCAGTATGCTGATGACACTCAGCTCTACCTCTCCCTTTCCATCGACCCAGGGCATGCAGTCTCCTTATTTTCCCAGTGCCTGTCAGCTGTGGGGGCTTGGATGAGGTTGAGCCATATGCAATTGAATCCTGACAAGACGGAGGTGATGACCCCTGCTCATCCGCCCCCCTGCCCCCCTGTCCCTCCAGCTGCCCCCCCCATCCCTCCAACTGAGTCTGATGCTGCACAGAGAACCCAGCCGGAACAAGATTGGCCAGGATAGGGTCTGATTTATAGGGGCAGATCATAATGTGGCTGGTTCAGAAGACACCATCGGATCCTGGGATGCACACATATGCATAGAGGTCACGTGCTAAAACATTTTATTTCCGATATTCGCCAATGGCCACTAAAAGGGGTTAAAACAAAGACTGATTGATATACAAGGACTCATAGGTTGGGGCATTTGAAGGCTCTCACTTGGAATGTGTCTGGGTGGAAATCCAGGGTGATAGAGTCTGGGTTCCTTCCTTTTTTACAGAACTTTGAGATTATTCTAATCTAGAAAACCTCGCTAGTGGTGAGCTTACCTTCAGGGGATTCCAGGTGATAGAACAGCCGGCAAGTAAGTGCTTTACAAAGGGTAGATCAAGAGGAGGACTGGCCTGTATGATAAGTACTGACCTGAAGGCTAGGATTGTACCCTTATTAAATGCTTTGCCGCATGTTTGTGGGTGCCTTCTAAAATTTTTGGAGGGCTAATTACTGGTGGTTACAGTTTATATCCCCCCTGTAAATGCCCCTAGCTATCAGGAGGAAATATGGAGGGAGGTATCTACCTACCTGGCAAATATGAGAAAGCAGTACCCAAAGCAGTACCTCTTAGCAAGAGACTTTAATGCAAGGATGGGTGCTTGTGATAGTGATTTATTTAACTTTGGGTCCTATTGGCAGGAGGAAGAACCGTCCCCTCTCCTGGAGAGATTTTCAAAAAATGAGGGTTTAAATAGACATGGGGTTTTGCTGTCTAAATTGTTAGTGGACTGTGACCTGTATGTATTAAATGGCAGAGGGTGGGATGATTACCCAGGTGAATATATGTATATTTCAAAACAGGGGAGTAGCCTTATAGATTATTTTTCTGTCTCCTTGGATATTGTTCCCTTGGTGCTGGATTTTTCTGTAACGGGTTGACCGTCTGGTGACCATATGCCAATTGCTCTTTCTTTGAATCTCGGCCCCTCCCCCTCCTCATTAGCCTCCCTGATGAACTATTAATCTGGCCCAGTTAGGAGGAAATGGGATGATGCCTTGGGCCAATCTTTGGGACTTGCCCTTGCCTCGGAGAAGGGGAACCGGGTTAGAAATTCTCTTTTGCAGGCTCCCACTCCGGAGTCTATCTGCGCTCAGTTCTGGGTAATAGTAGAGTAACTGTGTCCTATGCTGATGTCCATCTACACGACGGCTGGTGGCCCTAATGCAGGTTTGGCTGAGCTACCGTCTTGGTTTGACGGCAGCTGCCGACTAGCTCGTTTGGATCTTCGTCGGACTTATAGAGCCTATAGGATAATTGCCTCTGACCAAATGAGACAAGATCTGGTCATCAAAAGGGGCACATACAGGCAACTTCTTAGATCTAAGAGGGAGGCATATTATAAGCAGAGGTGGGCCCAAATCAAGGAAGCTTCAAAGGATTTAAGTTCCCAGAGGTTTTGGAAGTTGATAAGAGGATGTGGGAGAGGATTGAATGCTGAAGGTATGAGAGTCTCCTCGAAGGCCTGGGCGGAGCATTTTACCTTATTATTTTCTCCACCCCGGGTGGTTGAGCCTGGATTGACTTTATTGCCGGTTGCTTTAGAGTGGCCGCCAGTTACTCCTGAAGAAATAAAGGAGTTGATTTCCTCTTTGAATAGCGGAAAGGCCCCAGGGGGAGATTTCTTACCTGCTGAATTGTTTAAGGGGAATGTTGAATGGTGGGCTTCAGTTTTAGCAGTGTTATTCACTGCTATTAATACTCAGGGGAAGGTACCAGTGGATTGGACAGAGGCAATAGTGGTTCCAGTCCTAAAAAAGGGGGCTCCAGATGACCCCAAAATTTTTTGGCCAATTAGCTTAATTAGTATATTGGGTTAATTATATGCCAAGTTTTTACATGAAATATGGTGTTCTTGCATTGACTGGTGGAAGGGACAATGGAGCTGAACCTTGGCACCATAGGGTTTCCAAGCAACAGGAAGCAAGTTCATCAGGTCGCTTCTCTAAAAGAACTTAACAATAGGAAGGTGTCTCAACTCATTCTCAGATGGAACACTTGACAACACCATTACAAAAAGGAAGAGGGTCAGGATGGATCATATTATACTCTCCAGAGTGGTTTAGAAGCAAATTGGTTGAGGTATGATGAAGTTATTAGTGAAACCCATGAACTAACTTGGTCCAGCATTGGACTGGCACTGTGGACAGGATTTGGCCAGGTCCCCGAAGTGACAGGACAGAGGCCTGGTTGCCAGGGCGGGCGGGGAGCTGAGTGGCCTCCAGCCTTCTGGCCCATACCAGATGACCCACCACTGACAGCACTGATGGGAGGGACAGAACTTGGTGGTGACACAGCTCTCAGAGGGACAGCCATCGCCTCAGCACCAGACATCTCCTCTGAAGGACTAGTGTCTGCCTTGCTGTCCCCAATCTGAGATATGTCCCGTGAAGGGGAGTACTGGGACCCTGAGGCATCAACTGCCCATGCTGCTGCCACTCTTCCTGTGCCTCCTATAGCTGCTGCTGCTACTTCTGCTGCTACTGCTGCTCCTCTCCCTGCTGCCATTGGCCAGGGATTGGGCCCTGCCTCTAGCAACTGGGGTGGGATCCACCAGCCCTGGACTGGTTGGGATCACATCAGTAATGGGGGACATTGGTGGCCCATGATGAACACCCAACCCCAAAGCACCTGCACCCACTCCTGTAGCCATATCAGAGACATCCACAGCCTCCTGGAATGCTGGCCTTCCAGTGCCCTGCATGGAAGTGGAGGACACTGGCAGGAGGCAGCACCGAACCACACCCCTAGTGACACTGCTGGGTGCCTCTGAAGCCTGTCTCCCAAAACCAGGCTTGTGCAGTTTGGGGAGTGGTGATGGGCTCAGGCTGATGCTGATGCCTGGTGCCACTCTGCTGCCACAGCCCCTGCCACCTCTGCCACGTGCCCCATTGACTGCCTTATGGGGAGAAGACCGGCCTCTCCTGCTTCCCTTCTCCATTTCTCCCACCCAAATAATGCACAGGAAGATTTTATATTTTTAAAAAATTATTTATTAAAATTTGGAATCTAATATTATATATATCTACACTAACTCTAACTGCTATTAACTATTCAAAACCTATGGAACTATAATGGAATATTATCTAATATCTACAAAGGCCTAATCCTACAAACACACTATAAAATATTAAAACTGAATCACTACACACTATCTCTATCTATCTCTATAACTAAGCTAACTCCTACAATTCTCTTTCTAGTTTTGGCCTCTGGAGCATCCATCTGAACCTATCATGTTGGGCCAAAGTGACTCTGCCTTGGAGTCCTCCATTTCCAATAGCATCCCTGAAGCAAGAGAGTCCTACTGCAACTGAAAGCACCAGAATGAGATGTCCTATTGCTTCAGGTTGCACACCTTCCTCTGGGTCAAGGACTGCCAGGGCAGGAAATAGGACAAGTATTTTGACTGGTTGTGGAATTATGTGAACAAGTCAAGAGAAACCCTGAAGAACTGGGATCACTGCAAGGTGAAATGTTCCACATAGAGCTCAGCTGTGGCACTGCCTCTATCTTTGGGAAAGAGGGACAGACAGAAGGTTAGCACTTCAAGAAGACCAAGATGTTCCTGGGATTCAGCTTCGACTCCTCCCTCTTCTTTAAGCCTCAGATCCAGGTTGTTGCTATTTCCTGTTGTTTCACTCTGTATAATATTGCTAAAATCTGGTCCTGCCTTTCTGTTGCTACTGTAAAAAGTCTAGTCCTAAATCCATGCTTTAGTCATCTCTCACCTTGACTACTGCAGCTTTCTCCTTACTGGCCTTGCGTGCTCTGATCTGTCCCCCCTCAACTCTGTTCAATGATCCCCAGCCAAAATCATCCCCAGTCAAAATCATCCACTTTGCCTGTCGCTTTGACCATGTTCAGCCCCTCCTCTCTGCCCTACACTGGCTCCCTCTACAGGAACATATTCAGCATAAGCTCCTGGCCTTCACCTTCAAGGCTCTTCATGGCCTTGCTCCCCCATATCCTCCACCCTTGTATCCTGCCACACTCTTGCCCAGGAGAGTCACTCCTCCTCTGCCCCCACCCTTACCTGCTTGTGAACCCCTTGCTCCTCTAAATGTCTTTGTCCCATCTCCCTTGATGCCCCTCATGCCTCTACATTTGCTTTCCTCTTTGCCTCCCAGCTTTCAAATCCATCCTGAAAACCCATCAGGCTTCCCTTGTCATGGGTGAAACTGCATCCTTCCCCCCTCCCCCGCACTCAGGATCTAGTTCCCGAAGTGAAGCACATGAGACTGCAACTTCTCAGCCTCATGAATGTACTCTTTTATCTCCCAACCTTTACCAACCTTTACATTAAAGTGTGTCCAACCTG
This sequence comes from Sphenodon punctatus, assembly GCA_003113815.1. Taxonomy (NCBI): domain Eukaryota; kingdom Metazoa; phylum Chordata; class Lepidosauria; order Sphenodontia; family Sphenodontidae; genus Sphenodon; species Sphenodon punctatus. The sequence goes on from QEPC01014787.1 coordinate 55,442, forward strand.
CCTCCATCCGTTGTCTCCCCCCCCCCTTGTCGCTTCCATTATAAGCCCCGTAGGGGTAGGAACCTGTCTATAACTATAGATTGTACAGTGCCAGGTACATTACTGGTGCAATCATAATAATAATTAATAATCATTAATAATTAATAGATATAGCCAAGGGTGTGATAGCTGCTATTAATCAATGCATAGCCCACTCAATCTGAGCTTCATGCCTGGTGTGAACCATGTCAGTTTTGGCAGGTGGCAGAGGGCTCTATCTCTTGCCCAGATGTCATTGCAGGAAGATGCTTAGCACACTACACATTTGCCCTTGAATTTAAGATCCTCCAAAATCTATATAAGGCCCTAGTGACCATGTGTAAAGTGCAGACAAATGAAATGTGGAGGATGTCATATATATTTTTTATTGTATTGATTGATTGACTGAGTGGAGGGAGGGAGGGAGGGAGAATCACTGAAACTCTCCTTGAGCAGTAACTTGTACAGAGATTACCTCTCAACTAATAATAGCTTGGGGTCTGTTAGGTACTAGAAGATTGAATGATACTGTTTCCATTTTGGATTACTATGATGTATGTACTATCAGGCTGTCAGTCCTACTATCACAGGTATTTATCACTTTTTATTCAAGACCGGTTCTTTAAGGTTGAGCCATGATGTCTTTGTTCACAAAAGCTCAGATAATATGTCAGGATTCAATCCATTTTTCTCCCTATTTAATCATTTGACTTTAACATTTGGATCTTCATTGAACCTTATTGCCTTCCCCAACTATTCAGCATTTCCACCCCACCCACCCCCCGAACATGAACATTTTTTCTCCTTTCTTGCAGATAAAACAAGAGAACATTTTAGCTTGATTTCATGCAGTGAAAACACTTAACAAATTCTTTGCTGGGTTATGGAGTGCTTCATTTCCTAAACAAAAAAGTGATCATGCTTGGTCTAAGTTATAGATCAGTTTTGTCTGTTCTTTTTATAATTAGACAGGCATCAAAATTATTATTAGATTACCAATATTTGACTTAGTTAATCTGGCTATGACAAAGTATAGTGTAAAACCAATGTATTGATTGATCACTTGTTTCAGTTTTTAAGTATTTATATTAATAGTTAAAGATGGTTGGATTTGATATTTGATTTTCATTTTCTAACGTGCATGTTCCACACACTTTCACCTTAGTAGCAGCAGTATTATCAATGATACAGGAATGCAAGTTGACACAAAGTAAACTATGATATAATGAAGCAGGAACAGCATTCCTTGATGCATTATGATATTGTTACTGCACACAACTAGAGTTGCTTATTCAGCCTAAACAAGGAATGTTTCAAGTTTTAAACTGCTATTATTATTGCTTATGATTTGCTTACTCTTTTGACAGCTATTAGAATATCAACTGTGGAATTTTACATGATAAAATAATCTTCACCACTACTGTGTAAATTCTCCATCATCTGGAGGATGTTAAGAAGAGGCTGGATGATCATATGTCTGGGATGGTTTAGGTATGGCAGGCTGAAATAGGGTGCTAATCAGTACCCAGTGTTCTCTGGTTGATTTAGGTACTGGAAATTTGATGGATATACTTGTTTTTGTGGGTACTCATTTTAGCTCTATTGCCGACCTTAAGGAAATTGACCTGAAGATGGAGAATACTAAGGGATGGAAGTTCAGATTGAATTACAGATTCAGTTCCATTATGATTCAGTCACATAATCTGTGGCTTAATTACGGATTATGGATTCAGCTTTTTCCAGTGAAGTCAAAGGGAAATTTTCCTATTGAAGTTGATGGATAATTTCCCCTTTGAAGTCAATGGGAAACCAATCCATAGCCCATCCGAGTCCCATTCCTAACTAGCCCCATTAAAGTGTGTCCAACCTGCCTCCATCCATATTTCCCAGGGCCCAAGAGTGGTACAAAATGGCCACCAGTGCACATGCCATTTCACATGCCATGGTGGCCATTTCATGCATGCTTGCCAGAGGCCACACAGAAGTGTCGGTGCTTCAGTCAGCCCTCTGAGGCTAGTAAGTAGACTCCAGGCCACGTGGGATGGGAGTGGGGAAAGATCCAGATCCATATGTNCATGTTCAGCCCCTCCTCTCTGCCCTACACTGGCTCCCTCTACAGGAACATATTCAGCATAAGCTCCTGGCCTTCACCGTCAAGGCTCTTCATGGCCTTGCTCCCCCATATCCTCCACCCTTGTATCCTGCCACACTCTTGCCCAGGAGAGTCACTCCTCCTCTGCCCCCACCCTTACCTGCTTGTGAACCCCTTGCTCCTCTAAATGTCTTTGTCCCATCTCCCTTGATGCCCCTCATGCCTCTACATTTGCTTTCCTCTTTGCCTCCCAGCTTTCAAATCCATCCTGAAAACCCATCAGGCTTCCCTTGTCATGGGTGAAACTGCATCCTTCCCTCCTCCCCCGCACTCAGGATCTAGTTCCCGAAGTGAAGCACATGAGACTGCAACTTCTCAGCCTCATGAATGTACTCTTTTATCTCCCAACCTTTACCAACCTTTACATTAAAGTGTGTCCAACCTGCCTCCATCCGTTGTCTCCCCCCCCCCTTGTCGCTTCCATTATAAGCCCCGTAGGGGTAGGAACCTGTCTATAACTATAGATTGTACAGTGCCAGGTACATTACTGGTGCAATCATAATAATAATTAATAATCATTAATAATTAATAGATATAGCCAAGGGTGTGATAGCTGCTATTAATCAATGCATAGCCCACTCAATCTGAGCTTCATGCCTGGTGTGAACCATGTCAGTTTTGGCAGGTGGCAGAGGGCTCTATCTCTTGCCCAGATGTCATTGCAGGAAGATGCTTAGCACACTACACATTTGCCCTTGAATTTAAGATCCTCCAAAATCTATATAAGGCCCTAGTGACCATGTGTAAAGTGCAGACAAATGAAATGTGGAGGATGTCATATATATTTTTTATTGTATTGATTGATTGACTGAGTGGAGGGAGGGAGGGAGGGAGAATCACTGAAACTCTCCTTGAGCAGTAACTTGTACAGAGATTACCTCTCAACTAATAATAGCTTGGGGTCTGTTAGGTACTAGAAGATTGAATGATACTGTTTCCATTTTGGATTACTATGATGTATGTACTATCAGGCTGTCAGTCCTACTATCACAGGTATTTATCACTTTTTATTCAAGACCGGTTCTTTAAGGTTGAGCCATGATGTCTTTGTTCACAAAAGCTCAGATAATATGTCAGGATTCAATCCATTTTTCTCCCTATTTAATCATTTGACTTTAACATTTGGATCTTCATTGAACCTTATTGCCTTCCCCAACTATTCAGCATTTCCACCCCACCCACCCCCCGAACATGAACATTTTTTCTCCTTTCTTGCAGATAAAACAAGAGAACATTTTAGCTTGATTTCATGCAGTGAAAACACTTAACAAATTCTTTGCTGGGT
>QEPC01014787.1:58996-112659 GCA_003113815.1 Sphenodon punctatus
TTTTATATTATGTTGGAAGCCGTCCCGAGATGCTGTAGGCATGGGGGCTGGAATATAAATATAAGGAAATAAAATAAATAAATAAATAAATAAATAGATAAATAAATAATGTGTGATCTGGCTCTGTCCCATCATCTGCCATGCCACCCACTCAATTATTGAATTGAGCCTCTCAAAGACTACAGAAGATATGGAAGAACACCTCGGAATGGCCTTGTTGAAGTAAACTTTTCCTTGAAATTTGATACCTAACAGTTTTCCATTGGGTTGACCGGGAGTGTGCAAAAGGCAGATTTTATATCACTCTTTGCCATGAGTGATCTAAAAGACAAAGAGTGATATAAAACACGGCTGCACTATTTCAGCAACTGGGTTGAATGATGGGTACCTGACTGAGCATAGGTGATGTGTTGTCGCATTACCCTCCTTTTAGGAAGGATAGGTGGTAACTGAGGCAAAATCCCCCCAGGGCTTTTATCAACACCACCCACAATGGGGAGTTCCTGAGTTTGGACATTGGGAGTGAATCAAAGGGGCATGCAGTCCTGCCCTCCCATATTTTCTTATCCATCCTGTTTGGCATGAACTACATGTTCACTGCCAATGACTGACCTGAAGTTGAGGTCCTTCCTGTGAATCGCTTCTGTTCGAATCCTAAAGCCCAATTTGAAGCCTTCAATCACTTGTGCAACTGTAGCTTGGTCAGGTTAGTCATACAGGTATTTTTCTAAGGTGTCAGACTGAAATGGGGTTTGTGCTCTTTCCCCCATTGCCTGGGGTCTGGCCCCTGCAGATGCGTTCCCCCCTCCATTTGGGGTCTGCTCCTGGTGCTATAGTGCCTGAACTTGGCACAGTTCAAATCTGTATGGAACCCTGCACACTGGGTGCAGAGGTGACTGAATCTGCATTCAGACACTTCAAAACACTTGAGCAAAACACTTTCCCCTATTATTAAAATCACAGCATGAAGGTCACCCAACATCCCCTTTAGGCTGCTTGCTGCTTGTTACATCAGGCAAGTAGATTCCGCACTTTTCATGAGCATATGGGGGCTACTTGACTTAGGGTAATTCCTGGAATTACTTAATGCTTATGCATTCCAGCCACAAATCTTCGGGGGATGCTCTCCTGGAGGTCCCCTGAGTCTTCCCTGGGGGGCGGGCACGATGGAGAGGTCCTTCTTGGTGGCCGCCCCATGACTGTGGAACTCCCTGCCAGTGGAGGGCCCATTTTACCCCAGATCTCCCCTTGTTTCGATGCTGTTGTAAGACATGGCTGTTCCGCCTGGCTTTTGGGGGGGAGAATGGGTAGGGTGGGAGGAATGGGTTAGGGTGGTGGGTGGTTAGGGATTTTTATTTTTCCCTTTGATGTTTATTTTAAAGTTGTTTTAATGTTCTTAATATTTGGTATTGTGCGCTGCCCAGAGCTGCCTGTGGCAGGATGGGCGGGATAAAAATATTTGAAATAAAATAAATAAATAAAATAAGTCAGGCACAAGGATGTCCCACTATATGGCTAGGTTGATTGTTTCCCACTGATGAAAGGCTTCATTGTAGTGCAGCTATGCTAGAAGGCTGCCTGAATCGTAGACCCTCATTATATCTGAGTATTTCTATTGAATTAATTCAGCCCCCTACCCCCATTCAGGGAATATCTGACACTTCACCCCATGGAATATTGTAAAGGCTAACATCCAATTTGTCCAATTACACTCACCCTTAGGTCTCATAAAATGTTTCCGCTCTTTCCTATCTGCCTTCTCATGAGGGTCAGGGATATGGTCAATAAACAGGAGCACAAAGATTCCTATGCATTCCCTACTTCAGATCTTCTCCCTGGTGGACTGCAGTAAGTGTTCACCTATTGGTGCAGACACCCCTGCATAGCCCCCGGCTAGTAGGCATGTGTCAGGTAGGGTGCATATCATGGACTGCCCTCCTTCCAAATAGCCCCTTAACCTGCACCACTGCCCTGGGCCACTCCCACAGTCGCACCTGTCTATGTTCTCACCTTGAAGTGGACCAGCTATGTTCTCCTCACAACATCACTGATACATGTTTGGGGTAGAATGGTTCCTTCTGTGCATGGTATCCAATCCATACTGCATTCCAAGGACTCCATCCTGGCCAGCAGCCAGTTGATTTTCTCCTCTTGATCCATGATGAATTCCTCTCAAGGGTGATGTGGGTTGGGGGATCTGCTTTTCATAGCAGATATGAAAAGAAGGTGCCCACCTCCCTCACATCTGTGGGGTCCACAGGCACACCCTGAGTCTCCTCATTCACTTTGTGACACCCAGTATGGGGATCCAGCTCACGCCTGGGCAGGGAAGGCCTTTGGCGGTGGTAGGGGAACTCAGGGGCACTCTTCATCTGAGCAATATGTTGCTCATGCCTATCCAAGTGTTCTTGAAGGGACTGCAAGATGGGATCAGACACACATGTCTGAAGCGGATGAAAGGGTGGTTTGGGTTGGGGAGATTCACTGGTCAGTTCTTCCCCTCTTTCTTTGCAGAGGCTTTTTTTTGTTGGCCTTGGGTGCCATTGCTTCCAACACTCGCCTCAGCATGCCGTGTCAGCCGCATTCACTGGTGTGATTGCTTCCCTCTATATTCTTCTTCTGTGTTTTGTTGTTTTTTTAAGAAGGCTGGAGCAGGAGACCCTGAATTTCCCTTGGCCCTGTCTGGTTAGGCCACACTCACAGCATGGGGATAAAAAAGTACAGAGGGGAAAGGAATACTTGCTGCCCTGGGGATGGGGGGATCAGCTGCCCTAAGGGGAGGAGCAAGCACTATTCCCCCATGTTCCCAACTTTCCATTCCCCCTTAAGCCCTTGTCTGTGGACTCCTGTTCACTTGGGGAGGGGAGACACAATTCCCAAATGCAGTGGAGGGAGAGGGGATAGGCTAATCCAAGTCCCCCATGACTGCTCCTGCAGCCCACACCACTATGTTAATCAGCTTAATGGGCTTCCTTGGGCACCTCCCCACTGCACTTCCTAACAGCTGTTTGGCACAGTGTAGCTGAACCACCAGTTTAAAGGTCCTTCTTGCACCACCCCCTCTCACAGTCACTTCTCGATTCACATTTGTTGGGAACTTCTGCCATTCATGAGCTCACAGCTCGTGTATTCTTCTGGCTCCTCTCACTGCCACACCATGAGTAAAGGAGCTGGCTCACCTAAAATGATGCCATGGAAGCCCTCGCTCACAGTGCTTCCTTTTACAAGATAGTGCTGGGTTGCCTAGCAATCCCTGCTGAGGCAGGTATTACTTTTGCAGCTTGCCTTGACTCATCTTTCTCTTTCCTCCCAAGGAGGGGAGAGGGAACAAATTGTCTCCTCCCTGAGTATGGGAGGAGGATAATAAGAAGCAAATCTGGAATGAACAAAAACTACAACTTGGTTGATGATGACTATAGTCAAGGTACTTATACTTTCTGCAGAAAAATAATCTAAATTCTGTTAACATAGTTATTCAAATTAAGTAAAATTCCAAGAATTTTGGACATAACTGTCTTCCTATGAGCCAAAGAGAAGTTGTTCCCATGTACCTAAGAGAGGTGAAGCAGCATGGGTGACGTTGCTTTGAGGCGGGGTAAGTATTCCCTTTCCTCCCTGCATCCACTCTCCTTTTCTTTCTGGGAAAGAGGTGTGTTAACATGGCAGAGCCCTGCTTTAAAAAGTTGGACATTGGCCTAATCCAGACACTGTCAGGGGAGCAGCTGCAGAAAGTGTGACAAACCCCACTCCATAAATAAGCCTGCTGGCCTTGCTGGGGCAGGGCTGAGAGCATGCAGGGAGATCATCTGGCAAGTTAAAACATCCACCCTCTTGGACAGGCACTAAAGGCATTGCTAGTCATTTTTTATAGGGGCCGGGAAGAAATGTTTCCTTCTCATGGATGATTGGATGGGCCAGATGTTGTGGGTTTCTTGGCTTCCCTGTAGTGCCATTCACCCAGTATTTGAAAGCTGTGCAATCACCAGGAGCTTTCAATTCTGTGTAGTTGATTACAATCCTGATCAGAGTACTAAGATAACCCTAATGGTTGGAAAACAGGAATGGATCATATGGAATCGGAGACATGTCCTTATGAGGTGAAGGAATAGGGTTTGCTGATGTGCAATGCACAACCTCATCTCTAACCCTAAGGGGCTGGTGAGTGCCGCATGGCTAAGTAGGGTAACATGTGTTCCTAGCTGGTGATGGAACTGTCACTCCTCCCTCAGGACACCAATATATAGGGTCCAGTCAGTTTTGTAGGCTGGTATGTGATTGATTGATTGATTGATTGATTGATTGATTGATTGATTGATTGATTGATTGATTGATACTGCATGGCCAAAGGACATTGTAATAAGGATTAAGTGCATCATAACAAATACATAAAAAAACAAAAAAACAAAAAATAAAAAACAAAGATGCAATAAGCCGTAAAAAGTAACTCATATAACCATGTCACATACCTGACTGTTCCGTCAGGCTTTTGGCGATGGGTAAGGGTGTGGTGGGTTGTGGTGGGGTAGGGGTTTCCCCACATATTGCATTTTTAAATTGTTTTAAAAATTTTGTATTGTTTTTATTGAGTGCTGTTCACCACCCCGGGCTGCCCTGAGGGATACAAATTTTAAATAAATAAATAAATAAATAAATAAAAATAAAATAGATGCAGACAAGGGAGAGGATAACATAAAAAACCAAAGGCATTTGCTCACATCAACAAATATGAGACAGATGTAGTTTAATGAATCCTGGGTTAAATCAACCCAGTTACAAGTGCCATAATTACTACCAAATCTAAAAGATTGGCTACCAACAAAAGTGACCATATAAAGGAGGCATTTCCCCTAGAATAACTCAGTGCTTGCTAAGCTCATACGCCCATTTAGCAAGGCTATATGTAACATATCGAGTGTATTAGACCTCAGGCACAATTGTAACAATTGTGCAGGGGGGGGGAGAGATGCGGTTGAATGGAGATCCAAGGGGCCAGATACAACTCTCTCCAGTATGCAGTAAGAGGGCAGACAAAGAGAACATGCAGTAAGTCCTCTACTTAGCCCAGGTTGCAAGGACAAATCCTATCCCTAAAGGGAATGCCATTCCTTCTCCCAGAAAGCACTTTAGTAGGGAGGAGGTTGAAACATAGCAGAGTCAAGGCCCTGCGAAACTTAGGTTCGTCTATTAAATTCAAATAAGGCTCCCAATTTGAAGCACCTTTAAACAGTTTATAAAATGGGGCACATTTAAGCACCTGAATTGCCCCCAAGTCTAACTGAATGGCTTGGTCCTCCAGCTGCTTTTGAATAATCCTCCTTCTCTCGGTAGCTTGTACTACTTCCAACATTTCAGGTGGTAGCCCCAAATCACGTAGATGTTTCAGAACCCTACCCAGCCAGAGCCCTGGGGTAGACCAAGAGCACACTTCCTCGAGGCACAGGCGTGGCAAGCGGTCCTCTGTCATGGCATTTACCTTGAGCCAATAAAGTAGGGGGCTAAAAAGCAATTTAGTTATTAGAGGAAGTGATCCTGTTTCAAAGCATAATAAACAAGCAGGAGTGCATTTAGGAACCCCCAGAAGTGATCTAAACAGAAAGTTCTGAAGGGGCTCCAAAATTTCAGACACATAGGGGCCCCACACTTCAGCCCCAAACAAAGTACCAAGTTTATACTTCAGATCAAAGAGCTTCAGGGCTGGACGGACAGATTGCCCCCCACAGAGTTTCCAAAACATCAAAAGGCCAATGACTGCCTGCCTCATTTTAAGCCTAGCTGCCTCAACGCAGGTTTGCCAGGATGCAGTTGTTAAAAAGTAGTCCCAGATATCTATAAGAAGATACCTGTTCCAGTCTAGTCTCATCAACTAACCACTTATGGATGAGGTAACATCTGCCCACGACCACCACTTTAGATTTATCATGAATTATTGGCAACTGGGACTTTTTACAAAATAGACCAGCCACCACTAACATCCTGTCTATCCCTAGTCCTGTAGGTGATAAAAGCATCATGTCATCTGCATACAATATTGTAAGTGACAATATTGGTTGCAAGTGACTCACGATTAAGAATAGAAGTATCTGGCATTCTGTTAAAGATTCCTTGGAAATAGAGTTGCCATACTTCCAAATCAAGGAGCACCTGTACAAAGGGGGGTGGGGGTGGTCTAGACCCCACCTTGACTAGGGCCCCCAAACAGGGGGGCTCTGGTCCCCTTTCTGAACTGCATCGGCCAAGGCTTTCCAGGCCTTTGACTGAGAAGATTTCCTTTTCAATTTAAGCAATTTTTTATAATTGCATTTTTCTTTAGTATACTGAACAGCCGTAGCTGCACTGGAGCCCACTTTGAAAGCTGCAGCACTACGTCTAAGGCTGGCCCTTTGCTTCAAGCATTCTCTGTCAAACCACTTAGACTGGACAGGAGCAGCAGCAGTTGTTGTGGACATGGAATTTTTAGCTACCAGATTATTCCTGAACTGCTCCAGAAGGTTTACAAAAAGCTCATAATATGGCTCTGGGGTCGTCTGATGAGAATCTAGCAAGGACTGTTTCAATTAAGCAAAAGTATCCTGGTTATAGAGCCTTGAACATCTCCTATCTACCTTATCAGACCAGCGCACCTGAGGTACAGTATCAAGGATACTATTCTCCAAGGAGAGGGGAAGGCAGTCCCTACTTGGGTTATCTCCAGAGGGGGGAGAAAAAAACAGTGAAATTGGGAGGTGATCACTAAATACCTCAACCAAAACCTTGAAATCCAGGCAACAATCTAAAAATGAATCTTGGACACAAAAATAATCGATGACGCTTTTGCCGATCTGTGAGACAAAGGTGTACTGTCCAGAAATGTCGGAACTAGTCCTTCCATTTAAGATTTTCCAGTGGCCGCATAAGAAAATGTAAGAACTGAACCCCATATGGGTTCAGTTCCCCATTCCTAGAGGTGAGCGGAGGATCAAAAAACTCATCTGTGACCTCTATACACAAAATTTTAGCTTGTCTAATGGGAACGCTGCCAATCCTAGAGTTGAGGTCTCCAGCCAAAATTACCAGGCACCTAGAATAATTGTCCTCGAGTGTTGCCATAAACTCTTCTAATTGTGACCAGAAAGTCCCTGAATTAGGCAAATAAGGGGGAAGATAGAAATTCAGAATTATTATCTTACGGCCAGTGTCAAAAGAAAAAAGAAATGCAAAAACATTGCTAGGGGCCTAAGACAGCAAGTTCCCCTGAATTGGTAAGGAAGATCTCAACAAAGTTAAAAGGCCACACGATGCACGGTCAAATTTAGCCTCTCTAGTAGCTGGGTAACACCAAATCTGGAAATCAGGTAGAGAAAGAAGGGAGCTGTCCATTAGCCAAGATTTCTGGACACAAATAATGTCAAAATTACTCAACAGTAACTAGACCTCATAATTCAATAACCAAGCCCACCCAGAAATATTCCATGAAAGGAGTATAAAAATAAATCTCTGGTGGCCCTGGGCCGGAGAATCCCACTGTCAATCCAGGCCTAAATCTCTACTACTCCCATCTGACTGACAAGCTTGGCTAGAGCCCGTGGGAGATGAGGAGGATAATAAGAGATATTTATTAAACGCCTGATTGTGCTCTAGGCTAATCCCGAACTGTTCCTCCCCCACCCCCAAAAGGGGGGGTGAAGTTCCCCTGTGGGGATCACCCCCCGAACATTACTGGCACAGACCGGCACAGTCCATTACAACTTTCTGGGCAGTATGTTCGAGATGTCCTATGGACGAAGTAGCCACACTACTGCCTAATCCTACCCTTACAGGGCGAGTTGGTGAATGCACTTCCACCAGGCATAACCTATTCCTCACCAACCCTTCACCCCAGGCTCAAAGTCAGTGGGAGCTTGGTTCATTTGAACAGGCTAGATCACCACAACCACTTTGACTGTCTTCTCCCACTTCCTGCATGTTTTCCCTGCATAAAACCTTGTCTTGCAAATAAAACAATCTATCAATAAACAAATTCTGATACTTGGGCTTCAATTTATCCAAAATAGCCACAATGTGAGCATCGTCAGAGTTGGAGTTAAGAGAGCCAAAACAAGTTTCAACAAGCTTCAGGACAAAATCAATTTTGGGGGGGCATATTCCATGGTTCCCTTGAATAGACACAGCCCTACCTTCACTATCACCGTGTGGTTCAAGATATTCCATTGGCTCAGCTTCAGGGGAATAGGGATGGGCAAACGCGGTTTGGAAGTTTGGAGTTTGGACTGAACTCAAATAGTTTGATTGACTTAACCGAATGTGTGAACCTAACTCCAATACGAACGTTTGATTTGGATGTGTTCGGTGAGTTCGGAATTGAATTTCCATTGGTTTCAATGGAAAACACATTATCAGCTGTAATGGTTTTTCTTTTTATCCTATGTGTCTGATAATTGGAGTGCCTATACCTCCAATAGAAAGCATTATGTGTACTGAATATCAAAACAATTGGATAAAGGTATCCGATTTTAGAAGCAGTTGAATCATTGTATTTTGCAATATTCTACATATACATTCTTAGCTGTAACTTTTTTGCCTCACATCTAATGTAGGTGAAACATGCGCAGTTTATACCCCCTCCCATATTTACTATATTTTCCAAATGCCAGAAGGATTGAGAAAAGGGTCCTGGTGGTATAAGCAATTAACATATAAATGTATTTCTGACTATAACCTCTTTGTAGTCCAACCAGTGTAGATGAAATTTTGCAGGGCTTTATATTACACTTTCATGATCATCTATACCAAATATCAGAGAGATTTTATTAAGGGTACCAAATTTATATGTCTGTACAACATATGTAGAGAAGGGGCCTATGACTGGGATTCTCTTTTGTCACTGTGGTATAAGATCGGTTTGTGATGCGAATTGGCCAACAGAAATGTCAACCAAATATCCTCATTCTGTGCTGGGACCATTCCAACATATCTCCCCCACTTGTTTCTGGGAAGTCAGAAGCATCTGTTTAGGAAAGAGTCAATAGAAATTCTCTTATGTCCTCTGTCTCAGTGCTGCAGGATGTGATTGATAGTTGGCCAGCCTGGATGTGTTTAAACTATGTCTCCTGACTGCTGGGATGCTATCTCAGAAGTCCCAGTTATGTTGCTTATGCCCGCCTCAGGGCCGCCCCCTATGCCCACCTCGAAGCCACTACCAATTGGTCCTGTAAAGCTAGAAGCTTGCAGTAATGTGTTTGGCCATTGAATGTGTCTGTCAGTCTTTGGGGTTGCTCCACATCCTTCCTCCTACAGTCTCTCTCCCCCTGCCATGCAGGGTGCCTGCCTCTGACTGGCACTGAATATGCTGATATTCATCTGAATAATGATCTTCACAGGGACAACATCAATTGCTTATATAATTAGTTCCCTTTATTAAAATCTCCTGTACATTTGCTGAAATTGCAAGAAATTTATTTGATACATTCTTACTAAATATCCTGTAAACAGAATGGAATATCAAAACGTTACAGCTGGAAATGTATTTTCAGGTTAATGTCATATACCCTTGGGACCTTTTATTCACTCTTTCTGAAAATTGGCAGAAGTATTAAGCATATGGAGGGACATAATATGCACAAGTTACATGGACATTGAATGCAATATAAAGAAGTTGTAGCCATGAATGTGTATGGAGCTTTTCCTAAAATCACAACATTCAATTGCTTCTGAAATTGGTTATCTTTATCTAATTGTTCCAAATTTTGGATCAAATAGTGCCCTCCATAGGGGGTACAATCTCCCTAATGTTAATCAAAATTGAATAAGAAACAAAAATGTTATATCTGGTAATATGTTTTTCAGTTTTTCCCCTTTATTTCAAAAACCAAATGTCATTTTCAGTTCCTGATTGCACCAAACTAAAGACCGAACCAAGCCCGAGTGAACTGACTATTGAATCTGAACTCAAATTTCAACCCAAACCACCAAATGGCTGAATATCCAAATCTGGTTCTGTTCACACATCCCTACAGGAGAAACTATCGTGTCACTAGATCTAGCAGAAATGGGATGCAATGCTGATACCTGATCTGCTACAGGAGGTATCAAGTTAGAGGGAGCTCCCATGCCTGTTGGTCCGGTACCACTCTCGCCAAGAGGCAGGTAGGTGAGTTCTTCTGGCACAGAGGGTATAGATCCTGCTCTCACATAGAAGACTCGGTTAATTGATATGGCCCATTGCTTCAGGGAATGTCATAAACAAAAAAGTCTAAGGACCCACCCTTGATCTCAAAAATGAAACTTAAGGTTCTTGATGTCAGATGTGTCTTTAAGAGAAACAATCTTATCAATCTCTTTGGTATGCATCTTAACCCCCGCTAAAAAGGAGAGGTTACGAGCAACCATAACTTTGGTATCCCAACTTGGTGTGACCCCATTCAGTAAGCTGAATAGCAGCTTCCTCAATTATCATCATTCTGGTCCCTAAGGGTTTTTCACCAGCTAAAAGTTAGGTTCTAGCATGGGATACTTGATTTGCATCCTGTCCCATCTGGGGGACCATATTAAGGAGGCCATCAGTTCTAATATCAGCCTTGCTTGACTTAGATATTCCCCCCTCATTAAGGGACACTGTGGGTATTTTCAGACGTTACGAGATCACGCTCAACCACAGTCAATACCCAGTGGTTTGGAATGGTCCTGTAACATCTGTTGGGGAACCGGAAGTTCCCCCCCAGATGTTTGCCACGGTCAATCGCAGCGGAGAATCACATTCACCACACGATCGGCTGAACCAGCGGGGCTGGTGCCGAGCGCGTGGTGAATGCAAATCCCCGCCGCAATGAAAGGGCCCATCTCATCTGGATGGAAACCACGGCCTGTAATCCGTGGCGGGATTTCAGGCCGTGGTCAATTCGGGCGGATGCTGCAGCCTCATTGGCCGCGGTGCCTGCCCGTCTCCCCAGAGGGCAGGTGGTGGGGGAGCGTGGGGGGGTGGGGCCAAGCAGCGGCACGTTGTGCCACGCGGCCCCTCCCCGATTCCCCGACAGGATCAGCGGGCACATCTGTTGGCCATGCCTGAGTGATCCCGGTGGGGAATCACAGGGGTGATTCCATGATGAGGCAAAAGCCGCCCCGTCACATCTGAAAACACCCACAATGACCAAACTTTAACCCCATGGAAGATTAATTGTTAAGCCTGCCTGTGATCCCTCATAGCTGGTGCTGAGTATGAGTCAGCATCTCACCCCATCTTTTAACGTTATCTTGCCAGAGGGAAACAATTCCAGATAACCGATCGCAGCAGTGCTTAATTAATTCATCAGGACCCTCCTGCCCAACTCTCTTAACACCATGGGGAGATCTTGATGATTTGGTTAGACTAATCGGCCTATCAGGAGGATCCCCACAATGTGGACTGCTACCAAGTACCCCCTCCTCCCCCTCCACCCCCAGGCCCTCAAATCTATTGGAGAATTGAATAGGTAATCTTTGCATAGTGCCGAGTGGACATTGGACAAAATCCAAGATTCTTGCCTGCTTGAGGTGTGGTTGGTCCTGAGTACCCAGCGGAGAATTGGAGGGCCTGCTCCGCTTCTTATCCATCTAGAATGCCCAGGCTACCCCTTCCCACGCCACAGTACAATAACGTATAACAAAGAAAATACAAAACAAACCCTTCTAAGCAGCAAGAGCAGCCGGCCTCGTGGCCTCCGCCTAAGGCCGTGCGCACAAGGGTGTGCCTCCCTGGCACACACCTACGGCACTACCGAAGGCCCCGCTCATGTCTAATAGTTGCTCAAGTGGAAATGACACGGTCGGGGACTCCCCGACACAGGGAGGCTGCGAAAAAGTAGTTGCTAGTCAATTGGGAGGAGAGGCTGTCAGCTCAGCAACTAGGGAGGATGCCCCTTTAAACTGTCACACCAGCTTGTGTTCCACTCCAAAAATACCCCAAGTCTCCAAAGTCAGGTCTGTGCAGGTAGTAGGAAGTCGTCTCAGATAGGGAAGCCCCACTCCACCAGGTACCGCTCTCCATTCCACGCACACACCAACAACCGGCTGGTATGTGTAAAGCAGGGAGCTGCCAGTGAAGGAACAGAGCACTGGGCCTAGAATTTTAGGGAGAGAATTGTTGTTTTTTCCAGTTTATCCTCCATACTGAATATAAAATAATTTTAAAATAAAGTTGCAACCATTGTTACCCAATACTTGGTGTCTTTATTGCCTCTTTTCATGGTGCGGAGACAATGAATAAAAAGAGACATGCATATAACCCTGCTTTAAGGCCACTTTAACACTACTTTAACAATTCTTATGCATGTTTCAGGGCTCTATTGGGTGTCCTATGCAGTCCTACAAAATGCATAGTAAATGTTAAAGCAGAGTTAAAGCAGTGTTAAAGCAGAGTTAAGGTTCATGCCTGTTTTTACGCAATTTTTCCATTGTGTTATGGTCTCGTGTAGCCATGGAGTAAACCAAAGCTACACAAGTATACAAGAGAAAAAGTTAGATCCTTGATTTGGGGAACAAGTTAAGCACAACAGGAGGCAGTTAAGGTGCATGCCTGTTTTCACGCAATTTTTCCATTGTGTTATGGTCTGTCTCGTGTAGCCATGGAGTAAACCAAAGCTACACAAGTATACAAGAGAAAAAGTTAGAGCCTTGATTTGGGGAACAAGTTAAGCACAACAGGAGGCAGTTAAGGTGCATGCCTGTTTTCACGCAATTTTTCCATTGTGTTATGGTCTGTCTCGTGTAGCCATGGAGTAAACCAAAGCTACACAAGTATACAAGAGAAAAAGTTAGAGCCTTGATTTGGGGAACAAGTTAAGCACAACAGGAGGCAGTTAAGGTGCATGCCTGTTTTCACGCAATTTTTCCATTGTGTTATGGTCTGTCTCGTGTAGCCATGGAGTAAACCAAAGCTACACAAGTATACAAGAGAAAAAGTTAGAGCCTTGATTTGGGGAACAAGTTAAGAACAACAGGAGGCAGCTGAGCTGGATTCCTTCTCCTTTCTTCATTTGCCGAAAAGGGACACTTTACTTTGTGCCCTTGAAAGGAACTCTGCCAAGTACTCTAATTTTAATTAAAAGCTTCTAGTAACAAGATGGGGAAAAAAAAAATCATAGCTGGCTAACATTCAACCATTTTTAAATAGCCAGCCAAATAAAAATTAACTGGTCAGGAAAAGTCAAGTGGAAATTGCTTATGGAATCATTTACGCTATTGCCCTTCCTTAGCAAAAGTACTGATATCTTGAAAATATTTTCAATACTTTTATCAGACATCCTTTGTCTCTACTTTTGTGTCAGATGCTAGCTACAAAAATTATCAGCATTTTATAATTCTGCTGCAGTTTTTCCTGTGAAGTAATAATCTTTGAAATAAAAAAATCAAGGTTAAGTCCCAGGTATCATTTTTACTAACCTTTTAAAATGTAGGTTTCCCCCACCCATTACTGACATTGATAACCTAAGAAGAATATTCCACTCATTTATTAAGAATGGCCATTCAATCACTACATTCCAATTAACACTGTTTGCCGGTAATCAGTAGTTAAAATTTATCTGACAATGGGGCTGATGCCATGCCCTGCACATGCCCCCTTTATCGGGGGATTGCATTGTATAGCACCTGCACAAATTTGCATGGCACCCATGTGCACAGTGCGCAGAAGGTGTATGGGATTGCAGCCAATGGGTATTTTCAGACGTTATGAGACCACACTCAACCACAGTCAATACCCTGTGGTGGGGAATGGCCTCGTAACGTCTGTTGGGGAACTGGAAGTTCCCCCTCAGGTGTTAACCACAGTCAATCGCGGCGGGGAATCACATACACCATGCGATCAGCGGAACCTGCGGTGCCGGCACTGATCGCGTGGTGAATGTAATTCCCCCACCGCGATGAAGGGGCCCATCTCGTCTGGACGGAAACCATGGCCAAGAAGCCCCAGCGGGATTCTGGGCCATGGTCAATTCAGGCGAGCGCTGCGGCCGCATTGACCGTGGCGCCCGCCCGTCTCCCAAGAGGAGGGCGGCGGAGGAGCGTGGGGGGGGCGGGGCCGTGCGTCCACACATTGCGCCACGCAGCCCATTCCCCTCCCCGATTCCCCGCCGGGATCAGCTGGCACGTCTGTTGGACGTGACGGGCTGATTCCTTCAGGGAATCTGAAGAGTGATACCAGGACGGGACGAATGCCGCCCTGTCTCATCTGAACTCACCCACAGTTGTTAACTGATAATGCTAATAACAGAGCCTTTCTGCATTTTTTTAAAAAATACAAGTAATGCAAACCAATCCATATGATTAGAAATTAAGAATTTCTCCACTTTAAAAAATGTCTTTGTCCTTGCTTACTGTTGAAAAGAACTTTATTGATTATTTATCATTTGTATAATGTTTTTGGTGTTGAAAGTGTCTTACAATCCACATCCAATTCCCCTTCATAAGAACTATCTTTGAGATAGGTCGATATTACCCCCATTTTAGAGATGAGGAACTGAGATTGAGGGTGTTTTCAGACATAACGCTAACCCCAGTTTAACTACACTTGAACATTTCTTATACACGTTGCAGGGCTGTATTGGTGCACTATGCAGCCCTGCAACATGCATAAGAAATGTTTAAGTGTGGTTAAACTGGGGTTAACGTCATGTCTGAAAATACCCTGAGAGACAGCGACTTGCCCAAGCCCAGTCAAATGAGTTCATGGGCTAAGTCAGGAGTTGAAACCTGCTCCAAGCTCAACACTTTATTGTGACAAAGCAGTTGGCTTTCAGCCACTGTGGACTGTGCCCACAAGAACAGCTAAAGCAGTCTGCAAACTCTCTCTATATACACACCCTGGAGAGCTCCTAGCATGCACCTGCTTTAGGCAGAGTTCCTTTCTCACTCCTAACCAGCAGTAGGCAGATTAAATCTTTCTGCTCTTATAGTCCCAGAAGGAACTGGAGCTACAGCAATGCACAGAACTTCTGAAATGGCTGCCACCTGTCCTGTGACACGTATCCACTAGGCTACATTATCTCTCCTTTCAAACTTTGCAGTGCTTTGCTTTTTATAATCCAAGAATCTCGTTGTAAAGTGCTCTGAGCATCATTTAAAGGGGGAGGGTCACTATACAAAATTAAATTATTATTATTTGTTATTATAATCCTTGTTATTATATCCAGGCTGATCTCAAACATTTCACTTATGACTATGAATGCTGTTTATAATATACCCTTTCAGTGTCTCAACAGCCAACACCATTCATTAGTCCAGTGAAGTTTTTTTGTTGTTGTCTTTTAATCAAGTTGTTTGGCTTTCTGACTTACAGTAGCATTCCCTATGTTTCTCTATGTACGCATTTCAAAAGAGAATCTCTGCACAACTTTGCTAACACCAAGTCTATCATTTGTTTTTTAAATAGTAACATTTGGTTTTTTTATTGATCTTCTGATTTTTGAGACTTCATAGTTAATTCCTTCTGCAGCCACCAGGTACAAAAACTTACTTTTATATTGAAATGAAGGCTTGGAGTCCCATGCAATCAGGAGTTGGGCTTTTGCAAAATATACAAAATATCAAAAGATAAATGAAAATTAACAATACCATTTTTAGTAAGGTACTACATTTTAAAATCATGTATTGTTAACACATTTGAGTGGAATGTTCTCTGCCACACTATCCCACATCCCTTCCCATTATAATAGTTACCACTGGTTTTAAACAAATCACAGCTACGTTCCTCTGTTTCTCCCCACTGGCTTTATCTTTCATCAATATCAATGACTCATTTACTTTATAGTAGATTCAGTCACTTTGAAAAACTGTTTTTCAGTTAATTATTGCACTAGTCTATAATATCATAATAGCAAGTGAGGATACTTGGTCCACCCTAGATCCATCAAAATGAAGTAGAACATAGACTGAGTAATATTAGGGTAGTAACTACTCTAACAGATATCTGAAGTTAAAGAAGTTCTAATGCTGTAAAGATAGCAAATGATTCAAGTGTTATTTGTTCTCTACAACCTTCACAGATGAGTCATTGGCACTGTTTTATGGCTGAAGCAAATATGGCATTTCACATTTGCAAAGGTAATTTGCATATTCATTCCCACAAATGAAAATCTAGATTTGTTATCTGAGAAATTCAACACTTTTAAAAACTAATTTCCTTCATTTTGGTATCTTGATCACTTTGGTATTTCAGTATGCCATACTTCCTTCACATGGACAAAATCAAATAATGAAATATTGAAGTGACCAAAATATCAAAGTAACCAAAATACTTAAAACAAAATTACAAAAATAAATACTCAGTACTGAAAAAGAAGCAGGAAATGAATACTGCTTCATAGCAACTTTGTTAAAATTGATACGGACATACTGAATTAGTATAATTCAGTAATTGACCCAGATACTTAATGAATTCACCCTTAAAATAAAAAAGGATTGTGCTTATTCATTCATTCATTCCATCAGGCTAAGTTTCAGGAGCACTCAGTTCTATATCTAGTTATGTTTCAGGTTGTTTAGGCAAGTTATTTTAAAATATTTCTGCGTTCTAGTTTTCCCATGTATTATATTGGCCGGTTTTAGACGAGACACTACCATGCCTGTCCACCCATCCCACATGCATCCAAACACCCATCTGAAGGGTGTGTGGGGGTCATGCTCCCATGACTACTCATGGAACAGCTGAGAAAAAAACGGGATGCTCCATTCTGTGGAAGCCAAATTTGTGCATGGGGAGGGCCCCACATGCATCCCTGGCCTGCATGAACAAGGTCACCCACCTACCCACACAGGAGAAAGGTCCTCCGGCATCATGGAGTAACAGTGCCGCAATGGCCAGAGCAGCACAGCAGCCAAACACAAACTGGTTGCTCCCCACTGTCCTGTCCACACCCCAACCTTGAGACTATCCCTCACGAGCCCCAGCTGGACAGGCCATACTCCTCACAGGCCCTGCCCCCAAGGGTTTGCACTTCCTGTGCCCAGAGACCAGGGCCTTCATCTGCCTGTGGAGGAAGGTCAAAACAAAGGAGAAACCTGTGAAATGCTCCCAAAATGAATTGGTATAGCAAGCCATCTCCAAGGGGATGGCGTGACTGAGGTACCACAGGGACGTGTGCTAGTGCACTCTGCACTGGCTGCCTATAGCGTAACAGACCAAATTCAAGGTGTTAGTATTGATTTACAAAGCCCTGCATGGTCTGGGCCCCTCATATCTCAGGGACCGCCTCGCCCTCCGCACCTCAAAGCGATCCCTTTGGTCCACCGGGGGCGCCTTTCTGGAGATCCCCCGTGTAAGACGGGGGGTCATAATGGAGAAGATGTTCTTGGTGGCCAGGCCACGGTTATGGAATTCCCTCCCGGAGGAGGCTCACCTGGCCCCGGGCCTGTTGGCCTTTCCACGTGTCTGTAAGACTTGGCTGTTCACCCAGGCCTTCGGAGGGGAGGGTGGGGGGGGGGGTAGGGCTGTCTCTTATACACATCTAGATGTGTATAAGAGACAGGATCTGGACAAGTTCCTCTACTGTCTCATCTCCCTCTCACTGTGTGTGAGATCTGCCTGGGGTGAGAGCGGAGCCAGGACTGCCAGCTCCTGCTGGAGATCCGCTGGTGCCTGCACAAGCTGTCTCATGCAAAGAGCACCAGATGGAGCCATGCCCAGGGCTGGTGTCCATAACTGCTATGCTGCAGAATCCCATTCCTCCATTCTGTTATTGTATGGTGAATAAAAAGATTACATGTTATTTCATAAGGTGCTGTCCATGTTTATTTCCACTGGGTTCTATTCTTCCCTCCTCAGCCACTGACGGGGTTATGATGCCTATCACTGTGGCTCCAGGCCCCACCCCCTAATGTGACCAGGTGCTCCCATATCACTGAGGGCACAAGGTTACCATCTGTAATAAGGTCACTGGAGAGAGGCCTCCCTGCATTCCTGTGGCGTGGTCTGGACTTACGTTATCTGGTGGCCTTGGAGCACAGCTGCATCTGGTTGCAGGCAACCAGTTCAAATTAAATTAGCATTGCATCCCCATGGGGAAGTCAGTACGTGCTGTGGCCATTACATGTCAGACATGTCCTGGGTCCCTAGTCCTCCATCATGTGGTTGAGAGATACAGCGGTTTGAAATGTCTGTGAAACGGTGACCTTAGGTGAACTGTGAGAATTTAGGTGAACTGAGAGAATCCATATCCTTCTTTCATACCCAAGGGACTGAGTAAACCACTCTGAAGCTCTGGACAGCCCAAAACTGTGGGGGTACAGCCAGTGGCATCATGGAGCTGGGGCACCAGGTAATGGGAACCAGGAGTATCCACCCATGTGTAGGTGGCTGGTTGGAGGCTAGAGGGGAAATCCCACCAAGCCAAAGCCCTGCTTAATCCATCACAGTGACACCAAATGATTTTGGAGTTCAGACTGTCTCTGTAGGAGATCTCTAGGCAGGGTTGGAACCTCCATCAACTTTGAAAGTTGGAGTGCTTCAGTGCACTTTCATAGACACACAGCTCTGTGACAAGGTTTCTGCTTCCCACTCACACTGTCATGGGGTCCCCCTGTTTGCAGCGCAGGATTCATTGCCCTCCCTCCAGAGGCCATGATCCCCTTTGGGACTCGACTGTGCACCTGGCAGGGAGGGGGGTGGATTGGTGTTTGGCTTTTTTGGTTGATGTCCCATTGGTCTCCCCGATGTATTCCCCCTTGTGGTCCTGAGCTGTTGATGGGTTGTATGACATGCCTTGGGGTTCTGTGTGTTCTCGCCCAGTGCCCTTGTGGCAAGTGGCTAGCCCTGCACACCACTGCAGGTGCATGGGTCTGCTTTCCTCTATTCCTGCTCCCCTCCCTCCCCAATTCCTGTTTGTTTAGTTTATTTAATTAATTAATTTATTTATATCCCACCCTTCCCTGAAGACTCAGGGTGACTTACAAAAAATGATAAAATACAATATAAAAACATCTAACTATGCCCCACTCCACCCCAAGATCCAACCCATTATCACCCTCCAACAACCTCTCACCTAATCTCTATCCATATCCCCCAACCTATCCTCCCCCTTAAAACACCCCCCCTTCAATTCAGTCCCCACTGCCAAAAGCTCGATGGATCAAAATGTTCTTACATTGCCTCCAGATGTCCACTAGGTTTGAACACAGGCAGACCTCCTGAGGGAGGGAGTTCAATAGTAAAGGGGCATCTTTAGATATAACAGAGATCGGGTGTCAAAACCCCTAAGCCTGTGTTTGGCCATTGTGTGTAAGCACCATAACAATCCCAACACCAATGTGGCCACTCACTGAACACGCGATGTGAACACCATTGCATCACAAGGCCAGTTTGCATATTTTGGCTGAACACATGGCCAATGTTGTGTCTAAATATTGCGTGGCATG
The DNA here is from genome assembly GCA_003113815.1 of Sphenodon punctatus. Classification (NCBI taxonomy): domain Eukaryota; kingdom Metazoa; phylum Chordata; class Lepidosauria; order Sphenodontia; family Sphenodontidae; genus Sphenodon; species Sphenodon punctatus. The sequence goes on from QEPC01014787.1 coordinate 78,356, forward strand.
TTAGCAGGTACAACATAGGAAACGAGACAGCATCGCTTGCATATGGGGTTGGGTGGTGAGCAAAATAAGATGGGCTGTGTGTCTAAGCACTGCCACATGGTGAACACAAGACCAAACCAGTGTTCTTATCAAGGTCAAAACACACATTCAGACACCTGTTGACATTAAGTCTAAACTACTACAACACACTACTGAAAATAGTACAAATGTTCATAAGATTTAATCAGGAGAAAAACATAAGGTAGTCCAAACAATGAAAATCAAGGGGCGGAAATGAAAAAAAAAAAAAAGGGGCGGGGGGTTGTGAAGTTTTCAAACAGCCAAACAAATGCCAAATGGATTCGCAAGAAGGAAAGGGCTATTACGGCCCCTTGATTACTGCTGGAAGGGCAGGAATTGAAGCTGACTAGTTGTGGCATCAGGATTCCCAAAGGAAGACTGTTGTAGCCTCTGAGAAAGTAGCCAGCATTCCTCTAGCCCCAATTTGTCAAGGAATGTTATCCTAGAAAAAGAAGATTGAAAATACCTCTGAAGAAGCCAGTTTTTTTCTGGCAAAAGGTTGAGACATTTATTGATATATTTCTGTGGGTGATTTATGGGACATTTTAAGATACGTTCATTCATTTTCATTTTTTGTACTACCTTATGATTGTCTGCTGATTAAATCTTATGAACATTGTACTATTTGCAGTAGTGTGTTGTTATAGTAGTTTATGTGAATACTGCTGCTTTATACCTCTTGTGTTTGTGATGTTATGTCTAAAGACGCCCAAGGTGTGCTGGCCAAGAATACCCTCCACATAGTTGAGACCTGGTGAAAAAAACCATTCAGTGGACAAAAATCTGCCCCCACAACCATGCTCATTTAAAAATAGCTATTGATGTTTCTTTGAGTGCTTTTAGACAAGTGTCTCCCCCACCCACTACCCACCCACTATACATGTTGCAGGGCTGAAGTGGTGCCCTCCAGGTGCCCTGAAACATGTATAATGAATGGGAGGTGGGTGGGTAGTGGGTGGGGAGGTGGTTTTCTAAAAACACCCTTTGTCTGTGTAAAGTGTTTTGAGATACGTGAATGAGATGTGCTACAGTGGCATTTTTACACACACATTAACGTTCTGGATTTTTCAGTCTTCTGTGGTTACAAGTCCACAAGTCAGTTCCGGATTCATTTTTCACACACACACTGCCCTGAGGCAGTTCCTGGATGAATTCTTCACACAAACACTCCCCTGAGGCAGCCAAAAGTAGCCACAGCTGTAGATGTGACAGTTTGCCATGGAAACCAAGGGTGTTTTCAGACATTACGCGGTCCTGATTCACCACTGTGGATTTCCAGCGGTAGGGAACCAAACAACCACCCCCCATGGTCAAGGAGAGCCCCAAACAGATGTGATGGGATCAGGACCACGGCAGGAAATTGGGCTACCAGACCACAGCCCGGGGCAGCGCAACAGACATAACGTCGATCCCTGGCCATGGTAAAAACACCCAGAAGGCACCGGGGAGGGGTGAGAAACAGACATGACCGGTGGAGGGCAAACGAAGCCAAAAGCACCAAAACGGAATGCCCACACAAGGGAAACCAGAAGGGAGGGGGAAGAGGGAGGATAGCTGAAAGGTTGGTGTACAGGCACAGGGAGAGGCCACACGGAACAGGCAGCAGCCTGGGCATACTCCAGGAAGCACACACGGACCCCAAGCGCTGGCAAGGTTGCCATGGAGGGGAGGCAGGAGAGCCGGAGCCATGCAGCCGGTCCAAAGGCACACACACACCCCCGGGAGGTAGCCGGGAGGTGCAGTCCTGGGGCACCAGAACCCCGATGTCACACAGGCACCCAGGGTGGGGGGACCTGGGGAGCCCCAGGGAGCGCAGGCAGACGAGGATGGTCAGCAGCACCCAGGGGAGCTGGGGGGCGCTTCGGAGAGCTGGACCTGGACACTGGAGAAGGCAGCCACAGAGGGGAACAACGGTTGCAGAGGCAGACAGGGGGGGCTTCAATGGCCACAATGTAAAAAATCTGGTACCACCGCCAATGTTAAAAATCTGGTATGCCGATACAAGTAAATATCAGATTTATTGGATTAAGCAGATATACCCAAATACCGACAATATCGGATCTCGGAAGAACCAGAATTCACACCCCTAGCGAACACGGTCTGTGCCGCAGACCACCTCACATGTGAGCACCTCATCTTTGGAATGTGCCCATTGGGAAAGGGAACCAGCCCCAGCATCTCAGCATGCAGCCGGCAATCGTGGGTGCTTGCCTCATAGCCAAAGTAATGAAGGCCAGAGCTCAGGATCGCATAGGCACCCAGTAGGCTGTCCTGGCAGCTCAGGAGCAATTGCATGGCCGGGGTATGCCATACGTCACACAGGGCCGTGGTCTCACGGAAGGTCCACGTATGGGGGACCCCATGGGGGCCGGGAGCTGGGAGCCCAGTGGAAGCGCATCCAGCCATGGTCCAGCACACATGGGGGACTGAAACCATGGAAAGGGGGGGCCCACATTCCCCGGAGGGGCAGGACGGGACGCTGGGGAGCCCCAAGGCCACGCGATAAGGCCACAGGCCATAACAAGGCATGGAAAACAAGCGAGGAATGGGGTGAGGACCAAGCACAGCTGCAGGAACTGAGCACTCAGACAGGACAGCCAACACACTAATCAGGCTGGTGAGGACACAATGTTTCCAACACAGAGAGGTGGGAGGTGATGACATCAGGAATGCAGCTGCCACCAGCACACCCAGGAGCACACTAATCCATGCGCAAGGCCCCATGCAGGGACAGCAGGTGTGCCCAATGAGTGGCCCCTGACGCCCTGGCCCTCCAGCCCACCAGGAGCCACCAGGGCCAGCCGGGGGGGCACCCCGGGCCAACAAAGGTGCCCCCACCTGGTCGCCGGGTCATGACTCGGGGGTGGGCCTAACCATGACCAAGGCTATAATGGGGCCGGCTGCACCCCATCCAGGCCAGCCGGCACCATAGAGCGAGGTCAGTTGGGCGCCTCTGGGATTCACTTAGCGCTCTGTGCCGATTGGTACCACTCGCACACCTATCAGCTGCGCCTCCTGACTGCAGAGGTGCACCTGCCTGCGGGTTGGCATGGCCCAGAGCGCTCCAAGGGCCCGGAGACCCCACCATGACTGCAGGTGCTCCCTGGCCCAGCTCAGGGCTCAGCGGGTGTCTGGGGTGGCCTGGCAGGCCCTGATCGGTGACCGGAACAGGGCCGCTGTGCTCCGCGAGGCGGTCGGGTGCCTCCACTGGTGGAGGGAGACCATGGGGCACGCAGCCCACCTCACAATACCCATTGCCCATCCGGTATGGGTCACGGAGTGGGCACAGGGGTGGTGGTCCTAGGTGCTGGCTCAGTGGAACGAGGCCGCCTGGAGGGTCCACTTTAGGATGGACAGGCTCACCCTACTGCAGCTTACAGATCTGCTCACACCCCGGATGGAGCGACAGCACACCCCCATGAGGACCCCCATCCCCATGGTCCAGCAGGTGGCCATCAGGGTCTGGGCCCTTGCAACACCTGACTCCTTCCAGTCCGTGTCGCAGCACTTCGGTGTCAGGGTGAGCCCCATTGCCTGTATCCTCCGGGATGTATGTGAGGCTGTGGAGGGTGTTCTACTGGACTGAACCATTCAGCTGGTGGACCAGGAGGCCATGATGCCCGGCTTCATGGCTGGAGGGTTCACCAAATGCATGGGCACCATGGACAGCACCCATATAGAGATCCTACGCCCCTCTGCTGGAGAGGCTGTGGAGTATGTTAACAGAGACAGACACAATTACTATTCCCTGCAGCTGCAGGCTGTCGTGGACCAATGGGGGGCGGTTCATAGACACCTTCATGGGCAGCCCTTGGTGCAGCCACGATGCCCAGATTATGACCATCTCCCCCTTCTATGCCCGGATGTAATGCAGGGGCTTTGCCGACATGGGGATGACCCGGATTGAGGGGGTGCTAATGTCCCCCTGTACCCTGGGGGACCCGGCCTATCCCCTCATCTGGTGGCTGATGAAGGTGTACCTGGTCGCCAGATCCCTGGTGCAGGCGCTGTACAATTCCCACCTGTATGCAAGCAGGACCGTAGTCGAGCAGGCTTTCGGGGCTGTCAAGCAGTGCTGGAGGAGCCTCGCTGGTCGACTGGACTACACGGTGGAGACCTTGGCTCTGGTGATAGGTACCTGCTCTGTGCTTCACAACGTGTGCGAGACCAATGGGGAAGCCCTTGAATACCCCGTGCCTCATCGCCCTGCTGGACTTGTGCCTCTGTACGTGAATGTGGACAACCCGAGGGAGTACCAGTACGCCAAGGGTAACCGTGCCGCCTTGGCCAGGCATATCAGCCATGAGGCTGAGGCGTGTGGGTGCTAAATGTGACCCCACCACCCTGGGGTCCCCACCGGCTCCCTGGGAAAGCCCCTCTATGGCCATCGGTCTGCCCCCACCCCCGGGCCCATGAACAGACTGAAGGAGGCAGTAGTGGTGCCCTGACATTTATTCTCTCACCCAGGTACATGTGCCCCCTACACCCCCCCCACTGTGTAGGTTCCGTGACCCCCCTCAGACCGCACTCCTCCTTACCCCCATTTCCCCCATTGCCTGCATCTCCGGGGCCTCCCCCTCCCTCACCCTGTGGGTGCCGCAGAGCTCTGGGAGCTACCCTCCCCCCCCGCTGTCCATGTCCCCAATGGTGTCCTGGGAGGCCTCGGTGTCTGGAGGGGCAGGCTGTGGTGGGAGGGAGGGAGGGAGGACCCTGGGCCTGAATGCCCCCCCTGGGTGACCTCTCCCTCCACAGGCCTACAGGGACTGTGAGGCAGATGCATGGCCCCAGCTGGCATGGTGGTGGCTGGGGCGGTTGGGGAGGTGGTGGGAGCACCTAGATACTGGGAATTGGGGCCTGGGAAGGAAGGGTGCCTGGCGGGGTGGCTGCCATCACATAGGCACTCATGGTGCCAGCGTGCAGGAACAGTGAGGTCCCAATGTCATGTGACCTATCCATTTTTGCAGAATTCTCTCACACCATCCCCTTGATGGCCTGTTCCAGCCACCTAAATGCCTCTATATTCCTGCTGTGGTCCCGGCGCTCCCGCCTCCATTCCAGGTGCACCTCTACCTGGACCATCCTGTCCCTTGCCTCTGCCTGTTGCAGGGATTGCTCTGTGGCCACCTCCACGCGATCCATGGCCGCTATCATTCACTCCCCCTGTTCTGTGGTGGTGCAGACTATGTCCTCCACCTTGTCCTACCTGCGGCACCATACCCATGCCGGTGCTCCCTCATCCATTGTGCTGGGGGCATGGCCCCAGGTTTCTGGGGCCCCTCGGGCTGCCCTGTAGAGTACACAGTTGGTGCCCTGGCCGGCTGCACCCTGGCCGGGGACATGACTGGGGGTGTGTGCCTCCATGGGTTGGCAGCCAGCCCCCCGGCTTTCCCCAGCACCCCTCCCCCCTCCCCATGTGACGCGGGTCACCCTCCTGGCCTCCCTGAGCACCCCTCTACTTTCCGGGGTGCCTCACCTGAGCCCTCTGGCTGCTGCCGGGGCTGTTTCCCGCCGGCATCCTCACCCTCCTGTCTCTAGTGCTGGGCCATGCCATGCCCTGTGGGGATATGGGGGTGGGTGGGTGGGTGGAGGAGGACTGTAGGTGTGCCCTGGTGGCACCCCTGGCCCCCATTCAGTGGTCTGGGGTGTCTGGGGTGGACAGGGCCTTCCCCCTGACTGTGCCTCACTCCTCCTCCCCTTTCCCCTGGTCCATCTCCCCTCCCACCTGCTCATTTACCCTCGATGTCTGTCTCCAATCCCTCCGAGGCCAGCCCCTCCGTGTAGCTGGGGTCCCTCATTGACCACTGGCTGAGGGTGACCAGTGTGCCAGCCTCGGAGTCATCCTGTCCTGCCAGGAGTTGGGGGCTCTCCGGGCTTGTGCTGGGGTGTGTGTGCTGGTCCCCAAGGTTCCTGGGCGTTCCTTCTGGGGGTTGGGGCCCCTGAAGTTGGTGCCTTCTTTGGGGGGCAGTGAGGGGAGGGGGTAAATTGACCCGCTCCCTGCCCTGAATCACGGCACTCCCCACCCTTCACGTGTAGTATGTGGTCTAGGGCATCATAGTAGGGGGCGGTCCGGGCTCCGTGTCCGGGCCACCGATGGCCTTGTACCCCTTTTTGAGTTCCTTGGCCTTCTATCGGCACTGTGCCATGGTCCTGTGATGTCCCACCACCTCCATTTCCCACACTATCTCCCGGAACATGTGTTCATTGCGTTGATTGAGCGTGAACTCCAGTTGATGCTCCAGGGTCCCCCAGATGCGAATAAACTCCTGGGTCTCCCTGAGCCCCCATTGTCCCCCTCTGTGGTAGGGACTTCTCCACCGTGGTCCCTCCTCCGCCTCCTCCTGGCTGTGGTGAACATCTAGCGGCCACGGGATTGAGTGTGATTCACTGTGGTTGACTGTGATCTCATAATGTCTGAAAATACCCCAAGTGACCACAGCTGCCTGGAGCAAAGCAGTTTACCAGGAAAACATTTTATACGCAAAAGTTCTGGGAGAAGTTCTATGCAGAAGTTCAAAGATCTGGATGTTTAAGATCTGGGTGAGTGATTTAGACACACAGAAAGTTCAGAATGTAACTGCAAATATCTAGGAGAAATGTATGTGTAAAATTACTCAGTATGAAATGGAAATAATTTTTCTTGCTTATTATGAACTTCCTGATAATTGGTAAAATATGTGATTCACAAACTCTCCAACTATTTTGTTGCATTATTCTACGTAAAATGGGGAAAAAACAAACAAAACTAACCCTCATGATTCTTAAGAATTTACTTCAATAATATTAGATTCCTGTCTTCATCCTTCTACTTGTTCAATGATGTTCTTGTTATTGTACCTCTTTATTCTGTTTTTTGACTTCATACATGAAAATCAGTATTTAGAACTCAGCAGCTTTTAAATTTCACTTTCTGATATTCAGGCTTAGGCTGCTTCATCTGATACTTTTTTTCTTCTTTTTGTTTGTGATGCACAAGATAATACCATCTAATCTTTTCATCCCTCTGTACTTTAAAGAATTTTTTCAGACAGCACCGCTTATATTAACTGCAGCAGTTTAATGTCAATCTAATGCACAGTGTTAGTGAAGAGTGGGGTAAAATGTACTGTGCTAGGAATGTCATGCATGCAGTTTTAGATATACATTTTCTTACCTGCAGAGACTTATGATGAAATATTTTGATAGAGACTAATCCTTGAGATATAGTAACTTAACATAATATAGTCAGTCAAAGTTTGTAAGCTGAAGTGATTACACCCAGAACTGAAAGAAACCTTGTCAGTTTGGGATGTTTATAATCTCTACCCACTACTTGAGTTCCATACGTGCAGAATTCTCTGTGCTGCTTTCTCTACTTCAGCTTCAACATTCCACTGTGCTTCCTGAAAACACGCCTATCAAGGAAAGCTTATATGGTCTTTGGGACTCTGAGCTGCATTAAATGGCTTTCCTTACCCCTCTTTGGGCGCTGTTAGATGATCCCGCTCACAAGCGGGATCATTCAGCGGCGGCATCTCTCCCCCGCCTTCCTCTGTATGCCGTGTCTGATGTTCAGACACGGCGTACAGTCGTTGTGCTTATGCGCGGCCTTCCGCACATGCACACTCGGCCAGGGAATCCGGAAGTGCGGCGTAAAGCGACCCGGTCAGACGCGGGGTAAGATCCGGCCTTAAAGTTTAGACGAGCGCAAAGAAAGGCGGCTGATCAAAGAATCAGTCGCCTTTTTTGTCTCGTCTATAAACGCCCTTTGTCTTGGAGAAGGAACTTTTAGGGGGAGTCATGGAGACTGCTATGGCCAAGGGTAACATTTATTATTTATTTATCTATTTATTATAGAGCATCTAGATCTGCTTTATAGTTAAGGCCAACATGCATCCTTCACTTTAACACATGGACATTCTATTGTTTGTAAAGTTGTCACCATTTACACTTTTTTTTAAGTGAAATGGGAAGATTACTTGGGCGAAGGGTACAATCTGTTCAATGTTCAGACAAATTGGAAAAAAAGTTACAGAGGTTTGAAAATCAGAGTTAAAATTGGTTTTTATGTATGTTTCAGACACTTTTTGTATTGGCTTGAAAGTGTAACGTAAGAAAATTTTTGTGAGGTGTAGTAGTGTTAGGAAATTCAAGGGTTCCATCCAATAGGAGCCTTGCCCTCCACACCCCAGAGAGGCTCCTTCGGTCTTCTGGGGGTGCCTTCTTGGTGGTCCCCCGTGTTAAGTGGGGGGCCACAATGGAGAGGGCATTCTCGGTGGCCGTGCCATGCCTTTGTAATTCGCTCCTGGAGGAAGCTCGCCTGGCCCCAAGCCTTTTAACATTCTGATGAATTTACAGGGACCTTTGGGGAGGGAGGGTTGGGGGGATTTATCTCCCACCACCCTTATTTATTGTATTTTTAGTATTGCCCTAGCCGTGTTTTATTGTTGTGATTTTATGAGTATTTTAATATATTTTTTTAATTGTATTTTTATGTTTTTGAATTTGTTAGCTGCCCCGAGCTATTCTCAGGAGGGGTGGGATATAAATTGACTAAATAAATAAATAATTTGTAAAATTATTTTTAAAAATCCATCTGGTAGTTTTAAAATTATATGGTTTTGAATTTCCAATATTATGGAGACAGGATGGGGGAGTCATTTGATCCATAGGAGGTGCAGGAAGCTAAGGTAGGTGGGGGTCATTTGATACAATCCCAATTAAAAACAAGGAAATTATATACTAAAAAACCTTGAAGTTTAAGAGAGCTGTTAAGACCTTACAAATTCAATCATGCTCTAAAAAGCATGGAAATTGTAAACTAAGGCTTCCATCTTAACTTACGTGCCATGTGGGCAGTAAAGACATTGTAAAGTCTCACGTAATGTGCTCCTTTACAACTTAGGCCCAATTCATCCACACTTTACTCTGGTCTTTCAGACCTAATCCACTTTCTCTGAAGGTTGGGGGACAGCACAGAAGTTGGGAAGGGGTGAGCTCATTTCTCTAAATCCTTTCATTTGGGTTGTGGAGAATGGGCAATCTGAGTACTTGGAGGGTGTATATGGGGGGGAAAGGTTGAGGGATGTGTACATGCAGACAAGAGTGGGGAAAGTTTGGTAGTGGGAGAAGTGCTTTTATTGGTAGAGGAAAGCCAGGCATTGCGAGAGTGTTTATGGAGGAGAATGCAGAAAAATTAGTGATGCATATGCATAGATGAAGCTGAGGAGCAGGCAAGGGTAGGAGGGAAGTGTATGAACCAAAAAAAGGCAGAGAGGAGCCCAGCCACCCCTCTAATCCACTAACCTCCACTCACCTCACAGAAACCCAAGCTATCGCTGACTCAAAAGAGGAGTAAGTGTCTGTGTGTGTCTCTGAGTGTGTGAAGAGATTCCAGCTGGAATTAAGGCTGGAATCAGGCACGCACTTAACTCAGTTCCACGAAGTGCTGGCATGTATGAAACCCTGTGGGTGAGTGGGTGGGTGGGGATAGTAGCAGCTGTACTGCCTTCTGGGATGAAAATAACCTGGAAGAAAGAAACAAAAGGGGTGGGCGAACGCGGTTCAGAAGTTCGGAGTTCGACCCAAACTCAGCCTGTTCAGATGACTGAACCCGAATCCAAACATGAACCGACCGAACCAAACTCAATTCCGAACGCTGAAATGACTGAAAAGTTCGGTCAGTTCGGATCGCGTTCCAGTGACTTCGGATGGCTAAAACGACAAAAACAACGTGTCACTGGAAGGCCAAATGTGGAAGGGAGGGGGAGTCAGCTGAGAAGCAGACTTCCAGGTACCAGGGGTGGAGAGGCTTGGAGTAGCAGCCAGCCTGCCCAATCACCATCCCTTTTCACCTCAGACCACTGGCTTCGCAGTCTGCGATTGGCCACAGGCTAGGCTGCACGAAGCCAATGGGACTTGCGGTGAGGCAGGTGCAGCAAGAAACAAAACTCATTGGACTCCCCCCTTCCCAACACCTTCTGAGCTAGTTCCTGAACAGCAGGCATTTCAGAAGGCTCCCTCTCCCAGCAGTTTTTGTTCCTTCCTTTCCTAATCCATTGCCATCCTCCTTCTATTTCACCCATCCAACCCATCTACCTCCATATTCCCATTTATTTAGCTTAGCATAGATAGATTTAGTTGTTATTTTTTGTTTTTATCCCTCCCTGTGTTCCCTGTGTTCAATCTTCCCTCCTCCCTTTCCCTCCATTGAATCCTTCCCCTCTCCCATATATTTCATCCCTGATTCCCTTTCCTTCCCCTGTTTTTTTATTCATTTAGAGTAGGATTATTATTAGATTGATTTAGGTTTCATTTCAGTTTTTCACCCCTCCTTGTGTTGTTTGTGATCCCCTATCCCATATATATATTAGAGAGATTAGCGAGTTAGCCTAGTGATATAGTGTTTAGTGATTTAGTTTTAGTGTTTGTAGGAGTAGGCCTTTGTACTTATTAGATAATCCATTTAGGTCATAGCATTTAGAATAGTTAATAGCAGTTAGATTTAGTGAAGATAGATATAATATTAGATAAAAAATTTAAATAATAAAATAAAATAAAATAAATATATAAAAACATTATTTTGGAGGGAGAAATGGAGACGGGAAGGAGACGCCAGTCTGCTGCCTGTAGGGGAGGCAATGGGGCACGTGCCAGAGGTGAAATGGGCTGTACCAGGGGAGTGACAGCAGGCAGCAGCAGTAGCCAGAAGCAGAGCACATCACCACTCCCCAAACTCAGCAGGCCTGCTTTATGGCAACAGGCTTCAGCAGCTCAGTGTTGCCTCCTGGCAGTACTCTCCTCCACTGCCATGCAGGGCACTGGAAGGCCTGCAGGACTTGAGGCTGCGTCTGTCTCTGCTGCTGGTACTGCTGGAGCAGGTGCTGGTGCTATTTACAATGTTCCTCCAGGGCCACCAATGTCCTCCAATGTTGAGGCGATCCCCAGAAGTCCAGAGGTGGTGGATCCCACCCCAGTTGCTAGAGGAAGGGCCCAATCCCCGGGCAATGTCAGTAGGGAGAGGAGTAGCAGCAGCAGCAGCAGCAGCAGCAGCACTAGCAGCTACAGAGGGGGGCACAGGGAGAGTGCCAGCAGCATGGTGGGCACGGGCAGTCTAGCCTCAGGGTCCCAGTACTCCCCTTCACAGGACATCACCATAATCACGGAGTGAGTCAGAGACAGAGACTAGTGCCGCAGAGGAGATGTCTGGAGCTGAGGCGATGGCTGAGCCTTCTCCCAGAGCTGTGTCACCATAGTCACCAAGTTCTCCCCTCCCAGCAGTGCTGGCAGCTGTGCATCAGCTGGGGTGGGCAAGAAGACAGGAGGGGGAAAAAAATCTTCAGTCTGGAATCATTTTAAACAGGTGCAGGCAGATGATCCCAGAGAGGTGCAGTGCACGTTGTGCAATAAGGTGGTGAAGCGAGGGCATGTGATCGCCAATCTTGGGACAACTGCAATGGCAAGACACCTGAAGTCATACCACAGTGCTCTGCTGTTCAGCTGGAAGGCAGGGGAAGTGGATGCCAGTGGGTTTCCAACTGCAGCGTCCAGTCGCCCGGCTCCTTCAACGGGCCAGCATTCTGAACCAACTGCTGCCGCCTCTAGAAGCAGGAGCAGTATGGGGGCAGAACAACAGCAGGAGCCTCGCCAGCAGCATCGTCAATTCACCATGGAGGAGCTGGGGCGGGGGGAACTGTCAAGGCCATTGGTAGGGTGCCGTGGCAGTGGATTCCAAGAGAAAGTGAAATGCCTGTTGGTAGAAATGATTGCCCTGGATGACCAGCCCTTGTCAATTGTGGAGGACAAGGGCTTCCAGTGGATGATTGGGTTCCTGGCCCCCAACTTTAAGCTGCCTTCCTGCTCCACCTTGAGTCGGACTGCGGTGTGACAGCTCTACAGGGCTTTGAAGGAGTGGGTGAGGGAGCAGCTGGCAGGGACTGGGGGGCCATGGTCCACTTCACCACTGACCTGAAGTCTGCCAGAAATGCCCAGCATGCCTCCATGGCAGTGACTGCACACTGGTGGCAGGACCCAGAGGCAGCGCTTGGCAGTGGCAGGAGGAGACCTGAAGCAGGGTATAGGTGGGTCAGACCCAAGTCATGGACAGCTCCCACACCCCAAGGAACCTTGAGGAAGCCCTGGCCACCATGGTGAGGGAGTGGGTCACACCAGGTGCGGTCTTCAACAAGAGGTGTGTGGTCACAGACTACGCGGCCAATATCATAAAGGCAGTCCATGACGGGGGCTTCACAAGCATCCCTTGCACCACACACACCCTCAGTCTTGTGGTGAAGGACGCTCTGGGCTTGGGGGAGAAGGGGATTGGGCCAGGCACCCTTAGCTCCCTGGTCAAATTGGGGAGGAAGTTGGCAGGGTTCTTCAGCCACAGCGTGAAGGTCAGCGAGCTCCTCCGGGAGAAGCAGGCCGAGCAAGGGTCCCTGGTGCACACGCTCATCCAGGATGTCTCCACCAGGTGGAATTCCACCTTCCTGATCCTCAAACGGCTTCTTGAGCAGAAAGCCGCCCTGCATCAGGGTACAACAGGGAGGAATGGGCAATTCTAGCTCACACGGTCTTCATCCTCAGACCGTTCCTGGCTGTGAGAGAGACCATGAGCAGCTCCACCACCACCCTCAGTCAGGTGACCCCACTGGTCCATAGTCTCAAGAGGAGTCTGGACGAGATTCTCGGGGGCGGGGTTGTGGCCCTCCAGGCAGGAAGCTCTCCAATGAGGTGCTTGACCTGGCACAGATGCTGAAGGCAGGGCTGAGTGTGCACTTTTATGAGCTCCTGCACTGGGAGGAATATGTCCTGGCAACCATGATGGACCTCAGGATCAAGGGCAGCATGGCACATGAGACAGTGGTCTATGTCCTCTGGAAGGATACTCTGGTGCAGACGGTCTGGTTGGAAGAGCGGGTCATGCAGCAGTATGCCCCTGGGGATGGTGGGAGTAGCAATCCTTTCCAGCCCTCTGGGTCTATCCCTGCCCCAACCCTAGTGGTAGCAGCTGCACCAGCAGCAGAATGAGCAGCAGCAGCAGGACCCCTACTAATGCCAGCAGCTCCTCCTGTGTGCAGTCCACTCTGGGGAGCATGGGGCCCAGTGGAATAGAGCAAGCAGCGTGCCTGAGGTCAGTGGGGCAGGTGGTACCTACCGAGAGCTACCAGAGAGAGTATGATGGTGCCTCAGAAGCAGTGGAGACCTACCTGGAGGAGGAGCTATGCAATGATCCCAGAAGCGATCCCTTGGCCTACTGGGACAGCAAGGCAAACTTGTGGCCGGCCCTGTCAAAAGTGGTCAAGGGTATTCTGTCCTGCCTACCAACCAGTGTCCCCAGTGAGAGGGTGTTCTCCATGGTGGGGGATATTTGCTCCTCGCACCTCCTGAAACTGGGGTCCAAGTTGGTGGAGCAGCTGCTGTTCCTGAAGGTGAACCTTCCACTGCTGGAATTCCCCGAGCTGCCCCTGGACAAGGAGTGATGGTGCAGTGGCACATGCCATCCCATGCTAGGGGCAATCTTGGGACAGGCCTCCTCCTCCTCAATCTGGGCTAGGACTACTGCTCCTGTGCTGCTGAGGTGCTCTCCCTCCCTCCCAATCCCTGGCACCTGCCCTGCCTCTCTCTCTCTCTCTCTCTCTCTCTCTCTCTCTCTCTCTCTTTCTCTCTTTCTCTCTCTCCCCAAAATGGCTCCATCTCAGCAGTGCACAAAAACAGCCCTCATGCTCACTGACTGAGCATGCTCACCAGGCCAGTCCCTGTGTACCACATGCCTCGCCACTCCCCACTCCTGNGCTCTGGGCTTGGGGGAGAAGGGGATTGGGCCAGGCACCCTTAGCTCCCTGGTCAAATTGGGGAGGAAGCTGGCAGGGTTCTTCAGCCACAGCGTGAAGGTCAGCGAGCTCCTCCGGGAGAAGCAGGCCGAGCAAGGGTCCCTGGTGCACACGCTCATCCAGGATGTCTCCACCAGGTGGAATTCCACCTTCCTGATCCTCAAACGGCTTCTTGAGCAGAAAGCCGCCCTGCATCAGGGTACAACAGGGAGGAATGGGCAATTCTAGCTCACACGGTCTTCATCCTCAGACCGTTCCTGGCTGTGAGAGAGACCATGAGCAGCTCCACCACCACCCTCAGTCAGGTGACCCCACTGGTCCATAGTCTCAAGAGGAGTCTGGACGAGATTCTCGGGGGCGGGGTTGTGGCCCTCCAGGCAGGAAGCTCTCCAATGAGGTGCTTGACCTGGCACAGATGCTGAAGGCAGGGCTGAGTGTGCACTTTTATGAGCTCCTGCACTGGGAGGAATATGTCCTGGCAACCATGATGGACCTCAGGATCAAGGGCAGCATGGCACATGAGACAGTGGTCTATGTCCTCTGGAAGGATACTCTGGTGCAGACGGTCTGGTTGGAAGAGCGGGTCATGCAGCAGTATGCCCCTGGGGATGGTGGGAGTAGCAATCATTTCCAGCCCTCTGGGTCTATCCCTGCCCCAACCCTAGTGGTAGCAGCTGCACCAGCAGCAGAATGAGCAGCAGCAGCAGGACCCCTACTAATGCCAGCAGCTCCTCCTGTGTGCAGTCCACTCTGGGGAGCATGGGGCCCAGTGGAATAGAGCAAGCAGCGTGCCTGAGGTCAGTGGGGCAGGTGGTACCTACCGAGAGCTACCAGAGAGAGTATGATGGTGCCTCAGAAGCAGTGGAGACCTACCTGGAGGAGGAGCTATGCAATGATCCCAGAAGCGATCCCTTGGCCTACTGGGACAGCAAGGCAAACTTGTGGCCGGCCCTGTCAAAAGTGGTCAAGGGTATTCTGTCCTGCCTACCAACCAGTGTCCCCAGTGAGAGGGTGTTCTCCATGGTGGGGGATATTTGCTCCTCGCACCGCCTGAGACTGGGGTCCAAGTTGGTGGAGCAGCTGCTGTTCCTGAAGGTGAACCTTCCACTGCTGGAATTCCCCGAGCTGCCCCTGGACAAGGAGTGATGGTGCAGTGGCACATGCCATCCCATGCTAGGGGCAATCTTGGGACAGGCCTCCTCCTCCTCAATCTGGGCTAGGACTACTGCTCCTGTGCTGCTGAGGTGCTCTCCCTCCCTCCCAATCCCTGGCACCTGCCCTGCCTCTCTCTCTCTCTCTCTCTCTCTCTCTCTCTCTCTCTCTCTTTCTCTCTTTCTCTCTCTCCCCAAAATGGCTCCATCTCAGCAGTGCACAAAAACAGCCCTCATGCTCACTGACTGAGCATGCTCACCAGGCCAGTCCCTGTGTACCACATGCCTCGCCACTCCCCACTCCTGACCGTGTTTTTGCGGCATAGACGCACATCTCACTTGGGTGCCTACAATTGGCACCCAGGTACCATTTTAAAAGTGAGCCCATAGGGCTCTATTAATGCCTGTCCCCTAATGGATAGAATGGGGAACTTTCGTTTCCCATTAAATGCATATGGACAGTTCCCCCCAGCCACCCAAGCACGTTCCAGCTATTTTTGTCCCTTATGAGACTCCTTGCTGGCAGCTGCTTACCTCACTCACAGTCAGGCCCCACCCCCCTGATTTCTGGGCTTGACCACAACAAAATGCAGAAACATGCGGCTGCGCAGAGTGCTAGTTTCCCAGCACAGGGCCCACTCCACCCTGAAATTGAGCAGTGGCTGCTGCTGGGGGTCCCAAGAAAAGTTCTGTGACCTGCGGAGAGTCAGAAAATGGTGTGGACGGACAGCGGGACAGCAACGCTGCTCAGTAAGCAGAGGGGGGCACAGGAGTGGGGCAGGAGGGCACAGGAGGGGCAGTGTTCATATTCCCTCGGGTGCACACCTCACCTGATTGGAAGGTAGAACTTGGTTAAATATCAGAAAAAACATCCGAACAGTTAGAACTGCGTGGCAATGGAACCAATTGCCTAGGGTGGTCCTAGACTCCCCATTGCTGGAGAGTCACAAAAAGCGCCTCAACAGACATTTGTGGAGGTTGACGTTTCTTTCTTTACTGAATAATTGTGATAGCATATTACCAACAGACAATCATACAAAACACACAATCATAACAAAAATTAAAAATTAAAATGACTACCCAAAACAAAATGATTAATTAATACAGTACAGTAAAAAATAAATCAAATTAATAGCTAAGCAGATCCAGCTACGGTTTTCCTTAATTTAAGCACAACTGAACAGAATTTTGCAACATTCAATGTTATAGAGGTATCTACAAGGATCACTAACACCTCCCCTTGGCTACACATGTTTAGATTGTTAATAATTGGTTCCAAGAACATTACACGGAGTCTAATATGCAATTGACAATCAAATATAACATGAGATAAGGAGGCTGTGGTGCATCCCCGTTGAAGAAGTCATCCTTGGATGCGGACGCACTTGCCAGTTACCAACCCGTCTCTAACCTTCCTTTTTTAGGGAAGGTTATTGAATGGGCAGTGGCCTTGCAGCTCCAGGTTCACCTAGACATCATCTGTTTTCTTGACTCATTTCAATCAGGGTTTCAGCCCAGCTATGGTACGGAGATGGTGTTGGTGGCATTGGTGGACGATTTCTGCCGGGAGATGGACGTAGGACGTTCAACACTACTGGTCCTGCTAGATCTCTCAGCCGTGTTTGATAGAGTGAACCATGGGCTGCTGTTGAGACAGTTGCATGACCTGGGGGGCCTGGATGGAACCACCTTTGGTTGGTTCCAGTCATTCCTCTCGGGGAGGACCCAGTGGGTTGTCCTGGGAGAAGAAACATCTAGCTCCTGGGCCCTGGACTGTGGCATTCCGCAAGGTTCAATCCTGTCTCCTTTATTGTTTAATGTATATATGCAGCCCTTGGGGGAGTTCATGAGAGGGTTTGGTGTGCGTTGCCACCAATATGCTGATGATACCCAGCTTTACCTCTCTTTTTCAGCTGACCCAGGCCCTGCCATCTCCGTGCTATCTCAGTGTTTGGAGGCCATGATGAGTTGGTTATGGCAGAGCAGACTGAAGCTCAATCCTGATAAGATGGAGGTGATGGTGGTTGGCCGAGTGGGGGAGGTGTTGCCCCCTCTTGTGGAGTGGGTGCGCCCCTCCGTGGCCCAGCAGGATCGGAGTCTGGGTGTGTTATTGGATGCGGGCCTCCATCTAGATCAGCAGGTGGATGTGCTGGTGGCGGCTTTCTCCCAGATGTGTCTGGTGCGGAGGCTGCGCCCGTACATCTTCAGGCCCGACCTGGCCACTTTAATCCATGCCTTCATCACCTTGAGGCTGGACTACTGTAACGCACTCTACGTGGGGCTTCTCTTGATGCTGGCTCAGAGGTTGCAGCTAGTGCAGAATGCAGCAGCCCATCTCCTAACAGGGATGGACTGATGAGAGCACATAATACCGGTGCTCCGTGCACTGCACTGGCTGCCTGTAACGTGCAGAGTCAGATTCAAGGTATTGACTTTGATTTATAAGGCCCTGTACAGTCTTGGACCTGGATACCTCCGGGACCGCTTTGCCCTCCGCGACTCAGGACGGCCCCTCCGGTCCACTGGAGGTGCCTTCCTGGAGGTTGCCCGCGTAAAGTGGGGGCTACAATGGAGAGGGCGTTCTCGGTGACTGGGCTGCGGTTGTGGAACTCCCTCCCAGAGGAAGCACAGCTGGCCCTGAGTCTGTTGGCCTTCCGTTGGGCCTGTAAGACATGGTTGTTCTCCCAGGCCTTCAGAGGTGGGGATTAGGGATGGACGAATGCGGTTTGGAAGTTCGGAGTTCGGGCCGAACTCGACCAGTTTGGTCGACTGAACTGAACTTCCAAAATGAACTCAATTTTCGAACCGAACTGAAACGAATATCCGAACTTGGTTCTGTTCACCCATCCCTATAAGATAATATTCCATTTAGTTCAATGGGGTTTGAATTTCCAAAATACTGTTTGGAAGTTCAGAGTTCAGACCGAACTCGAATAGTTCGGTCGACCGAACCGAACTTCCGAACCGAACTCAATTTTCAAACCGAACCGAACCGAATTTATGAACTTAGTTCTGTTCACCCATCCCTAGTGGGGAGGGGACGGTGGGTTAAATTTTTGTGGGGGGGTGTTTTAAATTTGTTTTAATAATAATATTGAAATTTTTTAGATGTTAATGTGGTTTTTATATTGTTTTAAATTGTTTTATTTTGTGTTGGAAGCCACCCCGAGATGCCGTAGGCATGAGGGGGTGGCATATAAGTGCAATAAAATAAATAAATAAATAAATAAATAAATACTCAACAACATTGTAGTGACAATGGTGGCAAAGTCTCAGTTCCTAAGGTGTGCCCGCATATTTGCTCTCTAAAACAGAGGAAGAGGAGCCGAGGGTAATGGATGCCCTGTCTGGTCCATTTTTGTGGTATCAGTTTCAGGAAGTGATGCCATCCTATACTGAGGGAACTCTGGGGTCTGTTAGGGTGACTTCTTGTGAATTAGATCCATGCCCGTACTGGTTGGTGAGAGCCTCCAAGGAGATTTTGGGGACGGTGCTGGCAGGGGTGATCAATGCCTCCCTTTGGGTGCCTGACTGCCTCAAGGAGGCAGTGGTGTGACCCCTGCTCAAAAAATCATCATTGAACATTGGTTCGCTCACTAGCTACGGGTCTATCTCTAACCTTTCCTTTTTAGGGAAGGTTATTGAAAAGGTGGTGGCCCAGCAGCTCCAGGGACATTTGGATAGCATCGGTTTCCTGGACCCTTTCCAATCAGGGTTTTGTCCAGGATATGGCACTGAGACTGTGTTGGTGGCCTTAGTAGACGACCTCCGCCGAGAGATGAATTTAGGACATTCTACACTTTTGGTTCTATTAGATCTCGCGGCAGTGGTTGATACAGTGGACCATGGGTTGCTGTTGAGATGGCTATGGACCCTGTGGGGAGTGGACGGGACTGTCTTAGGATGGCTCTGCTCATTCCTCTCAGGGAGGAGCCAGCGGGTGGCACTGGGGGAAGAAACATCTGGCCCCTGGGATCTTGCTTGTAGCATACTGCAAGGTTCAATTCTGTCTCTGTTGTTATTTAACATCTACATGCAACCCCTGGGGGAGGTCGTGAGACAGTTTGGTGTGCATTGCCACCAGTATGCTGATGATACCCAGCTGTACCTCTCTTTTTCAATGAACCCAGGCCCTGCAGTCTTGGTGCTTTCCCAATGTTCTCTAGCANCACTCCAGCCCCAGGACCCACTGTCAGGGTTCTGGGGCCAAGTTACTGGCAGGCAGGGAGGGCTGGGGCCAATACCTAGAAGCTGCCACTCTAGTCCCAGGACACACCATCATGGGTCTGAGGCCATCATTCATTGCACAGAGAGGCCTTTTTCCGAACAACAGAACAAGACTGAACTGAATGGCCAAACCCAAACATGGTGAACAAACTGGATGGCCAAACCGAACGGCCGAACCAAACCGGACCGAACCAAATGGCCGAACCCAAACTGCTATCTGTTCGCCCATCCCTAAGAAACAACTGGGGTGGCTTCTTCTTCCCATAGTTTGCCACAGCTGCACATTCATGACTAGGGGGGTTGAATACTGGGAGGTGGGTTGGTGGCAGAACACGCCAGGAAAGAACACCTGCCTGTCTATCCGTTAGGTGTCAGGTGGGGGATTCCACTCCCCTTGCAGTAACAGGACCTTGGAATTCTCCCACTCAGCCTCTCCTGATAGTACACAGAACTTCCTCAGTCACAGGACAAGGCAACTGTTGAAGGGATCTTTTATCTAACTAGGGTTTGGCAAACAATGGGAAACACAATGCAACAATCTCAAAACATTCAACAGTTATATGGGGCATAGGACCCCAAGCATGTCCCATCTCCAGCCCAGACTGTGGAGTCATGGCAAAGTACTTATTCTGATTTCTCTACCAGCCCCAGGTCCTTGGATGGTTTTCTCAGAGTCCCAAGGGCAGATGGATTTCTTTCTCTCCCCTGCTGGGGTCAGCGGCTGTCTGGGTTATACTACTCAGGAATGTTGACTTGCAGTTCTGGGTGCCATCTGACTTCTTTTCTTCCAGGTGCAATGAAGGAAACTGCCAGGGCCTTTTCTGCCTCAGCGCCAGTGTCTGTAGGCAGCCCCTCCTTGTCCATTGCCCAGTTCTAATGTCCCTTTCCCAGCTCAAACATTCTTACATTGCTCAGCCAATGAGGGAGTGGAGACAGTTTAGCTTGTTCTACAAGTAGGGGAGGGAGAACTTTTTGAGGGAGAGACATAGAAGAGGGAACGTACCCCCTCCTGTCCTTACATGAAACACTATTAAAGAGAAATAGAGGAGAGGGAATCTACCCCCTACCATCCCTACATAGGTTTTTGGGTCTAAATCTATGAGTTAGGGAATGAGAGGAGGCCTGTTTGAATGCACAATTAATACACACGAAGGCTGCCCTTTTATTAGACTGACAGACTAAACATGTGAGTGGGGGTTGAACATAGGCTCCAACGGGCTACCATCTCATTTGAAAACACCCAGAGAGAGTGAGTGTGATTGTTGTGGGGATCTGGATGGTGTGTGTGTGTGTGTGTGTGTGTGTGTGTGAGAGAGAGAGAGAGAGAGAGAGAGAGAGAGAGAGAGAGAGAGAGAGAGAATGTTGTGGGGGTCTTGATGGAGTGTGTGATGTTTGTGTATGTGTGGGTAAAAATAAACATGGAGCCAGCATACCGGTTACTAGGGGTGGAAATATCGGTATCGGATAAATCAGATACACCCGATAATCAGGTATATCGGATTAATCCGATAATCTGATAATCACCAATATTGGCATACAGGATTTTTAACATTGCCCGCTTTAACGGGTTTTTTTACATTGCGGTCATTGAAGTAAATGGCCGCAATGCAAAAAACCCGGTAAAGCGGCCAATGTTAAAAATCCAGTATGCTGATACTGGTAAATCTGATACCAGGAAGATCTGATACCGGTAAATCCGGTATCTGGTATTCTCCCCAGTGTCCCATTCCTACTGGCTACACACTCCAGGATGGAGGGTCTGGCCTTGGTGGGGTCAGGTCAGGGTACAGAATGAATGTGCTCCTAATGGGACCAACTGGTGAGCCATCCCCTGCCTCACCCACAGTGGGGGAAGAGAGGAAATGTGTGGGAGGGAGGCCCCACCCCTTGCATACCCCCAGAACCCTGCACCCCACCATGACAGGCAGGTGTTGTGGCCAATCACAGGCAGCCATGGTTGCCAGATATGGTGCCCTTCATCCTCATCAGGGAATGGGGCTGAGAACAGATGTGCCCATGGCCTTTGGCCTGGGCTGTGGGTCTGGGATTTTCTGGGGAACACATCCAGGCCAACCACCTATCTGGGCCAGGGAAGCAGCAGGTCCACATCTGGCAGGCGAGAAGTAGACATGATGGTAAGTCTCTGGCCCAGGCAGGTCAAAGATGGAGCCCCACATCATGTCTATTTCCCCCTTTTGTGTGTATGGTGGGAGTCTAGATTGGGTGTATGAGTCTGAGAGAGTGTCAGTGAGTGTGGTGGGGATATGGAAGGGGGTTTGGCTGTGGTGTGGAGGGTGAGCGTGGCTGGGGTATGCTTAAGTAGAAATAACACTGCCATCCCCCAGTGGGCCTGCCCCCTGCCCTGCCACACACAACATCCACCATCTGCCACTGGGTGTAGAGTTTTTTTGTGATGTCATGACTCATTGTGCAAATTATTATACATATGTGACTGAACTAAAGTTGGAATGAATATCTGAAATGATTATCAAATTCAAAATTGGTATGTTTTAATCCATTTTAGCAAATCAAATATTCACTTTCCTTGGCCCTTCTACCACCTACCCAGTTAAGAGATGGCCCTGTGGAAAGGTGTTGCTTGGTGCGATGCTCTGCCCCTAGAAGCTGGGGTGGCTGTGGCAAGGCCAGGGAGTGGGACCAGCAAAACTGAGTCATTTTTTGTCTACTCTTGCCTTCCCCATTTCCTGTGTAAGTGGGCACACAATTGGGCTTCCACTCAGGCCACCTCATGTGAGTTTGAGGGGCTGAATGGAGTTTTAATTATGTCTCCCACCTCCACATGGGCATTTTGGATGTTGAGATCAAGTTCCTCATTAATTTGGATTTTTTGTAATTTTGGTTACTTTGGTATTTCAATATCAAGTACTTCATTCACTTAGCTGTACTATTTGGCAAAGTTTTTTTCAAACAATTCTGAATTGCTGGCTACATTTTTGTCCAATCACATTTGCATTCCTTTTCAAAAACCCACTAAATAGTACAGCTACAGAAAATGAAGTACCGAATGCCAAAATACTGAAAAGCTGAAATCAAATGAAATACCAAAGTAACTAAAATACTGAAGGAAAGAAAATGAAATCCTGAAGATGTGAATTTCAACAATGGAAACTCAGACAAAATTCAATTATCTATTTGTGGGAATGTATATGTAAGTTACCTTTGGAAAGATCAAATGTCAGTTTGATTTAGCTCTATACTGAACCATTAGTTAAACTGCAGATTTAAATTATATGAAACAAATATATAAATGGGAATTAGATCTTTGGAGCACATATTTAGTGATTAATTGATCTATCACGAATATGTGATCCATTACTGAAACACCTTTTCTGAAGCCCACCTGCTCCAAGCCTATGATCTTAAATTGTTCGATCCAGCCTTGCAATCTTCCCAAAAGATATTTCGCATAAAGTTTTCCCACTACACTGAGCAGGCTTATTGGGTGATAATTTGCTAGATCTTTTGGATCTGAAGATTGGTATAATTATGCTCTAGGTCCAGGACTTTGGAATTTTACCTGTTTCATTTATAGTGGTGAATAAGACTGCCAGGACCCTACTCCACCAATCGATGTTACTCTTGAGGAGCTCTGTGGGGATAAAATCTATCCCGGGTGCCTTTTGGGATTTTAATTGAGTTATCATCAATCCAACTTCAGCTGAAGATACCAGCTTCCAGTCTGTCAGGGTATCTAGGGAATAAAGTGTGGGTTCTCTCTGACATGGGGAAGCTCCTGAAAAGATTGAACAATAATATGTTTCCAACTGCACTGACGGAATTTGTATTTCCCACTGGGGAACCCTCGCTGACCAGGCTGATCTTATTAGTTGCCAAAATCTTGAGGAGTTCCCTTCCTCAGCAGCCCTTTCCAAGTTGGCCCACAGTGCCCTTTGGAACTGTTTTTTCTTATCCCTTAAAAACTTTTTATAGCTTCTCCTTGCTTGGAGAAAGTTTCCCACCATTAGGTTATTGGTGGGGTTGCTCTTCACTTTGCGGGCCAGATGGTTCAAAGACCGCTTAGCCAGAATACAGGATCTGCCATACCAATTCGAATTATTTTGCCTCCTCCAAGTCCATTCAGAAGTAACCGTTAGTAAAGGATAGAGCAGAAGAATAAGATCCTCATAGAGCTGGTAAATATTTCCTTGATCTATTAGGGGATCATTTATGAAGCTTCCCATTAAATGAGGCATCAGGATAGCTTTTATAGCATCTTGGATCTGTAGGGTCCACTTGACCCGTCTGGCCTGTTCCCTGCTAAGGGGGCAAACCACCTCCCTATCTATTTCTGTTTCTGTTACAAGTAAGGAACTATTTCCCTGACCTAAATCCAGATGTATCCAAGTAGCCAGCAGGAAGTGATCGGATTCAGATGCTGCCAGCACTGTAAAATCTATTACATGAGAGAACAGAAATTCAGAAACAAACATGTAATCTATGGTGCTCCTACCCAGATGAGATACAAAGGTGTAATCGCCCTTCCAATCTCCTGTCATGGAGCCATTTAATAGAAGGAGATCAAGTTCCTCTGCAAAACTTTTGAAAAGAAGACCTGCCTTATTCGTAATCATATCTCTGGAGATTATCTTCTGTGCAAATACCATAGGGATATGTTTATCAAGAGCCGTCTCCTTCCCTAACGCAGGGATGGCACCCCAACGGGCATTAAAATCTTCCATGATTATTAAACCTGTTTCAAAATAGGTATTCTTTATCTCCACTGGCTAGTTGACTTCAAACAACCTCCTTATAATGGGGATAATTCATTGGGGGTATGTATGTATTAATTATCATCAAAGCTACACGTTTAGGAGTAAAAACTAATTTCCAAGCTTAAAAGTATGGGGACTATTCCTTCAGAAGTATTACCTCAGCATCTAGGGACTCTTCAACAAAAAGGGCCAAACCACCACTTGGTCTACCAGCCATAGCTGCAGATGGCACCAAGGCAGAAGGGAAAAAGCTCACGTACTCATCGACAGTAACTGAAATCAAATGAAATACCAAAGTAACTAAAATACTGAAGGAAAGCAAATGAAATCCTGAAGATGTGAATTTTACAATGGAACCTCAGGCAAAATTCAAATATCTATTTGTGGGAATGTATATGCAAGTTACCTTTGGAAAGATCAAATGTCAGTTCAATTTAGCTCTAGACTGAACCATTAGTTAAACTGCATGTTTGTTTTCTTTATGTGAAATCGGTGGAGTTTAAATTTCAGAAATATTGTGCCTGTAGAAAGTCTTTTCTTTTTTTAAGTTGCTGTTCTGTGTTCAGCAGCAGCTGGTAGGGGTATTGCTCTGTGGCAGGATAATCCACGACCATGGTGAGTGAACTAATGCTATGGCTAATGCCAGCAACTCTGAGAAAATCTTTAAGAAAATCATCAGCAAATTTCAATACTTCAATCATTCATTTAGACTGAAGTTATTTGGGGCAGCCAGATGAGACAGGCTGGGGAGGGTACCACGCTTTATGTAGCATTACTCCCCCTTGGGCAATCAAGCTATATGTTGCAGTGGCTCATGTGCCCAAGGTCCACCACATGTTCCCCCCCACCCTGGAGCAGGGTGAGCAGCTGGCTGCTCTGCGACATGTCCTTGGAAAATTTCCTAGTGGAAAAATTCTGAGGATGTATCGTGGAGCAGCCTTACTCCAACTGGGGTAAAGCTGCCCAGGGTGGGGGCAACTTGTGTGATGGGGAGCGCTTGCCCCACAACTTGCAGTGCAATGCTGCTAGCACCCATCGCGTTTGGCCACACCAATGTCAGGAGCGGGCTCTCAGGCTAGCTGGGGGAGGGAGGCGAGGCAAAGCTGGGTGCTTGCTGATGTGACCTGCTCATGTGGCCCACTCAGCCTGTCCCAGCCACAACTCCAACAGGGGACGCCCACCCAGCTTCCCCACAACTGGCTGGCTGACTCCCTGCACATGTTCCATAGTGCAGCGGTGGCAATTTCCCACCAGTGTCACAGTGTCAGGTTCCTGAAGCTCATGTGGTTGCACCCATTATGATGCACCTTTTTGTGACCAGAAGTAGGGTCATTAAAGGGGAAAATACAATAGGCTTTGTTTTGGGTTCCTGGCAGATAAAAATCTAACTTACTCCATTGGAGACAATATGACAACTAAAAATCTGACCATAATGGGAGGAAATACATCATTCGTTCTACAATAATATAACCAAGCCCATTAAGTTTGTGTACTGTATTGTCTGGAGAGAAAATAAGATACACATGAGAGATGGAGTTGTCTACCCAATAGTTTTACTGTATAATCATTCCCCATAAAATGCACATAGTTATTGATAATTACAGTCGTTGCATTGTTCTCAGCAAAAATATTTTATGAGCCGGCAGCAATACAAATGTTTCTAAAGCATTAAGAATTAAAAAGCAAACAAACAATCCTTTCCCACCCCCACCCCCCAAAAACAACCAAAAAAACGATTCTGAGAGATTTTACCTACTGTTTGGGGATGAAGTTATTTCCTTGACAGTTGGCAAAGGCAAGAGATTCACAAGTCTCAGCAACTGTTTTCCTGGTGGAAAAATCTAAGCAAAATGATTAGAACATCTGGCAAAAGTTCTTAAATAAAACAGTACTTTGAAACCATAATGATTCACTGTATCCTAGGACTTTACATCAATGACATTAGAACAATTAATATTCAAAACGTTTAATTATAGTTATGCTTCACAGATGTTCAAGGAAGAATAATGGAAATATGGTGATTTTTTCAGGTCGAGCTCTTTTGCAGACAAACTCATCCAGTAGTTCTTTACCTTCTTCCAGGGAAGAATAGTTTAGTTAACGAAACATATATAACAAAGACTGACTGGCTCCTTTTGATAAACAATCATTTATTTAATAAGGTCATTAACATTCTGTGTCAGTCTGGGCAATTTTTGTTGTATTACAGCCCATTAACCACCAAAAATTAAAGGAATAGGTGTTGCATTTAGCAGGAGTTCCAAGTATGGGATTTGATGTAATTAAAGAACATTTCTTGACATTTATTAAGCCTCAATCACATTAACTTTCTTCTAATGCTGAGACCCAATTAACACTTGCTAACACCCCCTTCTGCTGCCAATTAGTCAGCTGCTAATCATGGACAATCCATTACAATAATTAACGATTTGAGGAACAGAATCCTAACCAAGAACAAAAATCCTAGACAGTTGTACCTAATCAAATCAGCAACTAAATTCAAACTTCTAAGAAAAGGGGATCAAGGAATTAAATCTTCTACCTTCAGAAAACATGAAAATGTGCCCTCCAGTGCCACTAATTAAAACTAATCAGTTGTGCCTCTGAGCATTAATTAATAGCACATCATTGTGACAGATGTATTGTTTGTGCTGTCTTGTTTGATGTTTCACTTGTATCTGTATTATGCATTTGATTAACTAACCAATAACAAAAGAGAAACTTGACCCCTTAGTTAAGTATCTTTATAAAATATGGCTTGAGGAATTGATCCTTCAAAAGGAGGGCTGAATGTTCATTCTTGGTTTTTTCCAGTCTCACTGAGAAATGGCAGTTCTTTACTTAATTCTCCATGAGAATGAAAAAAATTAAAAAAACTGTGCATGCACAAAATGGTCACCAGAACATTCTTCTGCACATGTACCCCCTTTTGCAAAATGGTGGCAGTGACAGTGTAGAGATAGAGATCTCAATCTCTCATCTCACATTTTCCATATTTCTTGTGAAAAGCTAAAATGCTTCTTATTTCAACCTTTTTCAAAATTGAAGCATGGATATTATGCATAATTTCCACTGACTTCATCCCATTGAGAGAGACCCATTGAGAGCCATTCTGAACCTATTGAAGGCAAAACTCCCATTGACTTAGGGTTGCCATTCTTCCCCTTTAATCCAGGATGCTTATGGAAAATACATGGTGCAGGGCTTCTCAAGAAAACTAACATCAAGATTGATCATGAAGGCAATGTCCTTCACTTGGCATTGACATCTCTCAGGCAAATGCTGCATGGACTGTGTTCTGTGAGCTTCTTCTTTCTTTATCGATATTTGGTGAATAAGCCCATAGAAACAATGTTAAACATTACAGATGCAATGCTGCAAGAACCTACACCTATGATGATAGTATGCACTGTAAAGTGTCTCATTGCATCTGTGGAGTTCAGTGTTTGTAGCACTGAGGCTTGAGATCTCCTCTCCCTTCTTTGAGAAAGGTGGCAAATTTAGCTATTTTTCTGTATCCATTGAAGGAATCTCTAAATTTTTCTGCTAGCATTGATATTTGTCAGTTGGGTAGTGGTGTTGTACAAGCAGAGAGTCATAGAGTATTTTCAGACGCTGAACCCCAGACGGGGAACTCTCTCACATCCTGATCCGTGATGAAGCCGCCTGTCCTTCAGATGTGCTGGCTCCATCACTGTGGAGAATTGGGAAGGGGGCAGGGCTGCATGGCACGATGTGCGGCCGCACAGCCCCACCCCCATGCTCCCTCAGCCGCACGCCCAAGGGGAGATGGGCAGGCGTAGTGGCAAATGTACCCGATCCCGTACCATGGTTCGGGACGCAATTCCAGACGTGAGCAAGGTAACTGTCATTACATTTGCCCCTTTTTGGATCGTGGCCACTCTAACCACGGTTCTCGACCTTCAACTGGCCAGAGGTCCAGAACCGTGGTTAGGTTTGACCCCCACCAGAAATTCACTGTAGTGAACATCTGGCGGGGATCAAAAAGACATTCACAGGAATACCACCACCACAGGGGATCCACTGTGGTCCTCTGTGGTGCAAGGCATTTTTGTAACGTTTGAAATTACCCATATTCACTGCATTTTCCCCATTGCCACCATTATAGAGAGGAACAATTGCTTCCCTGGTCTTACAGACATTGCCCCAATCCAAGGTCCGGGTGTGTACCCCTTCCTTTTTCTTGTCAAAAAAACCACACATAACGTCTCATGGGATACATTTGTACCCCAAGCAGTTTTTTGGTCTGTGACACAAAAATGTGGCCAAAAGTTTTAGTTTTTATCACTTTGTCTTCATAGTCAATGCCCTGCACACACACACACACACACACACACACACACACACATATGAGACAATCTCTTTTATTGGGAATATTTGAACCACAAGTGCATAACCAGTAACCCGACAAAGTCAATTTCTTGTTTACAAGCATAATTTTTAATTCAAACTGTAGAATATTGGTTTATTAAACATTACCTATGTATCTAGCAAAATATCAAAACCATTCAAGACAGAAAAACATACATTAACCCTTTAAAATCAATTAACATACAACTTAGAAAATATACAAAACTGTAAAAACGCAATATAAAGACTGATTGATTTGTAACTCAAACAAATCTACAGACATTTGGCCCTAAATGCATTTCTCACACCTCAACAAAGTGGTGTGGTGGCTTTTACTAACAAACTCACCACATTCCTCACATTTACTCAGGCTTTTTCTGTCTTCAGTTCTTGGGCAAAGATGGCAGCAGCCAAATGAGGGCCCAGCTTTGTGTGGTTTCACATGTGCAAGTTTGTAGCTCAACATGGCCAATGCCTGTTTAGTCTGATTTGTGAAATGCTGCGTATCTGCAATTCTGTGCCTGATATGCGCATTGATTAATTGCTCCCTTAACTAGCACAGGAAAATGTGCCGTCTTACTTTGGCATTCTTTAAGTTCCAGTTTGGGTTGTGCGACACCCACAAAATAAAACTGGCAATGGCAGCCACATCAAGCATGTTATAAAAGAGAGTTACTGGCCACCGATTTGTTCTTCTCATGCAGCTGTATGTATTAGCCAGATGGTCCAGGTTATCAACACCACTTTTTGTGGCATTATAACGTAATATTGAATGTGGCTTCTTCAGATACCCTTCCACCACCATGTTGTGATGCATGGTGGACAGAAGGGGTATCACCTTTTATTTCTTGGGGACATATGAAACCAAACTTTGTTGTCTATCAAACCCAAAAATAGTGGAAAGAGGTCCTCTACATGGATTTGGCTGCATTTCCTGTGGTATGTAGGGCTTATTCCTACAAATTGTCCCAACATAAGTCAGGTTTCTTTCCAGCAAGCTTGCTGCCAGATCAGTACAAGGCAGTGCAAGTGGCATTGAAGGGGTTAATTTAATTTCATCTACCAGTGAGGAGTGGTTTGACTTCCAGGTCCACTGTTAGTGTGAACTGGCCTTGAAAAGTGTTCCCGTTGGATGATTTTGAGGTGGGGTAAAAATGTACCCCAATTGAAATGCATTGGCTGGGGTACATTTTTACCCCAGAAGCAAAAAGCCATTGTAAACTGGGATATTTTTGTGCCCCGGCCCATTTTTTGGACATAGAAGACAGACGGTATGAGGTATCTGGCTGAAATTTGAGTATGCTGTGCGCAGAGGTGCCAGTGACAATGTCCTAATTATTTAAACTTGTAGAGCCACTAATTAGCATATTTTTACATTCATTTTTCACTCTGGAGTACACTTGTACTCTAGAGGAATAGGTAAAGGGTACATAGACCAAATCAACTCTATTTGTACGCACACACAGTGTATGCATGCATGGTGCCCCAAAGTCTCCCACTGCTTGACCACACTGCAACTCGCATTGTTGGCTGTACTCCCAGTAGGGGAGGCAGCGTAGTTGGGAGATGGGGGACTTTGACTTGGACATTATGCATGTATATGCTGTGTGTGCATTCACAGGGCATAGGTTTGGTCCATGTATGAGCCCAGACCATGAACCGGGGCCAATGTTTACAACATTGTACAACACCCAGATCCTTTTGCAAAGTCCTGCTAAGGAGACAATTATTGACTATTTTGTATTTGCTCTTTTGATTTGTGTCACCTATGTGCAATACTTTGTATTTATTTTTATTGAATTTTATCTTGTATTTTTCATGTCCAGCTTTCCAGTTCATCAAAACCACTTTAAAGTCTGATCCTGTCCTTTAGTGGCTATGTATGGCATGTAAGCTACAGCTGAATAACTACCATCCAGCTGATGGCTGATATGAGTTGCTACAGTCCCTGATTTTGAAGGGACTTAAGCACACACTTAATTACATTTCTGCATAAGTCCATAAAGTGGCAACAAACATCACCATGTGACATACATCCCACCCTGGAGAGGGAAGGGCATCCCCTGGCCGGGAACTCTCCAGCCATGGAAGCAAACATTATTGCGGCCTCCCCAAGCAAGGGAGAGAAGGCAGGGGGCAGGGAGCAATCTGTGGCCACTCGGCTGTGTTCCCAATGCCACCCTGTCACCCTCCCCCCACCATGGTGGACATTTGTAGCTGCTGATACAGCCAGTCATGGCTCACCACAATTGCAACCTCCACGATGCCAGAAGGAGCTGAGCCAGGAAGACATGT
This sequence comes from Sphenodon punctatus, assembly GCA_003113815.1. Lineage (NCBI taxonomy): Eukaryota > Metazoa > Chordata > Lepidosauria > Sphenodontia > Sphenodontidae > Sphenodon > Sphenodon punctatus. The sequence goes on from QEPC01014787.1 coordinate 109,001, forward strand.
TCCCACCCGGCTCACCTGCTTTGTTCCAGCCAGGCAGGAGCCAGGCTTGTACAGGGCTCACATTTCCTGCCCAGCTTCTACCCAGGCAGCATTTGAACCAGGCCTACATCTGACGGGTCCAGAAATTTTTTTTCAGCAGCACGCTGGCCCAGCAAGGGTGAACCAGGCCTTTCAGCATGCTGAATAAACAGATTTTGGGTGTGCTATAGTGTTATCAAAATTAAATTTTCCAAGAAGGTTCTGCTTTTTGAAAGCCATTGAGCCATATTTTCATTCCATGGGGCTATGTCAAATAATGCTAGCTTATGTATTTTTTTTTTAAAACAATACAGTAGGTGAATACAATTTTGGGTGGGTTTAGATTTGATACCATTTTATTGACAAAAATCCTATTGCATGATGTAAAAATGAGGGGGAAGGGGCATTTGATGTTTCTGCATTCAGTGTTTATTTAATTCCGAAGACTGATTTCCTATGCCATGATACACTTTTGTTTATAGAAACAGAGTCTCTCTCATTATTTCATGAGGTAGTGAAATGCATCTAATAATTAATATCTCTCTGGGACTATACCACCGCCAAAGCCTTTGACTCCCCCAGCCAGGTATTATGACAGAGACCGTAATTAGCAATAAACTTCAAAATCATTTATAATGTAAAATTAATAATAATGATGATAATTTGATTTCTGAAAGCAGCTTCTGTGAGATGGCATCTTGGTGCATTGCATGGAGATCCTGATTAGAGCCATGTAAGGAGTTAGTCACAGGAGGGAGTATTAGCATATCCACATTCTACTAAAAAGACTCTGCCTCTTGCCAAGTTTCTGTGCATAAAATCATAATCACGCTGTGCTGGTGTTATTAGCCTCAATCTTCCAAACTACTGCAGTCCCTCTTGAATAAATCTATATTTTAAACTCTTTACATGCCAGGGAATACTATTCCTTAAACTCCTCATGTGAAGATGTGGCATGCTGAAAAGAACACAAAACAAAATAGCAATATCAGCTGTATGAAGACTGAAGAGATAAAAAAGCGGATTAATAGTCACTGTGAGGCAATTATCTTATCCATTTTCACATGGAAATAGAAGGAACTGGTTTAAATATTGATGTTGATGATGCAATACCTCTTTCCACTGCATGAAGTTGCATCCAAATTTGTATGCCTATAAGAACCATGATATTGTAAACCAGGGTTTCCAGTTCTTTCAGGGCCAGATCCAGGTGGTGCGACAACCACAAGGAGACCTTTGTGCTTGAAGACCCCTCACAGACTCCCAATACATAGTGTCTGTGAATAAACTTGAATGGCAAAATAAATGGGAGAAGCACTGGTGTAAAATGCAGATCCATAGAGCCTCAGACTAGGGCTGAAATTCAGTACCGCTGTGCCAGCATTTACTGGCAGAAAGTGCTCTTCCGCACCAAGCGGCACGGTTAGGAAGGGAACAATTTTCGCGCCTCGCACTCGCGGTTTTCCGCAGTTGCTGCCATGGTATTTTTGCCACTGCAGATTTCACACGGAAGCAGCAGGTTTGCCACAGTTTCTCCTTTCCCTTAAGCACAGCAGCTTTTTGATTCTTGCAGCATTGCAGCCAGGGACATAACTACCCTGGTGCGGGGGAAGTTGCTGCCTTGTAAACAAAGTTCTTCTTCGAGGGGCTCCTTCCATTCTCACATGCACGCCCTTCTCTTCCCGGCATATACCAAGCTCACTAGCTTAAAAAAAACCACGGGACATTCACACGCCCCCACCCAAATAAGGTACCTAAACCCAACACAGTTCCTTCCAACCCTAAGCAATTAGGAAGAAAATTCCATGCGGGGTCGGAAGGGTGTGTGCTTGTGAGAATGTTTGGAACCATCTTGAATAACCTTGTTTACAAGGCAGCAACCTTCTGTTCTCTTTTGAGTGGCTCCTCCCATTCTCACAAATGGGAGAGTACCAAGCCTTGAAAGAGGTGGTGGGGGAATTTTCTAACAAAATGACACTCCATGCAGGTTGGATCTGGTGGAATGGAATGGTGGCGCGGTAACAGCTGCTCCCGCTTCAGCCCTACCTCAGACATGAGGAGCCCGAGCCAATGGAGCAGCAAATGAGGAGGAGACACCCCCCAAATGTCCATTAATAAATTAGATAGAACAACATATGTGTAACAGAGCCTCAGACACCATAGGAGATGTTATGTTTAATTAATATAAAAATTAATTGTGATAACATTTTCCTTTTTGTAATTGGTGAGACAGTGTGCATCTGTCATGTTTTCCTATGTTAGGGAGGGGCCTACACTATTATTTTGCATGGCTCCAAATTCACTAACTCAGTGCTGCAAACTCGTTGGACCAACAGACCACTGCAGAACCTCAGTTTCTTGTAGACATAAGTGCATTAGAACATAAGAAGTGCCATGTTGGGTCAGACCAATGGTCCATTTAGCCCAGCACCAATCTCCATTGCTTGGATGAAGTACCCAACAGGTCACAATGGGGTGATCCATTCCCTGTTATTCACTCCCAGCTCCTGACAGTAAGAAGTTACATTTTCCAGACCTACCTGGCTAACAGCTACTAATGGACCGAATCTGCAGGAACTTATATAATTCTTTCTTAAACCCAGTTATACTACTAGTCTTGACCACAGCTTCTGGCAATAAATTCCACAACTTAATTGTGAGTTGAGTGAAAAAATACTTTCTTTTATTTGTTTTAAATCTGCTACCTGCTAGATTTATCATGTCCCCTTCGTCTAGTACTATTTGAGAGGGTAAATAACCATTCCCTTTTAACATGTTCCATATCACTCATGATTGTATGAACTTCTGTCATATCCCCTCTCTGTTGTCTCTTCTCCATGCGGAAGAGCCCCAACGTATCTAGCCTCTCTTCATAGGAGAGCTGTTCCATACCCCTTATCATTTGTGTTGCCCTTCTCCTACCTTTTCTATTTCTACTATATATTTTTTGAGATTCGGTGACCAGAACTTCACACAATACTCAAGGTGCAGTCAGACCATAGATTTATATAATAGCATTATATTTTAAATTTCATTCACTATCCCCTTATGAATAATTCCTAAAATTCTGTTTGCTTATTTGATAGCCACTGCACACAAAAGGCTGAGAAATTAAATGTATTCCCCCAAACCATTGAAAGGTCCTTTGAGAGGTAATTCTTAATTTAGAACCCATCATTGTGTACATTCAGGGTGTTTTCAGACATGACGTGGCCGCTTGGCCCCGTCACAAAATCAATACATTGATCCCCCACCGGGATGACCCCATCATGCCCTACCAGATGTGCCAGGGGATCCCAGTGGGGAATTGGGGAGGGGGCAGGGATGTGCTCCCCTCCACGCTCCCCACCACCTGCCCTCTGGGGAGACGGGCGGGCGGTGGGGCCAATGCCGCCGCAGCGTCTGGCCGACTTTGCCATGGCCCAGAATCCTGCTGGTGATTCCGGGCCATCACAACCGACCAGATGTTACTTTTCTTTGAGCCCCGCCGGGAATCACGTTCACTGCGCTTCCCGGGGAATTGGTGTGGCTAGCCCGGGAAGCATGGTTGAAAGTGACCCCATGTGGGGATTGAGCATGGCGAACATCTGGTGGCCGCCAAACAGACGTGCGAGTCACAGTGACCACAGGTGGGTATTCAC
>QEPC01014787.1:133401-143474 GCA_003113815.1 Sphenodon punctatus
GGGGCAGGTGAGAGATGGGGAGGGTGGGGGAGGAGCAGGCGTGGAAGGTAGCCAAGGGGGTGGGGGGAAGTGTGCGGAGATTGGAGAGAAGTGATGGGCTGGGGGAGAGGAAGGAGCAGGGCAGAAGTAGAGTAAGGAAGAGATGGGGGAGGGGGAAAGGGGAGAAGGAGGGAGAGGGAAGACAAGAGGTTAGGGTAGGCATGATGGTGGGGAGGATAGAAGGGAGGCAACCCAGGTGTGGGTAGTGAAGAAGAGACAGATGAGAACAAGGTGGAGAGTGGCTGGCCTACTGGCCACTGACGAGCCATCAGGTGGCCAAAGTACCTATAGACTTACCCTTTAAATAATAAAATTTAACACCCATTTTATTAGTGTCAGAGTGTTTGTGTGAAAAGGGCCTTTCTTGGACACACACCCATGTACACCCATCTCCACTCACGGGACCTCCTCCAGTTTTCCGGATGGGCCCATGAGTGGAGATCGCTGGGTCATGAGTTTAGATGAGTGTAGATTGGTGTGCGCCGGGAGTGTGCATGAACAAACACACACACACACCTGGTATTTACATGGGTGTAAACCCAGCACATACACATCACCACCCTCCCACCGGCCCATTTGCATGGACACCCCCACCGCACACTTGCTAGAACATCCAGAGGTGGTGGAGGGGGGGCGTCTGTGTGAAAATGGCCTTAAAAACAGAAGGCCATAGCTAAGAGGGCCTGCCAAAAATCCAGGGGTTAGATGACTTCTGCACATTACCCATGTTTGGTTTGGATTGTTTTCAAATTCAATACGCATGTGTAGCTGAGCTTAACAATTATTTAACATTTTGTCTCACAGAAAGTTCTATCAGCTTTGCCCGCAGAGGATATAAATTCTGAAAAGAAGTCTAAACAGACTTGCATGAGTGAAGCCCTTTGAAATGACTGGTCATACATAAACATTCTTTAGGATTGTAGCCTATCTATTCTAATTACTTTATTACTGTGTTATCAAAGATGAAAATAGATTAAAGGTTTTTCTAATGTTGGAACTTTGCCTGGTTGAAGTTGTATATATGAGGAGTCATGGCCAAGAGATAATGGTGGAAAGAAAAAAAGTGGTCATGTGGAATAACAAAGATAAAGAACCTGTTAGTGCAACCTTGTGCTCACAGAACATTTGTATAAATAAAATTGTCTTCCATACACCCAAAAATCAGATACATAAGACACATGTTTAAAGCATTCACTTGCTGCTATATGAAACCTAGTTGAAATCCATGCACGGCCAAACACTATTCATGTTGATTACCACCAGAAGACAATTAAAGTATGAATCTGTACTCTTTCCATATTGCAATCCGGGTACAACTTAAGGAAATGGGACCATCCTATCCATGGCTCTTCATCTGAAAGAGCCATTGTTGTACCAATCCTAGCTCCACCCTACGTGGCTGGGAGTACTCATGAGGTCATGTGGATAAAGGGACTGGTAACCACTGATGTTTCTTTTCCATAAGCCTTTTGGAGTCGCATTCATAGTTCTGACAAACCCAACACAATCATTTTCAATTCAGAACACTTAATTTCTTCTAACTGATGACAAGGAGAAGAAAATCAATAAGGGAAAGAGGATGTCATGATGATAATAATCTTTTTTTATATATAGTGCCCCCTTGGCATAGCATTCAGCGCTTTACCTATAACAATTTAACACAACATTTAATCCTCATAACAACCATGTGCGGTAGGTTAGGATGAGAAAATAATTTGACTGGTCTAAGGTCACCCAGTGAGTTTTGGCTAAGATGAGACTAGAACCAGGGTCCCGTTCCCATACTGCACACTTAGCCATTACACAACACTAGCTCTCAGTGATGCAGTAAAGATATCTGTCTTGTCTTTATCAAATCTAATTCCATGACCCTCGGAGAGAGGGACATTCACATTCTTATAAAAAATGATAAAGCACTTCCACTTCAGCTATTCCAGTATCCTAAACCTCATAGCAAAAGAAAGAGAACTTCGGCGTTTTCAGGCATAAATACTTAAGTTCTCATGATGTTTTATAGTGTAAGTTGCCTTTGTATTGTTAGTAAGTCTAGATAAACTTAGCATCCCTGCCTTAGCGTGCCTAGGCTTTCTGGTGTGGCTGTGGTATAAAAACCTATGATGGAAGAGGAATTTGTTTGCCCACTTTAATTTGAAGAAAGGAATAAATTGCATAGTGCTTGCCAGCTCCTTGACGTTGAAAGTAATGAGGTCTGACAGTTCTAGGGTTAAGTAGCCACTCATTCAGCACAGCATCGTTTATCTGCCAACAGAGCATGTCTCTTGTTGTTACTTCAAGGGGGAAATTCAATAAAAATTTAAATAAAAAACAGGACTGTCAGTGTAATGCTTTAATATTTTACACCACCATTCATTCCTCCTTCTCTGCAAAGTGCTCTCTAACTTCCCGAGATAGTCCTGTAATACACAATCCTCATTATTATAATGAAAGAAACCTTGAATCCCCTTTAAACAACTACACTCTGAAACACCAACATTTATTTTTAATAGACAACATGTAAAGAGTACTGTAGCATGTCAGCCATCTCCCTATAGCCAGACTGAGGGGGTTATAATAATAAACACATTCTAGGCCTCCAACATATATCTATGCACAGAATCCCACACAGCTATGCTGAGGGAATGCTAAAGTTGCATGGTTAAGCACTCATGTCAGAAAATGGCACCATTAAAAGATGGTATGCACAACCTTAAATCTGTTCCCTTGTGCATCTCCAACACAATATGGTCTTTAATTACACATTCTTCTTGAAAAATAAAGGAACTTTCTCTGCAGCTGCCAGATTATTTCCCCTACACACTAGGTAGGTTTTGAAATAAACAAAACCAGGGCTAAACCAAAACCTGATGTCAAGATCATCATGGAACCAAAAGGGAGATTTTGCAACTTCACTCAGTTTCACAAATAAAAAGGTGGCACTATAAACTGCAGTGGGGTTCTGCAGAGCAATCAACAATAGGCTAAATGTACTGTGGTCAAGCTCTTTTTATTAAAGTACTACACAGTGTAGTAGACGATTCAAGCCCCAGATTCCAAATGAGACTGAGATGATTACAAGACAAACATCTAATATTTATAAAATTATGGTCACATAGCCCTAATCAAACCTTGGCCCTTTTAAAATGGGATGCGGCTGTGCGGGGGATGGGTGTGCACACAGCAGTGTGGGTGGTGCGGTCGGTGGTGGTGTACACGGGCACATACCAATCCCCCACACATCCCCACCCATTGAGCAACACTGTTTTGGCCAAATGCTCCGTGTGTTGGCAATGGTTGGAGGTATGCTTCTTACTTGGGAGCGCACACACGTCCACCGACCCGTCATGGTGCTTATACAGGTAGCACCCACACATTCACACACAGCAAACCCCTGCATTCATGCATGGGTCCATCTCGTGTAAAAAGGGCCCTTATTTACCTGACTCCAGGGTATAAACAGTTTTGAGATACAATTGATGCTTATTAAAAAGTCAATATTTCTGAGTTACACCCATCACAAATGTCTCACCATGGATCAGACCAGACCATGATGAGTTGCCCTACCCTGGGAGAGATCTTGGGTACTTTCAGACATGACACTAACCAGCCTTGGTTAGCATTTATGCACGTTGCAGGGCTGCATAGGCCACCAATACAGCCCTGCAACATGCATAAATAACCACCAAGGGTGGTTAAAGGGTGGTTAGCGTCATGTCTGAAAGTACCCCTTGTGACAATGGTATTTTTTCAAGAGACTAGATGTTGGAGTTTGAGTGTGATTAAAGAAAGATGAGTAGTTTCCTTTAAGAAAGTACAGTTAGCCTTAATGGTTCTTTGTTGAAAGAGTATATGTTAGGCATCTAGAAACTGAAGAAACTGATAACGTAGGTTTTGCGGAACAATCCTCCTTGCAGATACAACAGCTGCAAATGCACAGAATGCGAACTTTTCAAAGGCTCAAAAAGTGATAGGTCTTATTTTCAAGATACTTAGTGTCTTGGACATATAATACCTGAAAAATTACCTAAGGCTCTGAGATAATGAGCATCTTTAGACATAACAAAGATCAGGTGCCCAAACCCCTATGCATGTATTTGGTCATTGTGTGTAAGCACCGTAACAATCCCAACACCAATTGGACCACCCGCTGAACACACAATGTAAACACAATTGCATCTCAAGGACAATTTGCGTATTTCGGCTGAATACGTGGACAAAGTTGTATCCAATGATATGTCCCTTAGCTGCCAAAATGGTGGCGACAGCGCATTTGTTGCGCCCCCGCCGATTGAAAGAAAGAGACCGGAAGGCAAAATGGGGCCACTGCGGGGAGACTTGTTAGAGAGCCTTCCCCGCTGAAATGAAGGGTTGCTGCAGCAACCGTCCTGGAGCGAGGCGACACATGCAAACCTCGGTGGATTGGGGACCCGCCCCTGCTAGAAGGGGCGGAGCCCCTGTTGCCACTCAGAGCGGCATTGTTCAGGGAAAGGCCGAACAGTCAGCCCCTCCCTCCTCCCCTCCAGCACCGTGGGATAAATCCGGTCGCCGTTAGGGGTTCGAGGAGGAATTTTGGCAGGTAGCCTTCTTGGTAAGGGCTGCAATTTTCACCTCCTTCACAGTGTGGAGTAGAAAAAATTAGGCTATAGTAATAAATAAATTGCTGTATAATTAAAATAATTCTAATTCGGCTGATTGATGTTCAGTGGAAACGGCAGTTTAACTAGGGTAATCAGACAGAAAGTTCACGTGAATTTGGAAGAATTGAATTTGTTTTACAAGTTACAAAGGGGTAGGTTTTGTCACACTCTGCAGGGGTCCAGTATGCCAGGATAGGATTACTAGGGAGGTGAACAGGTTAATAAGAGTCATCTCCTTAAGAGACGGGGAGATGATACACAGTGTAATGCGGGGTACAGCATGCACTGGTGGTCATCCCCCTGGGAGTGAGGCCACAACTCGGTTTGCAGGGACATGCACTGTCCTTGGGCCGTGCGGACGCCGCACTCCTTACTTGCGCCCAGGGTTTGGGCTGTTCCCCCCCTTTCGGCCGGAGTGTTGTTGAAAGAGGAGAGGTTTGGTTATAAGGAACTGTCAACGGAAGGCACATCCGGGCAGGACCAATGTTAATAAGTTATTAGAATTTGGCATACTGGACCCATGATTGCTGTTGCAATTACCCACCAACAGTTTAATTTTTGATGTGAATAAAAGAGTGCGGTCAGCATTTAAACCAACACATGCCTCCGAGTCTCATTTGGGGTGCGTCGACAACATGTGGTGTGTTAGCAGGTACAACACAGAGAAGAATATTGCAGCGCTTGTGTGCTGAGATTGGATGGAGAGCAAAACACCCATTTGTCCCAAGATGGTCTGTGTTTCTAGGCAGTGCCACATGGTGAACACAGGGTTAAGAACATAAGAACATAAGTAGTGTCATACTGAGTCAGACCATTGATGGACCTACTCTCTAAGAACTATTCCAGTCCTTTTTTAAACTCAGCTATACTATTGGCCCTGACAACAACCTCTGGCAACAAATTCCATAGGTTAATTATGCGTTGAGTGAAAAAGTACTTCATTTGATTTGTTTTAAATCTGCTCGCAGCTGGTTTCATGGAGTGTCCCCTAGTTCTAGTACTAGAGGGTAAATAACCGTTCCCTATCTACTCATTCCACACCACTCAAGATTTTATAAACCTCTATCATGTCCCGTCTCAGTCTTCTCTTCTCTAAGCTGAAGAGACCCAGCTTGTCAAGCCACTCTTTATACGGAAGCCATTCCATATCCTTTATCATTCTTGTTGCCCTTTTCTAGTTCAGCTATGTCTTTTTTGAGATGGGGCAACCAGAACTGCACACAACATTCCAGGTGTAGTCGCACCATTGATTTGTATAGAGGCATTATGACATCCTCAGTTTTATTCTCTATCCCTTTGTGAATAACTCCTAACATTCTGTTTGCTTTTTTGACTGCTGCTGAACAATGAGCTGAAGATTTCAATGTATTGTCCACAATCAATCCCAGATCTTTTTCCTGAGTGAAAACTCCTAGCTTAATAACCAGCATTGTGTACTCATAGTTTGGATTATTTTTCCCTACATGCATCACTTTGCACTTGTCCACATTAAATAACATCTGCCATTTAGATGCCCAGGCATCCAGTCTTGTAAGATCCTGTTTCAGTTCTTCACAGTCTGCTCGTGTTTTAACTCCCTTGAACAACTTGGTGTCATCTGCAGATTTGATCACCTCACTCTTAATGCCCTTTTCCAGATCATCAATGAATAACATTAAACAGCACCAGCTCCCAATACAGATTCCTGGGGCACACCACTTTTTACATCTCTCCATTGTAAAAACTGACCATTCAGTCCTACACTTTTCTTATTATTAGGGGTGGGATTATCGGTATCGGATTAATCCGATAATACCAAAAATTGTCATATTGGATTAATCCGATAATACGGATAATTGTCATATCGGATTAATCTGATAATACCGATAATTGTCGGTATCAGTATATCGGATTTTTAACATTGCTGGTTTTGCTCGAATTTTTAACATCGATGCCATTTAACAATGGCCACAATGTTAACGAACCAAGAAAATCAGCAATGTTAAAAAACCAATATACCGATACCGATAAATCCGATATCGGATTAATCTGATACCGATAAAACCGGTAACCAATAATTTGCCTAGAGTCCCACTCCCACTTCCTATCCTTCAACCAGTTACCGATCCATAGTAAGACACTACCTTCCATCCCATGACTTTTTAACTTGCTCAAGAGTCTTTTATGTAGGACCTTATCAAATGTTTTCTGGAAATCCAGGTGCACTACATCTACCAGGTCTCTCTTGTCAACATATTTATTTACACCCTCAAAGAATTCCAACAGATTAGTGAGGCATGACTTACCTTTGCTAAATCTATGTTGACTGTTCCCCATTACGTCATGTTTATCAACATGCCCAGAGATTCTGTTCTTAATTATTGTTTCCACAATTTTGCCCGGCACAGACGTCAAGCTTACTGGTCTGCAGTTTCCAGGATCACCTCTGGATCCCTTTTTAAATATCAGGCTTACATTTGCAACCATCCAGTCCTCCGTACAGTGGTAGATTTTAGCGATAGGTTACAAATTACTAACATCAGGTCTGCAATTTCATATTTGAGTTCCTTCAGTACTCTGGGGTGAATAACATCTGGTCCTGGTGATTTGTTAGTATTTAGTTTGCCAATTTGCTGTAGGAATTCGTCAAGAGTCACACTGATTTGTGACAGTTCTTCCAATTCATCACTTACAAAGTAAGGTTCAGGTGTGGGTATCTCCCCAACATCCTCTGCAGTGAAGACCAAAACAAAGAACACATGCAGCTTCTCTGCAATGTCCTTTTCCTCCCTAAGCACCCCTTTTAGCCCCATGTCAACTAAAAGCCCAACTGACTCTCTAGCAAGCTTCCTCCTTCTAATGTACTTGAAAAAGTGTTTATTATTTGTTTTAGCACCTTTAGCAAGTTGTGCCTCAAATTCCTTTCTGGCCTACCTTATTAACCTTTTACGTCTGCTTTGGCAACGCTTATGCTCCTCCCTGTTTACCTCATTGGGACTCTCTTTCCATTTTTTAAAGCATGTCTTTTTGGCTCCAATAGCCTCCTTCGCCTCACTATTCAGCCACACAGGCAGATGTTTGGTCCTCTTCCTGCCTTTCTTAATTTGTAGAATACATTTAATCTGAGCTTTCAAGAGGGTGTTTTTAAATAGTCTCCACGTTGCCCGTAGACATTTAATTCTTGCAACTGCTCCTTTAAGTTTCCCTCTAACTAGTTTCCTCATTTTTACATAGTTCCCCTTTCTAAAGTTATATGTTACCGCAGTGGTTTTATTTGGCATTTTCCCTCCTGTGAGTATGTCAAATTTGATTACATTATGATCACTATTGCCCAGCGGCTCCAGCACTCTCGCACTAAATCTTGCACCTCACTTAGAACTAGATCCAGAGTGGCTCCTTCTCTTGTTGGTTCCCGGACGAGCTTCACTAGGAAGCATTCATTTAATACATCTAGAAATTTTATCTCTGCATCCCGTCCCATTGAAACATTCACCCAGTCAATATGAGCGTAATTGATATCGCCCATTATTATATCTTCTTTCATACTAAATGTGCCTCCATGGATTATTTTCTAATGCATGTATTCATTGAGTTCTATCATCAGTAAAATTTCTATTATCAGTAATCTGTAAAAAAACAAAAAAACAACAACCCTCCCCACAACACAAATGCCTGGCAGAAGAGACAGTTCTTACATTGATGGTGGAAAACAAAAAGGCTCATGCTCAGGCAGACCTCTCCAGGGAGAAAGATCCACAGCACTGGAGCAGCCACCGAGAATGCCCACCTGTTGGTCCCCACCCGTCTATAGCTGGGAACCTCCAGGGGGGTGCCCCCCAATGACCACAAGAAGGAAGAAGCAGATTGGAAGGAATTCTGCTCAGATAAAACTGTGGGTGGAAGCTCCCTGATTAGCAAGCAGTTTAGGGGAATGATGTTAAAAATAGCAGGCTACCCTGTATAGAAATAGGGGAAAGAGGTAGTAGTCCAACTTGGTAAAAGAGGGTCCTGGTGGGTGAGATGCTACCCCACAATGGGAAAGGTGGAGACACAACTTGAGTGAAGGCCCCAGGTGGGATAAAGTTGACAAAGTCCTTGTCCTGTAAGGACATATGCTTGGACTGGACAGCCCTGTCACAATTAGTTCTTGTAATTATGAGATGTAGCTCATGGGCCAATGAATGAATGAACTAATGAATGAATGAACAAATGAATGAATGAATGAATGACTTTATTTTTTAAAGCCATTGGCCATGTATTGTTTCATGTGTTTTGCGAAGGCTTGTTTGGACTAGCTTCTGCAAGGACTAAACATTTCTATGATATATTTTGGAAGAATGCTCAGTTTGTTCTGGAGTTTGTGAAATGAGGGATGCTCAGGAGTGAGACCAAAAGAGAGAAAGCAGCAAGAGAATAATAGAGAGGAGAGGGGATATTTTCAGCTGCTCCTTCAGGTGCACCAACTAGGAAAGGGCCTGGATAACCAGCTCCTATGCCCTTATAAAGCTTCTTCTAAAGACTGCCCTACTGAGCTCTTTGCCAGGACTGGACTTGAGCTAACTGACAATCTCAGACAGCAAAGGTCCCAGTCTTCCACAGCTGGCTGTAACCATCCAAGACAGGCATGGATCTAATTTACAACTGGTTTCCCACCATCGATTTGGCCAGTAGAGAAGCCAATCATGCTCTCCCCATTCCCTCTCTTCCTCCCTCCCTGGAGCTTGAACTGATACACTGTTCATTTTGCCTTACACCGGTTCACTGCATGCACTATTGGGCACAGTCAGACAAAACATAAAGTGTGTTTCTAAACAAAATTTTGTTGACTTTTTATTTTGTTTATGCTTTATTTTTACATTAAATGAAATTACAAATTTATTTGAGATACAAATGAAATTACAATTTCATTTGAGTTAAATAGGAGACATAAATGAAATGCACACCCCTAGAATGTAACACCTTTGAGAACTACAACAGCAATCAGGTTGTGTATGCTATTGAACCCCTGAAATACAGTAACTAGTGTACAGTATCTGTGCAGGTGAGTGCAGCAACAAACATCCCACTATCAGGAAGACTGTGAAGTTGTGCAGAGAAAAAAAAGGGAGACTCCTATCCATCTTACACCACTGCTGGGGATTCCAGGACTTCTGATGTCCCCTTCCTCTCCCCCCACCCCCCAGGAACTGCCTATGCAAGAGGCTATATATTTAAAGTCTTCTATTACAATATTGTGAAATCATTTTTGGCCCAACAAAAATGCCAATTTCCTTGCTACAATGTAACCAAAACAAGAGTGGTTCTTTTGAGACAAATAAGCCAAAACAGGCATTGAATGCTATTGTAATTTATCCTTTGTTGAAATGTAACCAAAACTATTGAAAGGATGCTATGAGTTTCCTATATGCTTTATTTGCTTGC
>QEPC01014787.1:160172-217942 GCA_003113815.1 Sphenodon punctatus
GTGAGCCCTGGAGCATGGACTCGGGGAGGGTCGGGGAAGAAAGCACACGGGGAAATAGACATGGCCTGGGGGGGAGGGAGGGATGGGAAGAATCCGCCGCCAAGCCTGGAGCAGGGACTCGGGGTGAGGAGGGTCAGGGAAGCAAGCACAAGGGGAAAGAGACATGGCCGTGGGGGGAGGGGCTGCCCAGAGAGTCACCCAGGGAGATCCTGCAGGAGGGGGGGGAATAGCCAGTAGCTGCGGAAGACTTGGGTCCCTGCAGTCCCACTACAGGCAGCACCTCCTCCCCGGCCATGTCTATTTCCCGGTGTGCTTGCTTCCCCGACCCTCCACGAGTCCCTGCTCCAGGGCTCACCGGCGGCTTGTGAGCCTTGCGCGGCTACCGACTATGAGACTTGGTTCAGGCTCAGAAGCTGCCACTGGTATGCGCGGAAGGCTCAGAAGCTGCCGGTGAGCCATGGAGCATAGACTCGGGGAGGGTCGGGGAAGAAAGCACACGGGGAAATAGACACGGCCTGGGGGGGAGGGAGGGGAAGAATCCCGCGGTGAGCCTGGAGCAGGGACCCCCTCCTCCGGCTCTCCCCATGGGTGTCTGACTCTCCCAGCAGCCCCTCCCCCTGGCCATGTCTATTTCACCATGTGCTTGCCCGACCCTCCCGAGTCCATGCTCTGTCAGGCTCGCCGGCAGATTCTGCAGATTCCACGGCTACCCCTGACTATGCATTGCACAACTAGCACTAACAGTAGAAAGCAACCACAAAAAATATCAAGCAAAATGTAGTGATAAACATAACAGGAAAACAGCAATAAAGAACATATGTGTACATTTATTACAAAAAAGGATAATGGAAAATGTAAAGTTCAGCTCTAAGAAAATTACTTTAGCTGCTTTAGCACAAAATTAACTGTTAAATAAAAAACCCGTTTTAAAGAATTAGAATAAAAGTTCAAGCACTTACACAAAAGCCTTCTTAGGTTATCCAAAATTGATGGTATTCTAGGAATTAGGAGGAAGGGATAGGATTCTCTCTCCTTGAGTCGCTATGCGGTGCTTTGTCGCAGAGCACGGAAGATTAGAGTGTGTTAACAAACACAGACACTGGCGGCGCGGCTCCAACAGTCACTCACTCTCACTGCGATTGGGGATCAAGAGGGAGAAACAAGCTACAACACTTAATGGTGAAGGCGGGACATGTCTCTCTGTGAAAGCCCTAGCCAATGAAATTAAAAATCCCTAGACAATGAAATTGGCTGATGAATCATGCCGCCAGGTCTCGCGATAACTTGTATTCAGGCCACGGTGGCCTGATGGCGGAAACATGATACAATGATCAGATTAATCACAAAGATGCTGAGGCAGACGGAAAGGGGAGGTGGTGCCACTTCTTACTGGGAATCCGCAAAAGTTTTGCTCCTGCCAATCAGTTCCGATTACGCGGCAACATTTGCGGCAAACCGCTGCCACAGGCATCGGAAACAGCCTCTACTGACCCGCGCCGCGATATGCAGAATAGGGGTTTCCGTCGGTAACAGCTGCCATGGCAGCATGCCGCTACAGCACTAGTTTGAACCAATTTGCACATGCACAAAATTCTGCTGCCGTATAACAAAAAGGAGGCTGCTATATTGATGCAGTGGCTGCCATTTCATTGTATGGCAGTATCTATTCTGTGCATGTGAAAAATGGCTAACAGTTTTTTTGACTGAAATGAATCAAAACACACAGTTCAGCTGGAAATGGAACACAGACAGAATTTCCACTTCACCTCTACTTGATGGTACTCTCTCATGCTACACCCCCCACTTCCTAGGACTTAGGCCTGCCTAATGGAGATTAACTTATCACCCCTTTCAACTACTTCTTATTCCCCAATTGAGCAAAAAATAATGAATGGTAAGTTAAATCATTATTTATTTAGTTTTTAGGGATGTGCAAACAGAAAGGGGATCGGATATTCAGACATTCAGACATTCAGTACAAAAACTGAGTTCAGGTTTCTGTGTTTAGTCCCACGGAGTTCAGACCCCCCGAACATTTGGAAAATTTTGGTCCTGCTGGGAGGCTTGGGATGCTCCAGGGTGCCCGTGGGGCCATGGCAGGCTGTTGGAGAAACAGCAGCAGCAGAGACCAGGAAGGCTTGGCTCTTGGCACCCAGGCTTGCCCGGGTAGGCAGGCTTGGTGTTTGGCCCCCAGGGGTTCCCGTGGCACCATGGCTGGCCATTTGAGACACCGTGGCAACAGCAGCAGCAGCGGCCGAGAAGGCTTGGAGTTTGGTGGCTGGCCTGGCACCCCTACTTGGCCAGGACTTTCAGGCTGCCAGGCATTGGAGGAGGAGGAGCAGCAGACATTGGATTGCCCAGTAGCAGAACCCATGGCACAACAGAGGCAGTAGCAGCAGCAGCAGCAGCAGCAGCAACAGACAGGCAACATGGCATGGCATGAGCAGAAGGCAGACAGAGGCAGGGTTTGATCTTGGCAACCAGGGCGGGTGGGCGGACAGGCAGAAGGCATAAGCAGAAGGCAGACTAAGGCAGGGTTTGATCTTGGCAACCTGGCCGGGCGGGTGGGCAGTCAGGCAGCGTGACATGAGAGGCAGTAGGGAAGGCAGGCTGGGACCTTGGCAGGGTACTCAGATAGACTGATGAAGACTGTGCAGCATGTGCACTAGAGAGTCAGTCAGATAGGCAGGCTGATATCATCTAGACAGAGGCCGGATGGCAGGCTTTCAGCTTCCCAATGCCACGCAGCTTCATGAGGTCAGTCAGATAGGCTGACCAAGGCCATCTAGTAAGGGAGAGAGAGAGGTACGATGGGCACCAGGCATTGGGAGGGAGGGACAGCACCTCAGCAGCAGCCCAGATTGAGGAAGATCCCTGTGCCAAGACTTCCCCTGGCATGGGTTGGCATGTGCCATTGCACCATCAATCCATGTCCAGGAGCAGCTTGGAGAATCCCAGCAGTGGAAGATTCACATTTATAAAAAGCAATTGTTCCATCAACTTAGCCCCTAGTCTCAAGCGGTGCGGTGATAAAATGTTTCCCACCATAGAGAAGACCTGCATTGGTGGGCAGGACCAGAGACCCTTGGCCACTTTTGACAGGGCCGGCCACACGTCCCTCCAAGAGCTGTGTCGCCACCAGGTTCTGCCCCTCCCCCCAGCACTGTCAGTGGTGCAGTAGCAGCAGACAGTTGAGGGCCAGAAGCATCAGTGCACCATGGAGGAGCTGCGGTGAGGGCAGCTGCCAAGTCCATTGGCAGCTGCAGGACGTGGAGGTTGGTGTGACTTTCAACTGAAAGCAACTCACATGTTGGGGGAAATTATTGTGCTCGATGGGCAGTCCCTCTCAGTGGTTGGGGACATTGGGTTTAGGTGCCTGATTGGCTTGCTGGCCCTCCAGTTTAAGCTGCCCTCATACACCACCATGAGTCAGCAGTTGGTGCCAGCCCTGTACCGGGCTTTAAAGGAGTGGGTGAGGGAGCAGCTGGCAGGGGCTTGGGGTGTCACGATCCACTTAATCACTGACCTGTGGTCGAGTAGGCATGCACAGCATGCCTATCTGGCAGTGACGGTGCACTGGTGGCAGGACCCGGAGGCAGCATTTGGCAGTGACAGGAGGGGTCTTGAAGCAGGGTATAGGTGGACCCTGCTTCAGGCAGAAGTCATGGATGCCACAGCCCCCACATTTCTTGGAACATCAAGGCAGCCCTGACCGCCATGGTGAGGAAGTGGGCCATGCCAGGTGCACCCTGCACCAAGGGGTGTGTGGTGACGGATAATGGGGCAGTCCATGAGGGGGGCTTCACCAGCATCCCTTGCACTTCACACACCCTTGACCTGGTGGTCAGGGACACTCTGGGCTTGGGGGGGAAGAGGATTGGGACAGACACCCTTAGCTTCCTCAACCAGCAGGGGGAGGAAGCTGGCATGTTTCTTTAACCGGAGTGTGAAGGGCAGCGACCTCCTTTGGATGAAGCAGGCCAAGCAAGGCTCCCCAGTGAACCATCTGGTGCAGTATGTGACCACCAGGTGGAATTCCATGTTCCTGATGCTTGAGTGGCTTCTCAAGCAGAAAGCTGTCTTGCATCAGGTTCAACTGTTGATGGAGAACGGAGCACCTCCAGGGTATAATGGGGCAGAATGGGAGATTCTGGCTCACACTGTCTTTGTTCTGAGACCTTTCCTGGCCATGACGGAGACCATCAGTTCCTCCATGGCCAGTCCGTCCACCATCAGCCAGGTGACCCCTCTGGTCAAGAGTCTCCTCAGGAGGCTGGATGAGATTATCCAGGGGCAGGATTGTGGGCCTCAGGGCAAAAGACTGGCAGCTGGGGTGGTTGCCCTGGTGTGGCAGCTGAAGGCAGGGTTGAAGGTGCAGTTTGATAAGCTCCTGCAACAGGAGGAATATGTGTTGGTAACCACGCTGGACCGCAGGGTCAATGGCAGTGTGGCACGCCAGACTTCACTCTATATCCACTGGAAGGGTGACCTTGTGGAGAGGGTCTTCCAGGCAGAGGTGCTCTGGAGAGTGAGAGTCAGCAGCAGCAAGACACACCTGGGGATGGTGGGAGTGGGAGAAGACACCCCTTTCAGCCGACGGGGTCTATCCCTGACCCCAGGCCTAGACGTAGTAGCACCAGCAGCTGGCTGAACACCAGAAGCACCCCTATTGCTTCTGGATGACGTTTATGGACAGCCCTCCCTGCCTGTAACATAGGCCCCAGAACTCTGAGGGTGGGTCCTAGGGCTGGAGTCACAGCTTCTGGATGAAGTGGAATGACAGCCCTCCCTTCCTGGAATGTAGGCCTCAAAATCCTGATGGTGGGCCCTGGGGCTGGAGTGGATGGCTGTTTCTTGATTCAGTGGAATGATGGCTCTCCGTGAGCATAATGAAGGCCCCAGAACCCTGATGGTGGGTCCTGGGTCTGGAGTGACAGTTTTTTGATGACATGGAATGACAGCTCCCCATGTGTGAAATGACATCTCCAGAACCCTGATGGTGGGTCCTGGGTCTGGGGTGGCAGCTTCTAGATGATGTGGAATGGTGGCTCCCCATGAGCGGAATGACGGCCCCAGAACCCTGATGGTGGGTCCTAGGGTTGGAGTGGCAGCTTCTGGATCACATGGAATGACAGCTCACCATGAATGGAGTGACGGCTCCAGAACCCTGATGGTGGGTCATGGAGCTGGAGTGGCTGTCTGTTTCTTGAGGCTGTAGAATGACGGCTCCCTGTGGTGGAATGATGGCCCCAGAACCCTGATGGTGTGTGGAATGATGCCTCCCCATGATTGGAATGATGGCCCCAGAACCCTGATGGTGGGTCCTGGGGCTGGAGTGGCTGGAACCACTGCTTGGCCAGGCATTTCAGGCTGCCTGGTATTAGTGGCACAGCGGCAGAGGCCCAGCTAGGTCTCGGTGGCTGGCACCCCTGCTCAGCCAGGCGTTGCAGGCTTGCTGACCTGGATGTGGTACACTTGCAGACAAGTGGAATTATAGCTCCCCATGTGCAGAATGATGGCCCCAGAACCCTGATGGTGGGTCCTGGGGCTGGAGTGACTGGCACCCCTACTTGGCCGGGGGTTGCAGACTGGCTGGCATTTGATGAGCAATGGCAGAGGCCCAGCCAGGGCTTGGTGGCTGGCACCCATGCTCGGTCGGGCATTGTAGACTGGCTGGCATTGGTGGAGCAGAGGCAGAGACCTGGCCAGGGCTTGGTGGCTGGAAACTCTGCTTAGCTGGGTATTGCTGACTTGAATCCTAGTCTCAGAATCTCATCAAGCTATTCTACCAATTGGTCAAGCCTTGTCCAGTGGTGAATTACATGGCCACCCAGTAGCAGGCATTGGATTGCTGGGCACATTACCCATTGCACAGCAGAGGCAGAAGAAGTGGACATTGGATTGCCCAGGCACAGAACCCATGGCACAGACAGCAGAGGAGGCAATGGTAGCAGCAGAGGACATTGTATTGCCCAGGCACAGAACCCATAGCACAGAAATCAGAGGCAGAATTGGCAGCAGCAGGAGACATTGGATTGCTGAGGCACAGAACCCATGGCACAGACAGCAGAGGTAGCATTGGCAGCAGCAGCGGATATTGGATTGCCGGGGTACAGAACCCATGACACAGACAGCAGAGGTGGCATTGGCAGCAACAGCAGAGATTGGATTGCCCAGACACAGAACCTGTGGCACAGACAGCAAAGGCAGCATTGGCAGAAGCAGCAGACATTGGATTGCCGGGGCACAGAACCCACAGCACAGACAGCAGAGGCAGCATTGGCATCAGCAGCAGCAGACATTGGATTGCCCGGGCACAGAACCCATGGCACAGACAGCAGAGGCAGCATTGGCAGCAGCAGTGGACATTGGATTACCCGGGCACAGAACCCATGGCACAGACAGCAGAGCAGCAGCAGCAGACATTGGATTGACTGGGAACAGAACCTGTCATGGAGGAACATAGGGTCAAACATGTGTAACACGGGCCTACATGTACAGACAGCAAAGGCAGCATTGGCAGCAGCAGCAGACATTGGATTACTTGGGCACAGAACCCATGGGACAGACAGCAGAGGTGGCATTGGCAGCAGCAGCAGGCATTGGATTGCCAGGGCACAGAACCCATGACACAGACAGCAGAGGCAGCATTGGCAGCAGTAGCAGACATTGGATTCCCCGGTAGCAGAACCCATGGCACAGACAGCAGAGGCAGCCTTGGCAGCAGCAGCAGCAGACATTGGATTGCCGGGGCACAGAATCCATGACACAGACAACAGAGGCAGCATTGGCAGCAGTAGTTGACATTGTATTGCTGGGGCACAGAACTCATGGCACACACAGCAGAGGCAATATTTGCAGCAGCAGCTGACATTGGATTGACCAGGCACAGAACCTGTGGAACAGCAGAAATGGCAGCAGCAGGATTTTCCTATGCACAGCACCCATGGAGCCGGGATGGTAGGCTTTGCAAGGGAAAAGCTCTCATACAGCAGCAGACGGCAGCAGCAGGATTGCATGGACACATTTGGATTTGCCAGGGTAGAGCACCCAAGGACTAGCAGGCAGCAGCAGCGGGATTACCAGACCAGTGGGGCACATCACTCAGTGTTGCCAAGACAGGCACACAGGCACCTTGGCATGAGAGGCAGGCAGGCTGGGGCAGGGCTTCAAATTTTCCCACAGGGTGGGCAAACAGGCAGTGTGGCATGAGCAGAAGGCAGACTGAGGCAGGCTTTGATCTTGGCCACCTGGGTGGATGGATGGGCAGACAGGCAGTGTAGCATGAGCAGAAGGCAGACTGAGGGAGTCTTTGATCTTGGTCACCTGGGCAGGCAGGCAGGCAGACAGGCAGCGTGGCAAGAGCATCAGAAGACTAGCTGAGGCAGGCTTTGATCTTGGCCACCTGGGTGGGTGGGCAGGCAAACAGGCAGCGTGGCATGAGCAGAAGGCAGATTTAGTCAGGCTTTGACCTTGGCCACCTGGGCGGGCGGACAGGCGGTTAGACAGGCACCGTTGCATGAGCATTCAAAGGATGATTGAGGCAGGCTTTGATCTTGGCCACCTGGGTGGGCAGTTGGGCAGACAGGCAGTGTGGTTTGAGCATGGGGACTCTGGCTGATGTAGGGTTCAAGTTTGGCAACCTGGGTGGGCAGGCGAGCAGACATGCAGCGTTGCATGAGCATCTGAAAGTGGTCTGAGACAGGGTTTGATCTTGGCCACCTGGGTGGGCAGACAGGAAGCATGTCATGAGCAGAAGACCGACTGAGGCAGGCTTTGATCTTGGAAACCTGGGCGGGTGGGCAGACAGGCGACGTGGCATTAGAGGCAGTAGGGAAGGCAGGCAGGGACCATGGCAAGGCACACACAGAGATGGAAAAAACTTTGTTCAAATTACGTATAAATAACCCACTAAACCATCCAAAATATATCAAAATATAATATGATAAAAGGAAAACGTAGTCATTATTAGGGGTGCTGCTGGTGTACCGTGCACCCAACTGCCCGGCGGCATCCCTACATGTTCTTGCTGATCTGGTGTCAGATGTGGTCCTCCGGACCCCTAGATTGGTGGTCCTGGGGGACTTTAATATCCACACTGACACCGATCTTGGAGGAGCGAGGCATGAGTTCATGGCCTCCATGACAACCATGGGCCTGTCCCAAATCATCTGTGGCCCCACACATGAGGAGGGACATACACTGGATTTGGTTTTCTGCACCGGCCTTGAGGCGGGGGGTCAGTTAGTAGGAGTTAAGGCTGTAGAGCCTTTGTCATGGTCTGACCATTACCTCCTTAAGACGTGCATCCTGGCGCACGATAGCCCCCGGCAGGGTGCAGGACCTATTAGATCGGTCCGCCCCCGGAGACTTATGGAACCGGATCGGTTCCGGAATGCTCTGGGGGAGTTTCCCCTGGACCTTGACACCCGCTCTGTCGATGATCTCGTAGCCTTCTGGAACACCTTGTTGGCCGAGACCATAGACAGGGTGGCTCCCAGGCGTCCGCTGCCCTCTCGAGTCTCCCGCAGGTCTCCTTGGTTTACTGAGGGTCTGCGGTGTTTGAAGCGGGAGAGCAGGCGGTTAGAGCGACGGTGGCGCCGGACTCGTGACCAGTATGATCGATCGCAGCATAAGAGCAGTTTAAAGGCTTATGCTGTGGCGGTGCAGGCAGCAAAGAAGCAGTTCTTTGCTGCTCTTATTGCATCTGCAAAGTCACGTCCAGCGGAGCTTTTCCGGGTGGTGAAAGGCTTGGTCAGTCCTGCCTGTCTCTGCCTGGACCTGGAGCAATCCAGTGACCGCTGTGACCGGTTTATCGAGTACTTTGTAGATAAGATCGCTCGCATCCGCCACGATTTCGGCACCACAGTTATTGCAGAGGATCATCTTGGGGCTATGGATGCCCCGTCCTGTCCTGTTTTGTGGGATCGGTTTCAGATGGTGTCGCCTGCCGATGTGGATTCCTTGTTGGGATCTGTTCGTGCCACTACTTGTGAGCAAGATCCATGCCCGTCCTGGCTGGTGAAAGCCAGCCAGGAGACGTTACGGCCGTTGTTGGCTGGGGTGGTTGGTGCCTCCCTTCGGGAGGGCAGGGTGCCTGACTGCCTAAAAGAGGCTGTGGTTAGACCCCTGCTCAAGAAACCATCTCTTGACGCTGATGCTCCTGCCAGTTATCGGCCGGTCTCTAATCTTCCCTTTTTAGGGAAGATTATTGAACGGGCTGTGGCACGACAGCTCCAGGAGCATCTGGACCACATCGGTTTCCTTGATCCCTCCCAGTCTGGGTTTCGGCCTGGGTATGGTACGGAGACGGCATTGGTGGCCTTGGTTGACGATCTCCGTCTGGCGTTGGACCAGGGTCGTCAGACCTTACTGGTCCTGCTAGACCTTTCGGCTGCATTCGACACAGTCGATCATGAGGTGTTGGTGACTCGCCTGCGGGACCGTGCTGGAATTGGCGGAACGGTCTTGGACTGGTTTCGTTCATTCCTGGCCGGGAGAACTCACCGGGTGGTCTTGGGGGAGTGTACGTCTTCCCCCCGGGACCTCACGTGTGGAGTCCCGCAGGGTGCCATTCTGTCCCCCCTCTTGTTTAACATCTATATGCAGCCGTTAGGGGAGATCGTGAGGGGGTTTCAGGGCATGCAGTGTCATCAGTATGCTGATGACACTCAGCTCTACCTCTCCTTTTCCACCGACCCAGGCCATGCAGTCTCCTTATTTTCCCAGTGCCTGTCAGCTGTGGGGGCTTGGATGAGGTTGAGCCATCTGCAACTGTATCCTGACAAGACGGAGGTGATGTTGGTGGGCGAGGGCTTGTGGAGCCTGGGGATGGTTGAATCTCCTCTTGTTGGGGGGGGTTCGCCCCCCCATGGTGTCTCAAGTGTGGAGTCTGGGTGTGCTCCTCGATTCGCGCCTCAGCTTGGAATCTCAGGTTGTGGCAGTGGCAGGGAGTGCGTTTCAGCAGTTACATCTTGTCCGGCGGCTTCGGCCGAATCTCTCAGACTCCAACCTCGCCACTGTCATCCATGCCTTCATCACCTCGAGGCTGGATTACTGCAACGCGCTCTACATTGGGCTTCCCGAGAAGCTGGTCTGGAGGTTGCAGCTGGTGAAGAATGCCGCGGCCCGTCTCCTTACGGGGACAGGTCGCAGGGAGCACATGACACCAGTGCTCCGGGCTCTGCACTGGCTGCCTATAAAGCACCGGGCCAGGTTCAAGGTGCTGGTTTTAACCTTTAAAGCCCTTCACGGCCTGGGCCCTACCTATCTGCGGGATCGCCTCACTCCCCATGTACCCGTGCAACCCTTGAGATCATCCGTGGGAGCCTTTTTGGAGGTTCCCTTGGTGAGGCTGGTGGCCACCGATGTTAGATCTTTTTCGGTGGTCGCCCCTGTGCTGTGGAATTCGCTCCCGGAGGAGGCTCCGCTGGCTCCCACTCTCCTGCTGTTTCAGCGTATATGTAAGACCTGGCTGTTCTGCCAGGCTTTTGGCGGGGGGTAGGGGTAGGGTGGAGGTGGGGATGGGGATGGGGGCTTTCCCCATGTAGTGTATTTTGAATTGTTTTAAAATTTTATTATTGTTTTAAATGAAATGTTGTTCACCGCCCCGGGCTACCCTGTGGGCAGGAAGGGCAGGATATACATTTAAAAATAAATAAATAAATAAATAAATAAATTATTAACAAATGATCCTGCCCCAATCTATGCTTTCATTCAAATCTATAGGGGCCAATGACTTCAACCTAAGAATCCACCTAAATTCTAATCTCAATA
This sequence comes from Sphenodon punctatus, assembly GCA_003113815.1. NCBI lineage: Eukaryota > Metazoa > Chordata > Lepidosauria > Sphenodontia > Sphenodontidae > Sphenodon > Sphenodon punctatus. Next base: position 170,949 of record QEPC01014787.1, read on the forward strand.
ACTCTTTTTCAGAGTCGTGAGTATCCACACAACAGAATGATAAATCATTCACAGTATGGTCAAGATCCACAAAATGTTGTACTAAAGGTTCCATCAATCTCTTGCATCTAATATTAGACCGATGTTCAATATAGTCTAATCACATAATCGGAAGTTAAGTGTGGTGAGCAAAAGACCCGATAGGCCATATTCAGATGGCAAACACTACAGTTCAGGCACTTGAAATTACCCCCAGGTCTCACCCTACTTGTATACTTAACCGCCTATTATGAGATTAGACATAGATTTACATGCCGTAGCCCTATGGTGATTTATATTATTTTATTTATATATTTATTTAATAAATGTATACCCCGCCACTCCTGCAAAGCAGCACGGGGCAGCTTCCAACATATTATACAATGTGCATGTGGACTTAACTATATTGGGAAATCTAAGAGACCTATAAAAAACAGGTTTATTGAACATTGGTCTAATATTAGATGCAAGAGATTGATGGAACCCTTAGTACAACATTTTGTGGATCTTGACCATACTTGACAATACTGTGTGGCACATGTGAGGGTTGAAGATGGATAGTTTTTTTAGTTTTTTGATCTTGGCAGGGCACTTAGGTAGGCTGGCGAAGACTGTGCAGTGCGTGCGAGAGAAAGTCACTCAGATAGGTGGGCCGAGATCATCTAGCCAGAGGCCGGCAGGCAGGCTTACAGCTTCCCAAAGCCACCCTGCATCATGAGGTCAGTCAGATAGGTCAGCCGAGGCCATCTAGTGAGAGAGAGAGAGAGAGAGAGAGAGAGAGAGAGAGAGAGAAAGAGAGAGAGAGAGAGAGAGAGAGGCAGGGCGGGCACTGGGTATTGGGAGGAAGGGACAGCAGCTCAGCAGCAGCAGCCCAGATTGAGGAGGAGCCCTGTCCCATGACTGCCCCGGGCATGGGATGGCATGTGCCACTGCACCATCAATCCATGTCCAGGGGAAGTTTGGGGAATCCCAACAGCGGAAAGTTCACCTTGATAAAAAGCAACTGCTCCACCAACTTGGCCCCCAGTCTCAGCGGTGCGGCAAGCAAATGTCCCCCGCAATAGAGAACACCCCCTTGCTGGGGACACTCGTTGGTGGGAAGGACAAGAGACCCTTGGCCACTTTGGACACGACCAGCCACATGTTGTCTTGCCAGCCCATTAGGCCAAGGGATCGCTGCTGGGTTCGATGCATGGCTCCTCCTATAGCTGCTGAGGCACTGTCGTACTCCCTCATGTAACTGTCCTTGGGCACCACCTCCACCACTGCCTTCAGCCATGCTGCCTGCCCTGCTGTGAACGAGCCCATGCTCGCCAGAGTGCCCTGCACATATGAGCTGCTGCTGCTAATGGCAATAGGGGTGCTGCTGCTGCTCAGCCTGCTGCTGATGCTGCTACTGCTAGGGCTGTGGGCAGGGATAGACCCCTCTGGCTAAAAGGGGTGGCTGCTCCCATTCCTACCATCCCCAGGGGCATCCTGCTGCTGCTACTGCTGCACACTGTCCAGAGCCTGCTCTGCCTGCCGGACCCTCTCCATCAGCTCATCCTTTCAGTGCCCATAGAGCGCTGTCTTGTGTGCCATGCTGCCCTTGACCCTGGGGTCCAACATGGTTGCCAAAACGTATTCCACCGGTTCAGGAGCTGATTGAACCACGCCTTCAGCCCTGCCTTCAGCTGCCACACCAGGTCAACTGCCTCATCCACCAGCTTCCTGCCCTGAGGGCCACAATCCTGCCCTTAGAGAATCTCATCCAGCCTCCTCAGGAGACTGGACCAGAGGTGTCACCTGGCTGATGGTGGCCATGGAGAAACTGATGGTCTCCGTCACAGCTAGGAATGGTCTCAGCATGAAGACCTTGTGATCCAGGATCTCCCATTCTGCCCCATCATTCCCTGGAGGTGCCCCGCTGTCCATCATCAGTGGAACCTGATGCAAGGCGGCTTTCTGCTTGAGAAGCAGCTCGAGCATCAGAAACATTGAATTCCACCGTGTGGACACATCCTGCACCAGCTGGTGCACCGCTGAGTCTTCCTTGGCCTGCTTTGCCCATAGGAGGTTGCTGCCCTTCATGCTCCAGTTAAAGAAACCTTCCAGCTTCCTCCCCTGCTTGATCAGGGAGCTAAGGGTGCCCACCACAATCCCCTTTTCCCCCAAGCCCAGGGTGTCCCTGACCACCAGGTGAAGGGTGTGTGTGGCACAAGGGATGCTGGTGAAGCCCCCTCGTGGACTGCCCTCAATATTTTTGCCACGTTGTCCATCACCATGCACCGCTTGGTGAAGGGTGCACCTTGCTTGACCCACACCCTCACCATGGTGGTCAGGGCTGCCTCGATGTTCAGCGTGGTGTGGGGGCCATCCATTACTTCTGCCTGAAGCAGGGTCCAGCTATACCCTGCTTCGGGACCCCTCCTGCCACTGCCAAATGCTGCCTCTGGGTCCTTCCACCAGTGTGCCGTCACTGCCAGGTAGTCGTGCTGCATGTTCTTGCTCGACCACAAGTCTATGGTGAAGTGGACGGTGGCACCCCCAGCCCTTGCCAGCTGCTCCCTCACCCGCTCCTTTAAAGCCCAGAACAGGGCTGGCACCACCTGCCAACTCAAGGTGATGTGCGAAGGCAACTTAAACTGAGACACCAGGAAGCTAATCAGGTGCCTAAACCCCATGTCCCCAACCACCAAGAATGGCTGCCCATCAGGGCTATCATCCACCCACACCAACTTAAAATGTGCCGAGATGGAGAATTTCCCCCCCCCCTCCTGCCTTCTGGCCCACACCCGGTGATGCACCACTGACAGCACTGCTGAGAGGGGCAGAACATGGTGGTGACACAGCTCTTGGAGGGACAGCCATCAACTCAACACCAGACATCTCCTTCGCAGGACTAGTGTCTGCCTCACTGTCCCCAATCAGAGTGATGTCCCCCCATGTAGGGGAGTACTCTCCACTTCATAACCTCTGGTAGCACGCCTGGGGGAAGCCTCTGCTGGGGGTTTGGAGGGGTCGCAGGTAGCATGCCAGGATGAACTCTGCCAGAGACCCTGGAAGAGCCAGATTTGGACCTGAATTTGAAACTCCTGCTGCCGTGTCAGGTTGTGACAATACTGGGCTAAGATTGACCATTGGTCTGACTCAGTTTAGTTTAGTTTAGTTTAGTTTAGTTTAGGGAGACTTCTGAAAATGCCTCCTGACAGGATCAGTGGCTATCTCAGAAGGAATTGGAAGGGGGGAGCGCAATGACTTTTGTTTCTTGCTGCGCCCACCTTACCACAAGCCCCATTGGCTCCGTGCAGCCCAGCCCGTGGTCAATCGCAGACTGTAAAGCCAGTGGTCTGAGGAAAAGAAGTTTGATGATTGGGCAGGCTGACTGCTAGTCTAAACCTCTCCACCCCTGGCACTAAGAAGTCTGCTCCTCAGCTGCCCCCCCCTCCAGGGCCTGCCAACCTTGTTTTTTCCCACCCAAACTCATCCGAATGCAGCCGAATGCAGCCAAAGTGTTCGGGGGTTCGGGGGTTTGGTCCGTTCATTTGGTTCATCCATCTTAACGGACTGAGTTTGTGCCAAACACCGAATGGCCGGACAGTGTTCTCACATCCCTATTAGCTTTATTCATGGCATCAGCTCTCGCCATAGAGAGAAAAAAAAAATACAAAAACTCCCAATGGGAGAAAATTACATAATACTCAATTCAATTAATCTATTACAGCTTTTCACCATATTGAATGGCAAACAGTCAGTCAATCCAAGTCATAAGAAAAACACTAATTATCTCCAGTGAAACATCACCGGAGCAAACTTCACTCCATTTCTTGAAGGCCAACAGAAAAAAAATAGCCACATCCTTCATAATTGAAAAATCCACAGTTGCTAATAAAAAAACAAATCCTTTCTTGCAGGGGAAATAAATATTTGAATTCAAACATTGGAGTAATCCAAGTTTGACATAAGCCTTCATAGAAAAGGACAAACAAAAAGAACATGGTCTATAGGGAGGTGCGAACAGAACCAAGTTCGGAAATTCGGTTCGGTTTGAAAATCAAGTTCGATTCGGAAGTTTGGTTCGGTCGGCCGAACTATTCGAGTTCGGTCTGAACTTCGAACTTCCGATCAGAGTTCTGAAATTCAAACCCCATTGAACTAAATGTAAAATTATCTTATAGGGATGGGCAAACAGAACCGAGTTCAGAAATTCGGTTCAGTTCGGTTTGAAAATTGAGTTCGGTTCAGAAGTTCGATTCGGTTGACTGGACTGGTCAAGTTTGGTCCGAACTCCGAACTTATGAACCGCGTTTACCCATCCCTAATGGTCTAAAGACTCCACTTCTGACAGGTAACAAGAACAAAGCCTATCAGAGTGTTTCATCACCTCATATCTGCCTACTGTGACTGCCGACTTAAATAACTCAAACTTGGCTAACATGAGTGTCCTGCATAGGTGAAAATCAATCAGTTTTTCGAATTATGGCTCTGACAAGTTAAATCAACCATTGTGCTGATAGCCAAAAAAATCATGAGACTGGCCTAAATACCAAATGTTGCTCATTGAATTTCTGGTTCTTGACCCAACCTGACACCTTCAGTTGCAAATCTATATTTGATTAGTGCAGTGAGTTTCCTAATTTCCTGATTTTCTGATTTTGGTCCCGGATTAGACTTCCAGAACAGATTTTTCAAGTTTCCATCTTGTTCTTTGCTATTTTCCCAAACCAATTTACCAGCTGGTAATCCATATTTGTTTATTGTGAAGCCAACCATCTATTACAAATGCAACATAATCACAAATTCCAAATAAAAACAATAACAACAACAACACCGTCCAGAATAGGAAATACATCAGCTTACAGTAGACCCAAAATGTGCTTTCCTGATCCAGAGATAAATCTGGCAAAACTTGGCAACTGATCTGGACATCTCTGAGTCAGAGTAATTGAGGAGGGTCTTAGACAAAACGCCCAGGTCCTGCTGTCCTGCACAAAACCGGCCCAAGAACTCCCTTCTGGGGCCACTGAGAGTTGGACAATGAAAGAAGATATGATTACAAGAGTCAGGTTCCTGCAGCTCACAGAGCTAACATACCCTCTCGTGTCTTGGGATCCCATTATATCGCCCTTCTAACAGAGCTTAGGGGAAGGAATTGCACCTAAAACAGGTGAACGTCCTTCTGCGTCCTGAGTTCAGTCAGACAAATAGATAGCTGGACTTCGGGCATAGGGGGTCAGCCAGGGGATATTCAGGAGCAATTTTCTGGTGAGCCAACAGGGCCCTCTCCTGTTGTAACTCCTGGTCCCACAAACGCCTCCGAATGAGCATCAGGGAGCCAATGAGACCAACCTGTCCTACGGATTTACAAGAGAAACATTAGATGGTTACGCTTCACCTCTATCTGGCCCGCCCAAGGGCTATGGGAGCTGGTAATCAATGAGTACCAATAACTCCTGCTTTTTCAGGTAATTGAGTACCCAATTGGTACTTGGGTAGCCCACTGGGTATCCAAAATGGCATCCAAAATTGCGGGTATTATCTGCAGGTATTACGAATCAGGTACCCATTTCAGCTCTAATACATCCAAATACAAATCTTACACTTCCAATCACCTGCTCAAGGAATTTCCACCCTGGCTGTACCCCAACCTGGAAACAGCTTCTCATTTCTCTGGCAGTCCCCCTTGCTGTGCTTCCAGCCTTGCTTAAAATGTTCAAGGCTCACTGGTCATCTGTCCCAATTAGCCCCAGCAGCTCCAACATGGGATGCTTAACCCTTTAATTGGGTCTCAGATAATTAGTCAATTGAGGAAATGGGACTCCTGGATCAGATGCAGCAGGGAAAATTGAGCTCATTCTGTTACATATCCCCATTACTACTACTGTTTTAAAAGAGGCATGGCGGGGGAGCCCCCACACATGTCTGGTAACTAGGGGGCAGGAATCAAACAGACTGGGATGGGTGTGTGGAGGTTGTGCATCCCTACCCATGCACAGCCCACTCCTACCCCCACAAGGAGCATCCTGGATTTTTCCCTGATGCTCCATGAGTGGACATGAGTGTGAGGAACGTGGGTCACATGAGCTCACGTGCTCACCCACCCCACGTTCAGATTGACACTTGGGTAGGGGTGGGCGGATCTGCATGGGTGTGTCCCATTTTTAAAAGGCCAACGTCTAGCTTGCTGAGAAGATTAACCCACCAGACTCCTCTTCCTGTAGGCATCCCTCTCCTCAAGGAGAAGGTTCCTAAAAATCTGGTGTTCAAACTGGTCATCTTTGGGCTTCTGCTGAGGAAGTAATGTAGATTTAAAGGTCTAAATGTTAGAGAAGAGCATAGTGGGGAAAGGTTTTTTTCTTGAGAGAGATTTAATCATCACAGGAAGGCTCATTGGTGGTGCCCGAACACCCAGACAGAAGATTTCATATTGATGACACTTGTAATACCCGGTTGCTTTGGGGAACTCTCACCAAGGGCTGCCACTGAGGCTGGCTTCCAGAAAACATCTCACCTCCACCTCACATGGGTTTCTGCCCCGCACCATTCACCCAGAACCACTGCTGTTGATGCCTTCACTGCATTGTCACCACTTTCAAATTGGCCAAGCAGGGTAGCAGCACAATAGTGGCATCTCTACTCATTCGGACTGAACTATCACCACCTTTTAAACTTCTCCCCACAAAGCATCCTGCTGGATTTGAGAAGTAAGTCAAAGGTGTGGGGAGTGGTATTTCCAAATATGATGGAGAGTCTCCCCCATTGTCTCATCTTCAATTAACTCTTGAGGCCAGAAAGAAACCTTCCCTGTGCCCGACTTTCATTATACCCCTATTTCTGCTCCCAATAAAACTGAGGCAACTCAGGAATTTTGACTGAGCTGCCTTCAGTTTCTCCCATCTGACACAAGTACTGGGCACCTTAAACAGTCTAAGCAGGAAACCTCTACAGCACAGCACTGCCAGGCTCGTATCCAAAACTTGCTAATTTAAAATAATCTAAAATTGAACCTTCAGATTCAAAAAGGTTTTCAACAAAAAGGATGATTTTTTCTCTTTCAAAAAACAATTACACTTTGAGAGTCTATATGATTAAGTACTAACATCATTCTTGGTTAGCATCCAAATGACTTTACTGTACAAAAAGTCTCTGAGCTGTTTTGGTGCTGCTAACTAGTGCAAAATATAAGACCCTATAACAACTATTAAGTCTCTCTGCTGGGAAGGATAATTTTACATGAGTGTGTGTGTGCATGTGCAAGTGCGTGCACACGTGTGTTATCATTATCCACAATAATATATTATTAAAATGATATTATTTTGATATTGACTTTCTTTCTATTGAGAATGATTTCAAAGAAAAAAAAAAAAACATGCTACCAGTTAGTCACTCATAGACTGGATTGACTAAATCTACAGCTTTCCCTTTTGGTGTTGTTACCATTCATTTTCATTTTTATATGTGTGTGCAATTCATTTTCATTTTTATAAAAACAAAAACAAAAATTCCTATTTTTATTGAAATCGTGAAAATTTTAAAAATAGTTCTGAAATTTTGGAATAAAAAAAAAATCAGGATTAAAAAAAGATAATTTCAGAACATAAATGGTAGGCTGTACCTTTTTTTGCTTTCTTTTCAATTTGCATAAACTTTAGGAATGTTGTACCCCACACCAATGGGACCATCCCTGCCAAAGTTCAGAAGGATTGAATAAAGGGTCCTGATTTTAGAAGCATCATGGTTTGTGATGTATTACTGGCTGTAGCATCTTTGCTTCCCATCCATTCTAGGATGCAATTTAGCAAGATTGTATCCTTCACCTAAGGTATCAGTCCTGTGAAACTCCATAAGGGTTGGATAACGAGCTATCCACAATGATGTTTTGGTGGCTTGTACATACATTCCAGCTGTAAGATCTTTGCTATCCATCCAAGTTGGATGAAATTTGGACAGAGTGTACCCCTCATCAAAGGCATAATCTCTGACACATTTGAGAAAGATTGGATAAAGGCCCTGATTTTATAAGCAATTAAACACTTGTGCTTTTAACAGAAATCATGCATATACTAGTTCTGAAAAATTGGGGACAAAAATGAAAACTTCAGGACGTAACTGGGACTTAAGAAAGCAATGCAGAGAGGAGGGGGAAGCAGCCCAGCAATCAAGTCACATGATTGACACACATAGGTTTGTCAAACACATCCTGCAGCACTGTGACAAAGGATATGAGAGATCCCTTATTGGCTCTTTCCTAAGCAGATGATTTGTACTTCCCAGTAACAAGCAGGGGGATTGGGGTGGTTACAGAAAAGAATGGGGTGGTTACAGAACAGAATGAGGTTACATGATTGACATTTCTGCTGGCCAATTGGCATCACAAAACCATCTTGTACCAGTGTGACAAACATACGAGACTCTCTTGTAAAGGCTCTTTCTCTGGAGATGCTGCCCAGGCTTCCAGTACCCAATCACTGCACTCAGGGAGACCTGGGGGTAGACACCGGAGACAAAATATAAGCTTCTGCCAAGCTGCACAGCCCCAACCATGGCTAGAACTTATTGGCTAGATCTTGTATGGCTCATAGACTGGCTCAGTGCTCTTTATGTGTGAATGTGTGTGCTGCAGTATTCAGCCTCACTGAAAGTTCTTACAAAAGCAGAACTCTGCACCTATTTTTCCCCATGTTTGACACCACAGACTTTGGAGTGCCAATGACTAAAGCCTGTGCCAGTGTCAGTGCCTCTGACACCTGCTCTTCCTCTGCTCTCCCCACTTCCTCCTTTCTTCTTCACCCTCTCAACTAATGCTCCAAAAATCAGATGTCTGCATCTAGTAAAACCACTATAATTTAAACAGAGGCAACCTCTGCAATTGATTTAAGGAAATGTGCAACTTCTGTTTAAATAACAAAGCTTTCATTGCTTAAAAATTTGGAACATTTAGCCAATCTTTCTTAAATTCAGAAGGGATACTACCTTCTGTGAGGGAAAGAACCCATCAAATTGTCATCCACGATGGAGGGAAAACAAGGATGTTACAGCTGGAAATGTGTGTGCAAACCATGAACTGATTAAATTGCTTATAAAAGCAGGACTCGTCATCAACTCTTTCTGAAATGTGGGATGCATGATCCCTTGGATGAGGGGTAAAATCTTTCCAAATTGCATGCAAATCAAATGAAAAATGAAGATGTTATGGTCAGAAATGCATTTCCCATTTAAACCAATGCAAATCAATAACAAAAGTAAAAGTGAAAATGAAAGATAATTACACAAATATATACAAAAAAGGAATGGCATCTTAATAATGATAATGAAAGGAATAATGATTTGTTTCCACCAGTTTGCCAAGCGCTGACTTCAGGCTCTCCTCTCTGTACTTTCCAAGATCACCTCTGGAGCCCTTTTTAAATACTGGTGTGAGTGGTAATTCCATCCAAATTTCATGCAAATAGGATGAAAAATGAATAACTTACAGTCGGAAATACATTTCCCATTGAAACCAACGGAAAACTAAAATTAAACTTAGTAACAAAAACAAAAATTCTTGATAACGAAAAACAAAAAAATGAAAATTTTAATAACAAAAATGAAAATGAAAAACAAAAAATGAAAAAGGTCCCTGGTGCACACTCCTAGTTCCCATTTGATTCCTGTAAGGCATCCCAGCTCACTCCTCATGGAGGGGTATGTCTCACCTTTCTCAAAACAAGTCGCCAGACTCGCCATATTCCAGGGTCAATAACACCTTATTTGTCCATCTTCCCACTTGCCTGTTTACTGCAGGGTTCTACCCCATTAGTAGTTACTGTAATAAATCCCAAAACTAAGGACATTTTTACATGATACATATTTCAAGCGAGTTTCAATTAAACCCTCAAATTAAGTTCACATCTGAATGACTCTCCTGCATTTCATGTGGAAATTTTTGTGTCTTAGTCAGGGTTTGTCAAACTTTGAAATTGGTGGATTATTAATGTACTTTCCAAAACTCACACCATAAACAAACTAATTAATGACTAAATGCCATTCTCAAGAGTTCATGTTTCTTCTGAGTGCCATCTTGAAACCCTAGGCAAGTTGCTAGAGAATTGCTCTTCTCTGTACAACACATGTATGGTTTGTCCAATATTGCTATGTCTGTTGGAGACCATCAGCAGCAAAGACAGGATAAATGCATCTGAACAGGTACCACGTGGATTTCTTTTCACATGTGATAGTGACAGTTGTCTAAACAACACTCACCCAAATGTTGATGCATCCTTGTGATCATGGCAGATTGTTGTAACCGGATAATTTCATGCATGTCTAAAAATGCTCTAAGCAAGTTTCTTAACTATAAATACTCCACATTGTTTGTACCAATCCAATCCACTCCTAAACACTAACAACCCAGAAGCAACTCCCAGCTTCCCCATATTTTAGTTCCAGCTCAGCCTTATGCTGGTGCTTCTCAGCAGGCTTCCTATTTTCTGCCATTCCCAGATGGGAGAATTCAGACCACACTAATTGGCCCACTTCACCTTTTTTGAGCTTATTGTTGTTCCCCCATTGCCTGCCCAGGAAGAGGAGGTATCCTTGGGTATTTTCACATGTGACACTACCACAGGTGGCCATGCATTACTCTGTGTGTTCACTGGCAGTGGCATCATGTGTGATCCTGCACGCCAGATGTTACCGTGGGTGGGATCAAGTCAGTTCCCAGACTGTGGCAGGATTTAGGCCACGCTGTGAGCTGGACTCCCTGCCAATGCATAGCATGGGCTAAGCCCTACCATGGTCTGGGGAAGCCATCCTTGGACTGGGGTAGAGCGGCTCATCATGTATGATGTCCCACTCTATCTAGCTCCGGTCCATGGCTGGAGCTTTTCCGGGCAGGCATGGTGACCGTATAGGCTGCCACATCCACCCATCAGGGAGGGGGTTGCAACACACTCATCAACGTGGGGGGGCATGTGGACCACATATGCACATCGCCCCCATCCTCTCCCTGCCCCCTCCCCAGCCTGGGCCACCGGCACGTCTGTTTGGCAACCAGGCTAGATCCTACCCGGGGTGAACATTCTCACCCCGGGCAAGAACAAAGTGTGCTGGCACCTACAGCCATCACATATGAAAATACCCCTTTTTAGGACTTATCCACTCCCCACCCCATGGCCTAATTTTGTAGGGCTTAAGGGGCTCACTTACAGATCCCCCCAAAAAAAATAGTTTATAAAGTTTTCATATTACATTTTGCAATGTTGTCTATAATCCAGAAGAGTCAGTGAACGTAGCGCACAAGGTGTTAGATGTTAGTCGGGAGACTAGGTTTCAAATTCCATACAAACCATGAAACTACTGGATGGCCTTGGGCAACTCACTATAATCAACCTCTGTTCCTTGTTTATAAAATGAGAATAATAATGACCTACTTCACAAGATTGTTGTGAGTGTGAATGAGATAAGGATGTAAAGCACTTTGAACACTGAAGGTGCTATATAAAGGATAATAGACATACCATGTAACCAACTCTTGTTAAAGTTTGTTTTGGGAAAACAGAACAGAATTTCATTTTCATTTTTTCATTTTTAATTTGTATCCCGCACTCTCCCACTAACGTGCTTCCTTCAGTTTCAGTGAAAGGATCACAGATTTGAAAAATGACACAGTTGCTTCCAATCTGGATTAGAGTGTTCATGTTGGATTTCTGCTACAAAACAAACAACTTTTTTAGTTTTGTTTCCATGGGTAATTTCAGATGTGACAGGCCTTTCAGGCCACCACGCTGAACCCTGGACTGGGATCCATCTTGGATCCCAGTCCATGACCAAATGGGCCGTCCTTTAGATGTGCCAGACTGATCTCTCCCAGGTTTCGGGGAGGAGCGGAGCTGCGCAGCACAATGTGTGGTCGCTCAGCCCCCATGCTCCCTCGGCATCCTGCCCACAGGGAGATGGGCAGGCGCGGCAGCCAATGAGGCCACTGCGCCTGACACCGGTCCGTGCTTGGGGCCTGATTCTGATATGGGACTGGCAAGCAGATGTGCATCACCACCATTGCCAGCCCCATCCTGGATCGTGGTGAACCTAACCATGGTTCTGGAGGTGAGGCCGGCCTCACCTCCAGAACCGTGGTTAGCTTTGAACCCCGCCAGAGATTTACTGTGGTGAACATCTGACAGGACTCGAGTAGAAGTTATGGCACTCACAGCCATTACCCTGAAGCCACTCTGGGTGTTTTCAGATGTAATGGGGCGGCTTCGCCCCGTCCCAAAAATAACCCAGAGATTCCCCATCAGGATCACCCAGGTACGACAAACGGACGTGCCGGGGATCCCGGCAGGGAATCAGGGACGGGGCGGGGCCGCACGGCACAACGTGCGGCCGCACGACCCCGCCCCCTCCACGCTCCCTCGCCACCCACCCTCTGGGGAGATGGGCGGGTGGTGAGGCCAATGCCTCAGCAGCGTCGGGCCGGTTTGACCACGGCCAGATGTTATTTTTTTGGGTTCTGGCTGGGAATCACTTTCACCACGCTTCTGGGGATTTTCGCACCGGGAGACCAGGAAGTGTGGTTGAAATTGACCCCATGTGGGCATTCAGCGTGGCAAATATCTGGCGACTGCCGAAGAGATGTGCAGGGCACAGTGACCACATGTAGGTATTCAGCGTGGTTCACTGTGATCTCATCACATCTGAAAACACTCTTAGATTCAGGATGGTTGACTATGATCATGTAATGTCTGAAATTACCCCATGTTTGAAGTAAAAGATAAAGCTCTAATCCTGAAAACATTTATCTGCATATGGTTACATCAACTTCTATAGGACTATGTATACTCACTGCTAATAGTTTCTTTCCACTTTTAGTATAAAAAATTATAAAGCTTTACTTTGAAATCATAGGTTTCCTAGACATCAGAAGGGAATTTCTAAAATCTGAAAAACAATTTTCCTGAAGCTATTTTATACATAAAAAATATCAGATATACAATTCTTCCTTCAAATGTACCAAATTGCTGAGTCTCGTATATACCATCCTGCAGTATTAATTTTCTTTGCTGACTTCCACTTCTTAAACAATTGTTCTCTTGGTGATCATAACAGCCAGAAAGTAGGAATACTTCATGTGCTTTATGGGCTGCCAGAAGGCTATGAAAATCCCCAAGTAGAAAAAATGTAGGGCCTAATGGGAGGTCCGTGTATAATATTTGATTGAAATGTCTGTTTATTTCTTTCCTTCTGTTTCATTACTAATGCACCAAAAAAAATCTGTTAGTTGACTAGAGGACAAAATTAATATGGAAGATTTATCTCAAACTTCCAAGTAGGGTATTGGAGACAAGAGAAACTAGCAGGAGTTTTCCAAGTACTTCACATGTTCCTTCTATCTTGGACAAACTAAATGAATTAAAATAGGAGTGATGTTGAGGGGGATCACAGGCATGAAGATACGGGCACTCCTGTAAGAGTACGCTGTTGAGCCTTTATTGCTTGCTCCTTTGGGTTGATCAGGTCATTGAAGTCAAAAGGATTAATAGGAAACATGCATAAGGGCCCAGGTTTTGAACCAGCACTTCTGGAACCCTGATGCAAGTGGCTGGCATCTCTGTACCACCCATGAAGTCAGGCTTGGCCTTTGTTCTGGTCCTGTTGACCCTGTGGACAGGCTTATGGGGTTGTCCCCCACCGGGCCCTTTTCTAAGTCTGCCCAGTATATAAGGAATCTGACAGGAGGCAGGCAAAGCAACAAGTAGTCTTTGGTGTCTGGATTACTGCTTTTGGCTGCTGTCCTTGGGCATCTGACTACTGGCTAATGTTCTGTGTGCATCTCTTGGATCTAGGGATGTGCACAGAATTTTTGTTGTTGTTATTTTTGTTATTGCTTTTGTTTTCATTATTAAAATGTCTTTTAGCTTTGTATGTATTTTCTTAATGGTCTTTCATTTCATTTTTACTTTCATTTTCATTTTATGTTGGTTTCAATGGGAAATGCATTTCTCACTCTAACATCTTTGTCTTCCATTCAATTTTGATGATATTTGAACAGCTTGTACCCCTCACCAAAAGTAATCATACCTGTGAAATTTCAGAAACCTTGGATAAAAGGTCTCTATTTTATAAGCTATTTAAGTTTTGTGATTGTAACAAAAGTTGCATACCCATTTCTGGCTGTAACCTCTTTGTCTTCCATCCAGTTTGGATGATGTTTAGACTGATGGTACCCCTTACCAAAGGTATGGCTCCTGCCAACTTTCAGAAAGATTGGATAAATGGTCCTGATTTTACAAGCAATAGACTTTTTGTTATTTTAACAGACATTGGCAACGTGGATGAAATCACTTGCAGGTCTGTCTCAGCTTAAATTGGAGAGGTTTTACTTTGGTTCTCTGACAGTTTCCCCATCCCCACTCTTGCTAAGAGTGCCCCCAGGGTGTCAGGAGGACATTGCAACCTCAGCGTGTGGGGGTGTCTGTCAACTTATTTTATTTTATTTTATTTATTTATTTATTTATTTATTTTTATCCTGCCCCTCCTGCCCAGAGGGCAGCCCAGGGCAGCAAACAACAAATATAAAAGCAATACAACAATAAAACAATAAAAACTGTTAAAAAGTCCACATATATGCAGGGAACACCCCAGGGTGGTAGGAAGACAAGAGCATGGGTGTGTCACTTCAACATGCAGGGAATGCCCAGGAGGACAGGAGGACACTACCTCTTTCTTCCTTCATTGTGATTCCGCAGCTAAACTGCACTACAATTCGGGACAGGCAGGAGGATGTTGGACAACACCCCAGGTTCATGGGGTGCCTGTCAGCTTGCAGAGAATGCCTCAGGAGGTCAAGAGGACATTGGGATTGTAAGCACCACAAGTGCATGGGAGTGTTACTTCAGTATTGGTGGACAGCAGGAGGAGCAGCACAAGGGCACTGGTGGCAGAGAGGAGCAGCAGGAATGTAGGTGGGGTGGCATGGTCTACAGTTTGGCAGGCTCAGGCGTTGTCATTTGTTGGCAACACCTCAAAGTGCATGGGAGTGCCTCCTCAACTTACAAAGAATGCCCCAGGTGGGAGGATATTGGGCAGCACCCGGGGGGGGCAGGGGGGAGTCTGTCAACTTGCATGGAATGCCCCAGAGGGAGCAGGAGGATGTTGGGCAGCACGCCAAGTGCATGGGTGTGTTGCTACAACTTGAAGTCAATGTCCCAGGGGAGAAGCAGGTGTGTGTGTGTGTGTGTGTGTGTGTGTGTGTGTGTGTGTGTCCCCGTCTCCTCCTACCTGCTTCTCCCCCCTGCAACACTCCTCTGGTCCTGGTGTAAGCCCCTCTCTGCCCTGGGCACCCTCTTTCTGAGGTTAAAATGCCCCATGATCATCCTGCCCAACTCTATCAGATCACTAAGGAGCTACCTGGCTCCTCTCCAAAGCCCAGACCATCATTCACAATGAGGTGCAATGTGTGGGCAAAACATGGGATAACCCCAAATTTCCATCTCTCACTGCCCATTTCGTGGTGACCTTATCTGTCACCACGTACCCCCTGGTGTCATCTCCTGATTCTCTGCCTAGCCACCCCTGAACCATCCTGTTCAGGTTCTCCAGAATTTTGGTAGACATGTGGCTCTCATCTATGAGCTGAGACTGAAGCAGGGTCTACCTGTACCCTGACCCTGCTGCCCCCTGATGACTGCCAACTGTTGTTCCTGCCTCCCCCAACTCTCATCAGTGAGTGAGAGATAGGCAGTACCACTACTGCTCCAGATATCAGACATAAAATGAACAACATTCCCACTTCCCTCACCAGTAGATCCATCACCCATGCCCTGACTACCCAGTACAGGGACAGGAGCACCCACCTGTTAAAGGTGGTCCAGGAGTGGATTCTATAGTTGGAGAATGTCAGCTGTTAACCTAGTGGGATACATTTAACATATTGGTTATAGTTTGGACATATAGGCCTTATCACTTTGGCATATATAGGATAGCTTTCCCTGAGTAAACTTCTGAACTCCTCAGCAAATTTCCAGTAAACATGTTTTTAAGTTTATAGAAAGGGAATTAAAGGCAAAGAAAAGATGAGGCATCCCAGTGTGTTACAAAACTGAGTTCAAAATAGTAAAGTTTCAATTCCCAATATTTTAGCCACAAAAGTCATAAACACATGTATAAATGTATGCATAAGTAGTGCCTCTGCTCAAGAAGCCATCACTTGACATTGAATCCCCTGCCAGCTATCAGCCTGTTTCTAACCTTCCCTTTTTAGATTTTCCAGTCCCAATTCAAGGTGTTGGTTTTGACCTATAAAGACCTAAACGGCCTAGACCCTTCCTTTTTAGAGAAGGTTAGAATGGGTAGTGGCTCAGCAGCTGCAGGAACATCTTGATTGCATTGGTTATCTGGACCCCTCTCAGTTGGGATTCCTTCCGGGTTATGGCACCGAGACTGTGCTTGTGGCTTTGGTGGATGATCTGCACCAGGAAATGGACTGGGATCATTCAACCCTGTTAGTTCTATTAGATCTTTCGGCTGCATTTGATACAGTTGATCATGAGATGTTGGTGACGCGCCTGTGGG
This sequence comes from Sphenodon punctatus, assembly GCA_003113815.1. Classification (NCBI taxonomy): domain Eukaryota; kingdom Metazoa; phylum Chordata; class Lepidosauria; order Sphenodontia; family Sphenodontidae; genus Sphenodon; species Sphenodon punctatus. The sequence goes on from QEPC01014787.1 coordinate 187,497, forward strand.
ACTGCGCAGGGGTGGGCGGGACTCTTCTTGAATGGTTCCGCTCTTTCCTGACTGGTAGAATGCAGCGAGTGGTTCTTGGGGAGTTTTTTTCATTATACCGAGACCTCTCATGTGGAGTCCCGCAGGGTTCGATTTTGTTCCCTCTCCTGTTCAACGTATACATGCAGCCACTCGGTGATGTGATCAGGAGGTTTGGCGTGTGGTGTCATCAATATGCTGATGACACCCAGCTGTATCTCTCTTTTTCAAGAGACCTAGGCCCTGCAGTCTTGGTGCTTACTCAGTGTTTGATGGCTGTGGGGGACTGGATGAGGACTAATCAACTGAAGCCGAATCCCAACAAGATGGAGGTGATGTTGGTGGGTAAGGCGCTGGAGATGGTGGCCCCCGTTATTGGCGGGGTTTGCCCTCCATTGGTATCCCAGGTACGGAGTCTGGGGATGTTCCTTGACGCGCAGCTCTGCATGGATGTCCAGGTGGAGGCTGTGGTGAGGAGTGCCTTTTGCCAATTACATCTGGTGTAACGGCTTTGGCTGTTTGTTTCAGTCTCTGACCTGGCCACCATCATCCATGCTTTCATCACCTCTAGATTGGACTATTGTTACACACTCTATGTGGGGCTACCCATGGTGATGGCTCGGAAACTGCAGCTGGTGCAGAATGCGGTGGCCCATCTTCTGGTAGGACTGGACTGCCGGGAGCACATTACACATGTGCTCCGCTCTCTGCACTGGCCGCTGATGATTTTCTGGGCACGATTCAAAGTGTTAGTTTTGGCCTATAAAGCCCTGAATGCCTAGGCCCTACCTATCTGCGGGACTGCCTCACTCCCCGGGTGTTGGACCGACCCCTGAGGTCATCGGGGGGGTGCCCTGCTCAAAGTCCCCCGAGTCTTCTGGGGGGCACACAGAGGGGGGCATTCTTGGTGGCTGCTCCATGGCTGTGGAACTCCCTTCCAGTGGATGCCCGGTTGGCCCTGGATCTCCCCTCTTTTCAAAGAAGTTGTAAGACCTGGCTATTCCGCCAGGCATTTGGCGGGAGAGATGAGTGAGGGGGTGGGTTGTTGGGTAGGGGTTATATTTCTTTTTGTCCTCCTTTTAGTTGTTTTAATGTTGTTTTAATGTTTTGCAAATTGTAAACTGCCCTGAACTGCCTGTGGCAGGAGGGGCGGGGTAGCAATATTTTTAAAATAAATAAAAAATTGAAATAAGCCTATTTTTGACATCCTATTGGCAATTATTAATATTCAATTAATATGAATTCATGAACTGATTGGCTACCATCACATCTTGAGTGTGACATCATTAAAGGGAATAGTGCCCTGGACTGCCATGAACCTCTCCTGTGGTTCTCTTTGGTTACCATGATCTTCTCCCATTCTTCTTGAGCTTGTATGCCTAGGTAACTATGGTAACTATGCTTGGTTTAAGTTTATCACTCTGTAATCTATAAAACTTAGTAACAATATTAATTCGTAACTATAAATGTAACTAAAGTAACTATTGTCTATAGGAATAAGACACCTATTCTGTTTTATTCTGTTCCATAATGAATACTTTTGTTTCTTCAAAAATCTTTAAATATATACTTATTAGCCTGATAATGATGTGTTCATCTCCATTTATTTGGTCATTTCAATTTCTCTGGGTATTTCTATACTATTAGTGTTGATCCAGGGTTGAACCTGCCCAATGCTCAATCAATTATCAGATCGGAAAAGAATCCAACAAATGAACTAAATAATTAACAATATTACTAATACTAAAAACCTGGTCAACACAGCTCTAGAAGCCTCTTAAACCCCACATTATTGACCACCGAGAAGGGCTGGTCATCAAGTGCAATCATCTCCATAATATGGTACGTGATGTGCTTTGCTGCTGCCCATCACCCTCCCAAACATGCCATCAGGTCCTACCACAGCACGCCCATCATCACCTGCTGCTTCACCTGCTTCCCATAATGGTGGAGGGGGGGGGGACAATGAGATGGGGCCTGTTCAACCTCTGGCCCACCCTTGCTTTTAACCTTGCCCTGAGCTACAGGAGCAGCAGGAATGCCAACCATCTCTGCTAATTGGCCTACCTTCCCTTGCAGCAGGGCATGCTTTTTCTTCTGCATGTGGCACAAATTTGTGAGGTTTCCCCACTGGCGACTCTGTCCTACTTCTTTCCCACAATGGTTACACAGTGCTGAGCAGTGATCCTGCCCCCCTTGGAAAAGGACCCACAAAGGAGAATGCCTTGACTTTCTCACCTTCCTGTCTCTGCCTGCACCGGAGACTGTTGCCTTTTTACCCAAGCGGGCAACTGAAGGAGGAGGAAAAAGAACCACCTCACACCCCCCACATCCTTCTCCTATGACATGCTGCAGCTACTACTATGGCTGTTGCTGCTGCTGCTGCTACTACTAGTAGTAGTGCTGCTCTTACTCCTCAGCCTGCTTCTGGCACCTTGGGGTCCATGCCACAGGGGTGCTTGCCCTGCCAGCTGATGGATGGGATATTAAAGGGCTGACTGGGGTCATTAAAGGGATGGGACATTAAAGGGCCTACTGGAGAGATGTGCACAGTGTCCTCCCCAACCATGAGCTCCCCCAGAAGCACATCCTCCAGGCTGAGAACAATCTCCCCATTCAAGAGGATGGGGCCCTCCATGCTGGTAACAGGGGTTGGGGGAAGCGTGGCCAACAGCTACAGGGGAGTCCTGCCTGCCAGCAGCATCCACCTCACCACCACCAGACCCACTGCTGCCAAGTGCTGCAACTTAAAAAGTGTGTGCTACACTTTCCTTTTCACTGCCCCAGTCCCAGAAGTTGAAGACTACAGGTGACTCATTGGGGGGTAGCATGGATGGGGAATTTGTCCCCTAGGGTTTCAGAAATCCTATAGAACACTTTCACAACCTCAACTCCTGTTTCAACACTTATCAGTCACCTACAGAAAGCTTGGGGTGCTGGTGCTCCAGCTGCTGACATCCACCCCTGCATATCAGCTGTCCAGCCACCTCTTCCCCTGAGAAGAAGGCATGCTTCCCCACACCACTGATGGATGGGTGTTTCATTTTGGGTGTGTATGTGGAAAGAGGGACAGATCCTTCTTGCCTGAAACCTCTTCCCTGGGCTACAAGGGCCCCACCTGCCCCTGCCTTCCCTGCCCCATGCTCACGGGCACTAGAATGATTCAATCTTCAGCTAGGTTGCACTAATAGGGTTTCTATATGTGCTGCTTCTTGAGTTACAAAACAGATACTCAGATACAGAGACACAGACATGTACAACACAACAGAGTCTGGGACAAGAAAAAAACAGATAAGGTAAATGAAATTTGGGGAGTAAATAAAAACACAAGGAAGAAAGGAATTAAGGAGGAGATTGAGTGGGAAGGGAACACAAGGTTTGGAAAGAGAGAGAGGATTTTATCTCTTTAGAGTGAGGTTGGAAAGTACACACACACACACACAAAGCCAAAGTTTGTGAAGCATTCAGAACAAGCTGGACTAGCCACAGACAAGAGTCTGAGGCAGCTGCAGGACTTTTATATGACATTGTGCCTGCCTCAAAGCCAGCTAAGCTGCACACAGATTGGTCCTTCCAAGCTGGAAGCATTCAGTAATAGAGACCAATTGGTCAGTGGAGATATCTGTAATCTCTGGGCTGCCTCCCTCACTCCATCTTTGCTCCTCCATGCCATGTGTGTGCCTGCCTGCCTGCATCAGCCCTTCCCAACCAGGAAAATGAAAGAGAAACTCTGATGGTATTGTCATTATTATTTTCTGTCATTATCATTATTGATAACAATAATGAAAGGAGGCTCATTCATTATCACTATTCTAATAATGATAACAAAAGGCACATTCCTACTCGGATCTTGGTTTCTGATTCCTGCTTTTGGGACTTCTGATTCCTTGAATTTGTTGATGCCCCATATCTTCTTCTGATAACCAGAACCATATTTCTCCAAGTTGCATGAGGTCAGTAAGGTTGAGGGAGCCAAGGACTTGATCAGCAGGCACAGATATGTTGATATGGCAGGGCAGGAGGGGATACTGAGGACTCAGACATAATATAACCAGAAGACAATCCAGCTCCTCTCCTCCTCGCTTTTCCTGGTGATGCTCTTTAGGGTGCTGGTCAATCTTTAATAATGAGGCACAGCTGGTGAAGGAGGCTGAAGCTGAGGAGCCAGACCAGAGGTGGACCTGAAAGCATGCGTGAATCGAAAGAACAATCATGAAAGAACTTTTATGTTGATAGGAATTACACACACACACACCCAAAGACCATAGACACCACCACCCCCTTGGAAGCACCCCACGAGACATAGGCCAATGGGTGCAGGGGAACAGAGGGGGAGAAAGAGGGGGGGAAAGAAAGAAAATGCCCCATGCAAAACCGGTCTAGTTGGAAGGAATACGAATGAAACAAGGGAGGCACCCGGGTAAATAATGGAGCAGCCAAAAACAGGTGGCCTCCCTCTTTTGAGATGATCGCTACATGGCAGCCTGAAACTCTGGGCAAGCAATAGATCAATCGGTAGCTGATCACTCTATGCCCATCTAAAAATAGCGTTATTCCCCTGTGCATAGAAATTTTCTTTGGCTCTCGTATTCATCTTATATTGCACCCCAATGAAATCCCCCAAAGCTTTGTTCCCTCTGGTTCATCCTGCCATTCCCCCCATTGAAATCCTTAATAGAAACTTCCTTTTGCCTCCAGGGGCATCCTGCCATGCCCCCCCCCCATTGAAATCCTCCAAAGCTTTGTTCCCCCAACACATCATGTAAAATATTTCTTTGCCAGTCCTAGTCCACCTTTTGTGCACCTTTGAGATCCCTCTCCCCACCTCACAAACCCTATAACTGCCCTGGTCCCCATGAGCAAATTGGGTCATTCTTGAATGCAACACAAGCAGGTTACTCTGTGCGTGTTTGCCTCAAGGTGTCAGGATCCGGCAGGAAGTACGGGGGGTTCACGTGCCGCACAAAGCAAGGTACCCGCACCCAACCCCACCGGCAGATCGTCCCCTACCCGATCTGCCCTGGCCCTCCCTCCTCCGGATGTAGGGCCACCAGCCCCAGGGGCACTGAGAATGCCGCTACAGGAGGTCGCTGCTGAAGCAGCGGAGAAGACAAACCACGCACCCATTCTAGCCCCTGGGACCATGGCGTTCAATGCTTCTGTGGTGCCAGCTTCAGGAAGAGAATAAAGGAGGCCCACCAGCAACATAGCGTTGCTGGTGATTGGAGTTTGACCCCATGAGACCGGCCCCTCTGCTGTACCTTGTGCCTGTTCCTTTGTTCCTGAGCCCATGCATGGACTGAGTGCATGGAGTGTGACTGTAGTGAATGTGTGGTACGAGTCTGTGGTGAGTGCCCTTCCTCCAACCCAGTAAGTGTGAATCCCATTGTTGTTTAGAGTATCACATCCTTGGGTCCTTTGTAAGAACCCTATATTCTTCCCCCATTCCTGGGGTTCAAGAGTAACCAGACCAGATGGTTTTGCTTGTGAAATACCATGTGTATATGTCAATTGTTTTGGGGTGGGAGGTTATAGAACTTATTTGTATGTAATACCTAGTGTTGTGTCAATAAACCTTTTTTATTTGTATGAGAGTATCCACTTTTTGTGTCAGGGTATGGGAGGGAGATTCCAGTCAGCTGGCAGTGCATCACATCCTCAAACTGATCCCAGTGGACATGTGCGGACCCTTTTTAATCAATTTGACTAGTTCTCCCTAAATTCAAGAGTTTTTGGGATATTGGGGTACCAGCCCCCAATATTCACTCATGGAAGTGGGTCCATGTCCTAACAATGTGCATTATTTAGGCATCCTGCTACAAAAATGGGTCATAAAACTGTCCATGTTATCTTACAAAAATAAGGTTCTTCTGTTATTAGGACACTCTTCAGATTCCACTGTACTAGCACATTCAGAACCATGGACAGGGGTGGCAATGATTTCAGTAAAGACCATGGGAAAAGACCTACCGGAACAGAGGACTGTGTTTCTTCAGCTTTGGATTCTTTCTCTGACATCCACAGATCCACAATGTGACCTTGACCAGCCTATCATGCTCCCTATTTCTTCACCTGGAAAAGTTACCAGTACTTCAGTGTTTTGAGGTCCTTGGATAAATGTTGTTATTCAATAGAGTCTCTCCTTATAAATCCAAGGGAAACATTTTCTTGTTACATATGATTTTGAGAGTTTGGGGAGGTATTTTTTAATAGAGAAGAGACAGCAAGATGCCTTCATTTTAATCAATTCAAGTTCAAAGCATGTAAGAAACTTAGGAATTTAGAAAAAGAATATTTTTCCCCATTTCTGATTTATAGCAATTACACTTGGTACATGTGATAAACAAGGTGCTCTTTTATGATTTAGTAGTTCCAGACAAATAAAGTTTGAAATCCTCCTGTGGAGATCTAACCAAGCAATCAATGGAAACCAAGCAGCTAATCAATGGGCAGCTTCATCAGTGATTATTTTATGTATGGGCAGCCTTCTGAGGCCTTTGATTTACAATCCTAAAGTCAATACAAAGCAACTGGAGGCAGTCATAAAGGCACTGTCTGGTGCCTAAAAGAAATGTACATTTGAAAGTTATCTACCTGATACAGAGAAATGCCTAGCACTAAATATCTGCCAGGAAAGGAGAAAGTGTTCCATGTTAGAAGGAAAATTAGTACCAGCGAAGAATGTATATTTAAAACACAACTTTACAGTATTTATTTATTTATTTAGTTAGTTAGTTAGTTAGCTAGTTAGTTACATTTCTTAGTCGCCCCTTCATGCCCATGGCATCTCGGAGCGGCTTACAACACACAAAAATAACAATACGTTAAAAATGACCATAAAACAAAAAGATTAAAACATCTAAAAAAATCCTATCCCCCTCCCCAACTTTTATCCCACCCTGCTTCCCCTCCTCTGAAGGCTTGGGAGAACAGCCAAGTTTTGCAGGTCCGGCGGAAGGCCATCAGACTTGGGGTCAGATGGGCTTCCTCTGGGAAGGAGTTCCATAATCATGGCCTGGCCACTGAGAATGCCCTCTCCATTGTGGCCCCTTGCTTTATGCAGAGGACCTCCAACAGGAGCCCCCGGCGGACCGAAGGGGCCACTCTGGGGCATGGAAGGTGAGGCGGTCTCTGAGGTATGAAAGGCCAAGGCCATGTAGGGCTTTATAGGTCAAGACCAACACCTTGAATCTGGCTCGGTATTCTATAGGCAGCCAATGCAGAGCACAGAGCACAGGTATTATATGCTCCCATCAGCTCGTCCCCATCAGGAGACAAGCTGCTGCATTCTTCACCAGCTGCAGCCTCCAAACCAACATCAAGGGAAGCCCCACGTAGAGCATGTTGCAGTAGTCCAGCCTTGAGGTGATGAAGGCATGGATGAGGGTGGTCAGGTCGGGTCTGGAAATATATGGACGCAGGCCCCGCATCAGATACAGCTGGCGGAAGGCAGCCTTAGCCACCATCTCCCCTGCCAATCTAGGCGGAGGTCTGAATCCAATAACACTCCCAGACTCTGAACCTGCTGGGCTACAGGGGGGGAGGACCCCCTCTACACGGGGATCCGCCACCTCCTTCACCCTACCCACTGCCATCACCTCCATATTATCAGGATTGAGTCTCAGTCTGCTCTGCCGTAACCAATCCGCCACGGCCTCCAAGCATTGGGACAGTACAGGGACGATAGGACCTGGGCTGGTTGAAAAAGAGAGGTAAAGCTGGGTGTCATCAGCATATTGATGGCAATGAACACCAAACCCTCTCACGATCTCCCCCAAGGGCTGAATATATACATTAAACAATAACGGAGACAGAATGGAACCTTGAGGAACACCACAATCCAGGGTCTGGGGACTGGAAGACTCAGCCCCCAGTACAACCCACTGGCTGATCGGAAACATCCAAGGACAGTCCCGTCCAAACCCCCCAGGCCTTGCAATAATCTCAACAGCAGCCCATGGTCCAGGACAACCCACTGGCTGATAGGAACCATCCAAGGAGAGTCCCGTCCAGACCCCTCAGGGCCCACAATCGTCTCAACAGCAGCCCATGGTCCACTGTATCAAAAGCGGCCAAGAGATCTAGCAGGATCAGAAGTGTTGAATGTCCTGCATCCATCTCCCAGAGGAGATTGTCCACCAAGGCCACCAGTGCCGTCTCTGTACAATAGCCGGGGCAAAACCCAGATTGAAAGGGGTCAAGGAAACCGATGCTGTCAAGATAAGCCTGGAGCTGCAGTGCCACCACCTGTTCAATAACCTAGGTTGACTTCTTCAGCAGGGCACGCACCACGGCCTCCTTGAGACCGGGGGGCAAACTCCCCTGCTGAAGGGATGCATTGATTACCCTCACCAGCACCTTCCCCAATGTCTCCCTGGAGGCTTTCACCAATCAGGACACGCATGGATCTAATTCACAGCTAGTGGCCCTAACAGATCCCAGCACATCCACAGCATCAGCTGACATCACTTCCTAAAACTCAGGCCCCAAAGATGGACCAGATGGGGCTTCCATCACCTCGCGCTCCACCTCTACTGTCCCTTATCCAGCATCAAAGTTGCTTTGGATCTGAGCAATCTTGTCTGCAAAGTAGGTGGCAAACTCCTCACAGTGGACTTGAGACAAGTCCCCATCCAGACAGAGGGAGACCGGACTGACCAGCACCCGCACCACCCAGAAAAGCTCCACTGGACGTGACTTTGCAGATGCTATGAGGGCAGCAAAGAATTCTTTCTTTGCCCTCCTCACAGCCACAATATAGGACTGCAAATGGGCCCTACAGAGAAGTCAGTCAGATTCAGCATGAGTCTGACGCCAGCGTCGCTCCAGTCGCCTACCTCTCTTCTTCAGACACCGCAGCCCTTCAGTGAACCAAGGGGCCCTGAGCTGATGAGACAGAGGTAGGAGACGTTTCGGAGCCACCCTGTCAACAGCCTCCCCAAGCAAGATGTTCCAAGCTTGGACGAGTTCTTCAACAGACTGGCTGTCAAGGTCTAAGGTTAACTCCTCCAGGGCCTCCTGGAACCATTGAGGTTCCATCAGCCTCTGGTGATGGACCAACCTAACTGGTTCATTCCCCTTCTGGAGGTGGTGCACTAAGATACAAGCCTAGAGGAGGTAATGATCAGTCCATGACAAGGGTGTAACCCTCACATCCCGCACTACCGGATCATCCACCTGAAGGCCAAAAGAGAACACCAGGTCAAGGGTGTGTCCCCCCACATGGGTCGGGCAGTAAACAATCTGGGACAAGTCCATGGTTGCCATGGTGGCCATGAACTCTCACTCCGCTCCTACAAGGCCAGCATCAGTATGGGTATTGAAGTTCCCCAGGACCAAGGCCCTGGAGGAGTTCAACACCACCACCGAGACCAGCTCTGCTAGAGTGGCAAGGGATGCTGCTAGGCAGGAAGGGGCTCAGTACACCAGCAGCACCCCGAAATTGCCCCCAGCCAAATCCAACACCACATGGAGGGCCTCGATCCCTGGAATCTCCTGGACTGAATACCTCAGAACAGGCCATGTCTCTTTAAAAATAATAGCTACACAACCTCCGCAACCCCCAGTGTGTGGCTGGTGCTGCACGGCATACCCAGCTGGAATGAGGTCGACCAAGTACACTACTTTGCAAAGATAGACATTTGCACTCTGAAAGAATAAAGCTTTTATGCTAATTGTTACAAGCAATGCATACATAATAATATATACCGTATATACTCCTTTAGTGTTGAAGCATATGCAATCTGTCAAGTGTTTCAGATTAGAATTACATCCATGCCTCAAGGAACTGTAAGATATGTTTCTTAAAGGGAGAGGCATAATAAAAGTCACCAGAACTTGGAGATGCAAAAGGGGTCAGATCTCCTCCCCAGATGCACCAGTCGTAAAGAAAGTTTGGGCAGAAAGTTTGGCTGAAATCAACAATTTTAATTAATTGAATTGAAGCAGGCCAGGACCTCAGGTGGGATTGCACCATTGGTGGATGGATTTGTGATGCTTATTGATATTTCATGTTCTTTGTGTGACTTCAGTGCTGTGCATAGTGTCATTGAATTATATTTAGGTCTCAAAATAGGATCACACAGGATAGGCAAAAAGTTGTGAATCACTGAGTTGAGGGGAGCCACAAACAGACACAGATTGCATATAAAACCAAGCATATAAAGGGCTGGTGCCCCTTCCTGAATTGCACCATCTCCTCTGGCCACCTGATAAGTGGAGCCTGGTAGGTGAGTGTTAACCATTTCTGTATCCAGGCATAACTGCCCCCCTGATAACTGGAGCCTGTTAGGTGAGTGTTAACTGTTTCTGTATCCAGGCATAACTGGCCATGTATGTGGATATCCTGCAGAGTATCTGCATACCTGGTTGGTTAAGCACAGATACAAAACTTGTCATCCTTTTCAGCTCAAGAAAAATCACACTATTAGACTTTAAGGATATTTACGAGGTAAGTAAGATCAATGTGAAGACTCATGTTTTGCCGAATGGCTTTAAATTAGATTTTTCCACATATTTCCTTCCCAAATGCTTGACATTGCTAACACCAAAATCATTAATTTAGGAGCAACATAGATCAGTTTGCCATCCCCTGGCCATGAGAAAGCTTAACCACAGGGAACCTGCAGAGAAATCTGACTAGGGATTTTGAGGTTTTGCTTGTTTTCAGCCAATAATAAATGCCTGCCGGTAGTGCAGGAAGAGGGTCAGAGTGTAGGTATGTGGTAAACAGATGGCTGACAAAAATGCAGTGATGTTCCATTTCTGAGTTTGAAAGCCCCAGTTCAGCACAGCATTTAAGCACATGTTCAACTGGCATGACTGCATTTTGCATTCTCTTGCCAAGGGGGGTTAGGATGGATGGGGAAGATGGGTTTTTAATTCTATTTTATAAAAGTTTATGTATTTTATATATTTTATGTTCATTTTAAATATTTTAACTTTTGTAAGCCTCCTTGAGCTGCCTAGGCAGTAGAGGTGGGATATAAATGTTGCAAATAAATAAATAAATAAATAAATAAATAAAATGCAATTGGCAGCCAGCACAGCCCCATTCACTTCACTGATAATTGAGCTGGCAGAGTACTTTGAGGATCAGATCCATGGACAGACCTAATCCTCAAAGCCTCCATGGCCAGTGTAAACGCTGTAAAGAATAACCACGACTATTCAGTACCCAGGTCGGATCAGCGGTGTCCATTAGTAACTGGAAACGTTCAGATACTGAATGGTATCCCATTAGTGTTCAATGGATCATCCAGTTAAGCATATTATTGATTTACTGAAATACCATATGTACCCCATTACTGTTTGCCCATGCACCTATGGATAACTTCCTGCATTAACTGATTTGCCCCCCGGCAAGATGCTGTTAGCAACAAATACACTAGATGTACACAGAAAAAAACACTCTTAAAGCCTAACAGTTCACTTAAATGTTTACCAGTCATACCCTCTTCATGGCCACTAAAGACCACCTGGCTTCTGTTGCTCTGCTTACCTGGCTGGGCTGCCTCATCTCCTTTCTGCTCTTCCACTAAGATCTGCATTGCACATACATGTTTGCACACATCAGACTTTATTTAATCCCAGTTGAATTAGTTCTGTTATATGTTTCACAATAAATACACTTTTTAAAAGGACATATGACCCCTGTGCCCATACATCTCAAGATCCGACCTGGCCACTCTGATCCATGCCTTCATCACCTCCAGGCTGGACTACTGTAACGTGCTCTACGTGGGACTTCCCTTGATGCTGGCTTGGAGGTTGCAGCTAGTGCAGAATGCAGCAGCCCGTCTCCTAGCAGGGACGGGACGAAGAGAGCACATTACACCTGTGCTCCATGCGCTGCAGTGGCTGCCTATAACATACTGAGCCAGATTCAAGGTGCTGAACTTGATATATAAAGTCCTATACGGTCTCGGCCCCGGGTATCTCAGGGACCACCTCGACTTCCGCATTTCAGGATGGCCCCTTTGATCCACCGGGAGCACCTTCCTAGAGGTCCCCCACGTGAAGCGGGGGGCCACAATGGAGAGGGTGTTCTCGGTGGTAGGGCCGTGGTTGTGGAACTCCCTCCCGGAGGAAGCCCACCTAGCCCCAAGTCTACTGGTCTTTCATCGGGCATGTAAGACGTGGCTGTTCTCCCAGGCCTTCGGGGGTGGGGAGGAGGGAGTAAATGAGGGTTTTTAATTGCTGTGAATTTTACTGGTGTTTTAAATATTGTTTTATTTCTGTATGGAAGCCGCCCCAAGATGCTGTAGGCATGAGGGGGGCGGCATATAAATGCAACTAAATAAAATAAATAAATAAAATAAATATTTGTAGTTGTAAAAAAATCTCATTGAATTATTGACCATACTCTCCTCCCCTCATACAAAACTAGATTTCCTTAGTTCAGGCACATGGAACTACTTGTTTTAATTATAGATTGTGTCCAACTGCAAGCAATGCTTGTACTTCCATTTCTTTTGGTTATTACCTATGTTTTATTTATCTTCTCCACCCAAAATAGAATTTAATATTGATTCCTCACACACAATAGGGGGGGAAATGCTGTTAAGTACAGAAACTGCAATGACATTTTTAAAACTTCAAAATCATCCCTGATTGCTGATGTCAGCAGCACAAATAATGTCCCTAATAATCAGTGGAGTTGAAATGACTGCAGCTGGATTTATTAATGTAATTATTAAATAGATAATGGGGATCCAGACACCAAACCAGACATGGGTTAACCTCATGCTCCCCTATTCTGATTCTCTACCTAAGTCAAGACTATCACCAAGTTCGTCCTCTGGCACAACAGACCAGAACACAGCTGTTAACAAGAGTTTAAAGCCCCAGCAGACATGTGAGTATGCATAAGATTACTGGAGATGTACTTCCAGTACCACTCCAGTGGAATAGAATGGAGTGGAGCAGCAGGGATTGGCTAACCTCCTCATGTATTGGCCAGGCCTGAGCCTAACCCCTGGGCTCACTCACCTTATTTACAGCTGGCCAAAGGGGTCAGGGCACCAACCCAGGAAATATTGCCCCATCATACAAAATGCATGAGTCGGGATGGTGCAGGGGCATCCATTATTTATCTGCTTTATTTGGTAAATAAGAGAGCAAAAGAAACTTCTCCAAAATTTGTCATTTTTTTATAATCCCCAAAGAACAAACTATAATTTCCCTCACCTGCCATTGCAATGATATTTAGCATTTTCCATTCCCCAAAACAATACAGATATCAAACTTCCCTGTTTATTGCATTTTCTTTTAATTGATGAGGTTTGTTATTTTTATGGGATATGGAATAATCAAGTGCAATTTACTCACTGATGCACACAAATGTTACCTTATTGCAATGTTTCAGCAGCAATAATCCTCTCTCAAATATGTCAAACAGCAGCGATAAAACTTTCCAAGCCAGAGGCAAGTTCTCATTAGTCAAAGCATCAGTTCTAGAAGAGATTTACTGGCTGGGTTTTCTATATAAATATTCATCAAAAATAGTTATAATTAAAGTGCAGGAGAAGGTAAGTTTTTAAAAAATATATATTTATTTATTTTAAAGAATAGCCCAAAGGAGACATTCATTAGCCTATCTGTCCAGATGCTGCTTCTGTTTTAACTCCATAGATTAGTCAAGAGGCCTGGGACTCAATGTATCTACTGTCCATGGCTTCATTCACCTTCCACACAAGTAACAGAGTTGTGTTATTTATTTCCTTCAACAGGAACAAGCTCCAGGGGTGTAGCTAGGTTGGAATGAGCCCCGGTGAAAGAAATAGGACTCCTTCCCCCCCCCCCCAAATCTTTATCCTCTCCTCCTGGGACTGGCACTGGCCTGCCATCGCTCTTTTCTCTGCTCCAACCAGCTCCAGTCTGGTGAGTTTTCGGTTTTGACTCCAGACACATTCCTAACACCAGAGCACATCTCCCTCCCTCTGCTTTCCGCACCTGAGCCCTGGAGGCTGTGGCTGCACTGCCTGCCTAATGCGGACACCACTGATGCTTGCTCTGTCTTGTGCTGTCTGCTGCAGACACTTCGGTTTCTGCTTAGCTCAGTGTCTGCCAGGCCACACTGCAACAGGACAGGATTTGGACCCTGGGATGAATCCCACCTGTCTCTATGATAGCTATGCCCCTGTCTAGCTCTGTCTTGCATCAAATTCACGCTCTGATAATGGGCACATCAGTAGATTAAGAGATACTAAAGAACGAGTGAAGCCACACAAGAGAGACAGAGAGGAGAGGCTACCACGCCTTGCAAGGTGAACAGCTGACTGCTATGCAACATTTCTTCAGAAACAAATTGAGAACATGTCACAGAGCAGCCTTTCCCCATATAGGGGTGCTTGTACATTCTTGCCCTCCCATGCGGGGAGCACCAGTGTGGGGCTTTGAGCAGTTGTTGCTGTTGCCTGTTGCGCAAGGTCACATTACAACTGAGGACAGACATTTGGTGAGGCCAGGGAGGGAGACAGGGTGGGACCAGGTGCCCGCTTGTGTGCTCAGTACCACGGCCCACCATGGCGGAAGCTGTGAGAGTGGCCTGGCCACCTGGATTCCTCATGGGGTGGGGGGTGGGGATTCTCATGTGCCCAGCTCCCCCCACTGACCCCACAGTATGATGGTGGTGATTGCCTGCCATGGAGCTGTGCAGGTTTTGGGCTTCTGCACTTCATCTGGCTGCACCCAACGTAAGATTACAGATTGCAGAAAATAATATTAATGCTTCAATGGGGGTTAATAAATGTGACTCTGCCCACTATGGCCCTCCTGAATGAGAGCCTTAGCCACAGGTCTGTTGGCTGGCCACCCGATGTGGACCTGCTACATCTCCTGACCGGGTAGGCGGCTGTCCTGGAATCGTGGGCACAGTCCAAGCCCAAGGGCTGCCCAGGGAGACCGTAGCGGGTGAACACATTTGTTTGTGCCACCATCCTGGCCCTGGCACCAATGACTGGTCACCATGGCTGCATGTTATTGGCAGCCATGGTTGCCCCTCATGACAGGAGGGTGGGATGCCGGCTTCAGGGTGGGGATGGAACCAGCCAGCCTCACATTGCTTCCACCCCCTTCCTCCCGGGTGGGTCAATATGCAGGAATGTTTAGTCAGTTCTCCAAACTGACCTGGCTAGGTGGTGGTCCCTCTACCCCGGGATGTGCAGTTGGCACACTGGCTAAACATCTATTAGTCAAACTGGAAGCGATACCCTAGGTGGGGTCCACAAGGGTCTGTCTTTCAGCCAGTGCTGTTAAATATGTCCATTAATGATTTGGATTCGACATCATACAGATTAGTAGCATTTAATATGAGGAGACCTTTAGCTCTATTAGAAATCTCTTTTCAAAAACAAAAAACAAAAAAACAAGCAATATTTTATTGTTTCTTGGCACAAGTTATATATCTAGCATTTCCCCATTCTTCCTAATGGAATCTGAACTAGCTTTTGCAACTGTAATTTGTATTTGGAAGTACTGGGAAAAGGAGGTAGATAATTTACTTATTAAAGCTGCCTCCAATCCTCTGCTACAATAAGGCTGCATTCCCATCTGCGGCAGCAGTGGCGGCCGAGAGAGGGGCAAGGGAAGACACAGCAGTGCGGAGGAGCCGACTGAGAAGAAAAGAACCAGTGCAAAAGGGCATCTGCCGCGGCTTCTCTCGCGCATGTCAGGGCAGGATTTTGCACCTTGACATGCATGAGAGAAGCTGCAGCAGAGCCCCGTACACACAGGGTCTTTTCTTGTCAGCTAGTTCCTTCTCTCTGCTGCATCTTCCCTCATCCCTCCCTCTGCCACCACTGCCGCTGCAGATGGGAATGCAGACTAAGTGTCAAAGCTCCCCTCTTTCTAACACTGGCATCTCACACTCAACTTGTACCAGTTGGGTCTTGCTACTAGTAATGAACAGACCCAGCTGAGCCTGTCATGGTTTGCTGGGGATAGCTGCCTTCCCATTGGTCATGGTTATAACATGCATACAGAGTCCAGGGCTCATCAGAGCAGCTCCATGTCTCTTTCTGAGTGGCTACACCCACTCACCCTGTCTTATCCATTCCACTTTTCCTTCTCAGTTCCTCCTTGTCAGCCCCCACTCGTTCCTCCCTTCTGCCCTCCAAATTGACCTACCAGGACATACGAACAGAAGCAGTGATATACTGGGTCAGACCAACAATCCATCAAGCCGAGCATCCTGTCTTCAACAACGGCCAATCTCTGTTTCATGGGAGAAGTACCCAACAGGTCACAATGGGAAATCCATTCACTGTTGTTCCAGCCCCCCAAAGTAAGAGGTTACATCCCCAAAAGGTACTTGGCTAATAGCCGTTAATGAACCTATCCTCCAAGAACTTATCAAATTCCTTTTTAAAACTAGTTACACTACTGGCCTTGACCACTTCCTCTGACAGTAAATTCCACAAGTTAATTGTGAACCAAGTGAAAAATACTTTCTCTTATTTGTTTTAAATCTGCTGCCAGTTAATTTAATGGAGTGTCCCCTTTTTCTAGTTCGGTTAGAGAGGTAAATAACCACTCCCTAACTATTTGTGCTTTACACCACTCATGATTTTATAAACTTTTATTATATCCCCTCTTAGGCATCTCTTCTCCAAGCTGAAGAGCCCCAACCAAACAAGCTTTATTTGGAAGGCGCTAAACATCTTGTGATCATCATTACAGATCATAAAAATTTGACGTATCTCCAAACAGTCCACATTGTAAATGTTCGGCATACCAGATGGGTGCTCTTCTTCACTCACTTTCACTTTTGCATTTACTATCACACAGGTCACTAAAACATGTTAGAGGATGCCCTGTATAGATGCTATGAACAAAAGAATTCCCAACTTGACAGAGGCACCTTACTATTGGATCGCAAGGTATTCTCAGCACCATGTGTGTCACTCCCACACTTGCAACGTCTATCCCGGCAAGAGGCGGAGATAGCAGCAAATCCTGCATACACACCCAGACAAGGGTTATATCTTTTTAAGGACAAGATCGTTGTGCTGCAAACAGGGCGGCGGTCCATTCTTTGAGCCCACCATGATGCTCCCTTGGCTGGACATCCAGGGCAGTGGCGTACCTTAGAACTCATACAATGACATTATTGGTGGCCTTCCATTGCACATGACGAAGTACGTACTCAGCTGCACCATCTGTGCTAGCATGAAGACCCCCACAATAACTGCCCCAGGGATTGCTGCAACTGGCACCCTTACCCCAGGGGTCCTGACAATGCAATGGAATGGATTTTATTGTTGAGCTTCCCCAGTCACATGGGTACAATATAATTTTGGTTGTTGTTGACCACTTTATGAAACTGGGGCACTTTATTGCTTGCCAGGGTCTCCTCTTGGCACCACAGACAGCAGCGCTGGTCCTTCAGCACATTATCAAATTGCATGGTCTCCCTACAGACATCATTAACGATAGGAGAACGCAATTCATCTCTCATTTCTGGAAGGCACTATTCTCCACACTTCAAGTTCATCTGGCCCTACTACAGCCTACCGCCCTCAAGCTAACGGCCAAATGGAATGGGTCAACCAAACCCTCGAGCAATATCTATGATGCTATACAGATTATCTTCAAGAGGACTGGTATACCCTCTTTCCTATAGTCGAATTTGCATATAACAATGCCTTTAACGCTTCCTTAGGATCCTCCCCCTTCTTCATTTTGTATATATATCAACCTCAGATCTGTTTCCCTGAACTACCTCCTGTCTCTGTTCCTGCTGCAGGCACCTTAACTGTAAAGCTGCAAAAAGCACATGCCCACGCCATGCTACTGGTAGCAAGATGACAGTATAAACAACAAGCTGATCGTAAATGTCAGGAGGCTCTGTCCTTTCAAACTGGGGACTTAGTCTGGGTAGATCGACACCACTACCCTTTATCCCGACCCTCAGTGAAATTACACCACAGGTGCATGGAACCCTTTCCTGCTCTCTGTCGCCTCAACGATCTTACGTACACATTACGACTGACTTCCCACCTTCATATCCACCCTACCATCCATGTCTCCTTACTGAAACCATCTCATTCCCCAATCTTCCTGACTCCTGCCCCTCTTCCTCCCATGTGTCCAATGGACACCTCATTCCCTATCTATGAAGTCCGTGCCATTTTGGATTCCTGAGTCCAGTGAGGCCGTTTACATTACCTTAGAGATTGGAAGGGGTAAGGTCGCGTTGACTGACCCTGGGAACCTGCGACTAACGTACATGCCCCACGGTTATGTTATACGTACCACACCCACCATCCTGAGAAGCTGGGTCCCTGGATTTCCCAGTTTCAGCAGTCTTGGCCAGAGGGTACTGTCAGGGCTCAGTCAGCCCTTCCCTGTCTGGTACAGTCCTGGAGGGGGCCAACAACACTGGGAAGGCTGGGAAGGCCACCAGGGAGGTCCTCATGGTCTCCCTGCATGCCACCAGCTCTGGTGCTGCCTTGTGTCCCCGTTGCCATGGCAGTGGATGTGGGCGGCACAATGCAGCCACCAGAGCTGGTTGGGCATGCCCCTGTGCACAGACGTGGGAATGTGCCACCGATTCCGCTTCGGCATCCTTGCAGTACTTAAGGGCAGGCTTGCCCTGCCATTCCTTGCCATTAATCAGAGTTTGTGCCTGAGAGACTGGCCCTGAAGTTGCTGTAGATCGCGTGTGGGGTACTGTGAGTAGAGTTGTGGGAGTAGATCATCACAGGGAGTGTGTGGTACTGTGAAGAGAGGCCTCTCTTCATAAGGGATGTGTTCAATACCCTTTGTCATTTTTGTTGCCCTTGTCTTTACCTTTTCTAGTTCTACTGTCTTTTTTGAAATGGGGTCACCAGAACAGCACACAATACTCCAGGTGCATTTGTACCATAGATTTACATAAAGGCCTTATGATATTTGCAGTTTTATTCTCTATCCCTTTCCAAATGTTTCCTAAAGTTCTATATGCTTTTTGACTACCACCGCACACTGAGCAGGGACTAACTCTTTAATTTCCTCAAGTGACTCTTATGAGGGACCTCATAAAATGCCTTATGAAAGTCTAGATACACTATATCAACTTATTAGGGGGCTAGCGAGGGTCAGGGGTGGGATACTTACCCTCCAGAAGAGGCCCCACAAAATGTGACCTCTTCCCAGGTTGGAAAATTTGAAAATTAAAAAAAATTAACTGGGCATGCTCAGAAGGGCCAGAATTGCTCAACCCTATTCAAAGATGGCACTGGCAGAATCAGCACACTGTGGATGCCATCTTGCATGTGGGCAGCCAGTTCAGAGCATATCCAGAAGTTGTGGGCATGCTCAGAAGGGGCTTCCCTTTTTAAAAACGGTGCCCACAGCATGCTGAACTACTGGTGCCATCATTGAAAAGAGCTGAGCATGCCCCAAAGGAGTAATTCAGGTCCTTCTGAGCATTTCCAGTTTGTTTTTTAAAAATTCAAACTTGCCAGCCTGGGAAGAGGCTGCACTTCACAATACCCCCTCCAGAGGGTCGGTACCCAACCCATGACCCCCACTAGGCCCCATGCTAGGCCAAGGCCCTGGGCCCCTTCCTAGAATTTCCCTTCCCAGACAGGCAGGGAGGTAGCCAAGCTAAGGAGTGACCAGGGGGCATGTCTTTGCTCCTTGATCATCTCTTGCACCTTGCCCTACCTTTTGCCTGCCCCGGGTGCCCCCATGCCTGGCACACAGGCCCCACCAAGCCTTGGAAATCTTGTTGGTTCTCAGTGGGAATGGGAGATTTTCTCATTTATTTATTTATTTATTTATTTTATTTTATTTTTTAAATTTCTATGCCGCCCTTCCCATAAGGTTCAGGATGGCTCACAATCCATAAAAGAAAAGAAAAATTAAAATCAACTATAAAAATCAACAGCACACAAAAAAAACAGACCTACCTCCCTCAAACTACCTCCCTTCCCTACCCAAAAAACTCCACCCAAGCCATATTTACCCTTCCCTGCCAAATGCTTGTTCAAATAAAAATGCTTTACACTGCCTCCAGGAGATGCCCAGACTCAGGTTCAAATGAACCTCCTGGGGAACGGAGTTCCACAAAATGGGAGCAACAACCAAGAATGCCCTCATGCACACCCCTGCCCCACAGACAAAGGTAACAAATGGGACTCACAGGAGGGCAAACCCAGCCAACTGTAGGGCCACAAAGGGGCATGATAGGATAGGCAATCTTTCAGATATGTGTTAACCAAATCGTTTAAGGCTTTAAAGGTCAAAACCAGTACCTGGAATTGTGTCTGGAAAAATTTAGGCAGCCAGTGTAGATTTTGGAGGACCAGTGTCATGTGCTCCCAGTGACTCATCCCTGAAAGGAGTCAAGCCACCGCATTCTGCACCAGCTGCAGATTCTGAACAGTCATCAGGGGCAACCCCACGAAGAGCACATTGCAGTAATCTAGCCTCAAGGTGATGAAAGCATGGATGACAGTGGCCAAATCTGAATCAGAAAGAAAAGGCCACAGCCTCCTCACCAGATGGAGTTGGTGGAAGGTGCTCCTGCCCACCACCATCACCTGACAGTCCAGGCACAGTGAAAGATCCAAAAGCACCCAGAAACTGTGAACCCAAGTGACCAGAGGGAGACAGATCCCATCAATAACAGGTATCCCAATTCCCTCCAAGTCACAAGACCGGCCAACCATTATCACTTCATTCTTGTCATGATTCAGTTTCAAGCATCTAGCTCTCATCCAGCCCACAACAGCAGCCAGGCATCAAGTAAGCACCAAAACTGCGGGATCTGGCCAGATGAAAAAGAGAGGTAGAGCTGAGTGTCAAAAGCATATTGATGACACCTCACCCCAAAACTCCAAACAGCCTCACCGGACAGCCTCAGATACACACTGAACAAGAGGGGAGACAGAATGGACCCCTGTGGTACTAGGGATGGGCGAATGCGGTTCGGATGTTCGGAGTTCGGACCAAACTTGGTCTGTTCGGATGTCCGAACTGGATGTCCAAACCGAACTCTTGAATGACCAAACAGTTCAGTCATGTTCGGATGAGTTCAGATGAGTTTGGGTGCAGGAAAAATGTTTTTTCAGGGCCAAAAATTAGGTTTCTATTTTGGTTTCATTTCAGTTTCAATAGCACTATTTTTGACTGTTCGGCCAAGTTCGGCCAACCCGAACTTGACTGAATCGAACCATCGAACCTGAACTCGGGTTTTGAACTGAACAACCGAACAGCTGAACATCCAAACTGCATTCTGTTTGCCCATCCCTAGTACCACTGTATCAAAGGCCACAGAAAGATAACAACGTCAACAAAGTAGCATTCCTCTTGTTCCTCTCCAGGCACAGGACAAGCTTTGGCCAGACTTTGGTCTTCAACCAAAGCCACAAGTGCAGTCTCCATGCCATACCCAGGATTAAAACTCAACTGAAATGGGTGCAGGAATCCAACAGTATTGAGATGTGCCTGGAGCATCAGGAAACCACCCATTCAATAACCTTCCCTAAAAAGAGAAGATTAGAAACAGGCCGATAGTTGGCGGGGGTGTCAGCCTCAAGAGATGACTTCTTAAGCAGGAGCCAGACCACTGCAGTTTTAAGGGCATCCAAACCCCATCCTTTCTGAAGGGAAACACTGACAACCATAGCCTACAACGGCCCCAGCGTCTCCTGGCTGGCTTTTACCAGGCAAGGATCCAATTTGCAACTAGTTGCCTACATTACCCCAAGCACCCCCTCGCATCTGTTGGCAACACAAATTGAAAGTGATTCATGTACATAGGACAAGGATGAGCTTCCATAATCCCTCTGATTCTGCAGATGAAATGGTAGTGCCCAAGTTGTGGTGAATACAAGAGGTTTTGTCTGCAAAGTATTTAATAAAAATGTCACTGTGGGCTATGGATGACTGAATTTCCTGGTGTAGACAGACTGGATTAACCAGACCCCTCACCACCCAGAACAGTTCCACCGGATGCAACTTTGAAGATGCTATGATAGCAGAGGAGAAAGCTTTCTTGGCCACCACCACCACAGCCATGGCACAGTCCTTCAAAAATGATCTATGGTGCAATCGGTCGGCTTCAGTGCGAGTCGAGTGCCACCTGTGTTCTAACTGCCTATGCTCCCACTTCAACCACATCAGGTCCTCCATATACTAGGAAGTAGTGATGAAGTAGTGGGAGTAAATACCTGGGTGCAACCGTGTTCATGGCCATGGTCAAAATTTCCACAAAGCGACCAGAGCAGACAGCATGGTCAGTGGGTATATCTGCCAGAGATTTCTGGGAACCAGTCTGATTAATCAGTATCTGGAGGCAGACCAACCTAACTGGTCCACCACCCCAACAAGGTCATAGGAGGGCCAGGATCTGGGCCTTCAGGAAGTAATTATCGGACCATAACAATGGTGTTATAACAATACCCCTGATAACTGGAACCCCTGTTTCCAGGCTGGTGCAAAACATCAAATCCAAAGTTTTACCAACAGGACTATTGATTAATTATTATTGGTTATTTATGGATGCTCTAATTATATGTATGTCATTGGAAATCTGTTTCTTTATTAATACTGGGTTCTCCTGTTGGTTAACAACTAATTTAATCCAGAGACATTGAATGAGTCAGATTTGTTTGAATAATCAACTGTTTTATTGGAAGTAAGCATCAAATAAAGTTCCCAAGAATATTCCACTATTGCATATGAGAATACAAAAATTATGGAAACACATGCAAAAAGGACATACAGTCTCAATGCCCAATATTTCTCATACAAGTGCCCAAAGTATTTATGCAAATTATCTGTTTCTGGTTTATAAACTATACTTGGATTCCTATGCATGTCTTAACAAGCTAGATATAATAACCCTCCATTCAGTAGACCAGCTTTTGAAGTGGATAGGGAAGTCAACAGGTCTGGACCAAAGTGAAATTGAAGTGCAGGGAGAGATGAAGATGGAGAAGTAAAGAAAAGAAGTGCTCTCCGTCCATTGGTCCACTACTTTTATTACCGTTGACTCTCCTCCCATTGTCCACCCAGAAAACATACATGTTCCAAAAACAAATTAATAGTCTTAACCAATCACAAAGCTACAAATCTGCTAATTATCCTTAACCAATTAAAAAGCTACACAACCTTTAACCTAAATGGAAAACTACTAAAACATTTCTAAAATATGTCCACATTCTGCAGTGAGCTAGCCTTCTAACGTCATGGAAAAGTTGCCAGTTTGTTACTACATTTGCGGTAAGCAAATGTCCATATTTCAATATCAATGTTCAATCACTTTTCCTGTTGTTTGAAAAATGGTTCCTTAAATTCTGATCCTGACCACTCACAGTAACCTTGAAATACCCTTGCTTTGTTTCTAGCTCCATCAACTTTATCACACTTAAAGAAAAATCTATTAATCAACACTACAATCTCCTATATAAACACACTATTTCTAACCAACTACTATGCACTTCAAATGAATAAATGAATATATGAGTAAATATAAAAATAATATGTGAACCATTATCTGGGCCTCAGAAGCCTGAACCTATTAACTCAAGGATCCAGGCAACAAATGTGTGTCACGCCTCATGCTTTGGGCCCTGTACTATTTGGGATAGGCCCATGGTTGTAATGGTGGCCATAAACTCCTGCTCTGCCCATAAAAGGATGGCCTCAGTGTGTACATTGAAAACACCTGGAACTATAAACCTAGGTGATTTTAACACCACCTTTGAGACCAGTTCAGCTAGAGTAGTCAGGAAATCAACTGTTCAGCAGGGTAGTTGTACATGAAGAGGATCCTCAATCTGTCCTGTGAACACTGGCCCTCTGATTGCTGCAATTCTCTGAAGGATCAGGGTCACCCATTCAGGTCTGTGCTCCTCAGCTCCCTAGAAACAGGCAATAGGTGCTGACTTTAGGTAACCACCACTTTATTCCAGTCCCCAATGCAGGTATATACAATAGTCCCCTATATACAAAGTCCCCAGTGCAGGATACATACAGTCCTCTGGTACTTCCAACAGTTGGGCTCCCCTCTGAGTCTCAGCTTATGCCAAGGACATGAGCTAGGCAGTTGAAAGTCTTGCCCTCTCACTCTCTTACTAGCTCCCTTCTCCTGGCCCCTATCCTTCAGGACTCTGGAGAGCGTAGAGTGGAGAGTAGTCTAAGGAGAGAGTAACAGTCAACAAACTCCACACTAGGGATGTGCGAACATGGTTCAGAGGTTCAGGGTTCGGCCCGAACTAGGGGTGTTCAGTCTGTTCACGAACACCCCGAATCTGAACCGACTCCCGCCCAAACTGAATGAAAAAAGTTCAGGTTCCAAACACATTCGGAAGGGGGGAGGGTGGCAGGGAGGAAACCGGTTTTCCCTCCCCCCCCTCCAGACTGTGCGGGTGGAAGGGGCGCTGGGGAGCATCTGCCCAGTCTGGGAATTTTTTTAAACTCATCCCACCCCAGGGATCGCCATACCTGGTGGTGTCAGGACTCCGGCCCTGGGTCTGGTGGCAGCAGTGGTGGCAGCAGTGGCAGTGGGTCCAGCGGTGGTGGTGCTCTGGAGCGCTTTAGGCTGCTACTAGGCCTTCCGGGTCAACCCGGAAGGACTAGTAGTGGCCTGAAGCATTCCAGAGTGCCGCCGCTGCCAGACCCGCAGTCGCTGCTGCTGCCAGACCCAGACCCTGACCTACCTGGTGGTGTCAGGGCACTGGCCCTGGGTCCAGCAGCGGCAACAGTGGCGGGTCCGATGGCGGCAGTGCTCTGGAGCACAACAGGCCACTACTAGGTCTTCCGGTTTGACCCAGAAGGCCTAGTAGTGGCCTGAAGTGCTCTGGAGAGCCACTGCCACCAGACCTGCTGCTGCTGCCACCGCCGCCACCACCCCTGCTGCCACCAAATCCAGGGCCGGAGCCCCAGCTCCAATAGGTGGGCAATACCTGGGGTGGGGGGGTGAAAAAAAAATCCCAGGCTTGGCAGGTTGGGGGTGCTCCCAGGCACCCCTTCCACCTGCACAGCCTGGAGGGGAGAGGGAAAACCACCACCACCACCCAAACGGGTTTGCCCCCCACAAATGGGCCAAACTGAATGGTTTGGGGTTTGGCCAAACCCCAAACGGGCCGAACCAGGAACCCCCAGGGGTTCGCACATCCCTACTCCACACTTTACCTGCCCTAGCTCTACTGAGACCTGTCAGGCTGGGCCTTACTTTATATCCCCACAAAGGGACATGGCTCCAGTGACCAGGGGGCTGCCTTTAAAGGGCCAACATATGTGTGTCACATGTCCCCAGCCAAATCCAGCACACAGTGGGTACACTCCATACTGGATGAGTTAGGCATCAGATACCTTTGAAAGGCAACAGTAATGGCATCTTTACTGACCATGGCTACTCCACTCCCTGCCACCTCAAGCCTTGACTGATGCTGCAGTGAGTACCTGGCTGGCACCATCTGGGACAATACTGGCCCAGATCCCTCAACCAGCCAGTAGATTATTTATTTGCAATCGACCTCACATTAAGCAGCATTAGGGAATGGGATGGGGAAAAACCCCATTCTCGGCAAGAACCAGTAAGATCTGAGAAGTGAGTTTCAGCAGTACTTATTTGTGACAATTCTTCCAATGCTTCACCTACAAAGACTTGCACCTTGCTGCAATGCTTCAAGATCATGACTGGTTTAGTCCCTGGACCAATGCTGACCCTCTGAACCAGCTTCCTGGCCTGACTCCTCTTAGTCCCAGGTATGAACTCACCCTTGTGGACCCTGATTCTTCAGTGACTTACCCCAGTGTGCCAA
This sequence comes from Sphenodon punctatus, assembly GCA_003113815.1. Classification (NCBI taxonomy): domain Eukaryota; kingdom Metazoa; phylum Chordata; class Lepidosauria; order Sphenodontia; family Sphenodontidae; genus Sphenodon; species Sphenodon punctatus. Next base: position 213,275 of record QEPC01014787.1, read on the forward strand.
TGTCATACTCCTGAAAAGACTCATTATTGTGGGTCCTGATCCTTCAAGGACTTACCCCTAAAGTTCCATGCACCTGTAAATACTCACACTTGTGGACCCTGACCATTCAAGGGATTACCCCAGTGTGTCATGTTCCTGCTGGGACCCATCCCATGATCCAGCTCCCGTTAACTGACTGTGCTCTGGCTGCCCCCAACTGTAGGATTATTGTCGTTCCCAGGAGGACTAATTCCCAGAACCAGGAATTCTAAGGTTGCAGTGAAGAATGACATTCCTTATGAGAAGCACAGAGAAGCGGACTGAACACAGTCTGTAGAGTACTGCTTTTGAATACATCTTCGTATTCCCTTAACTTGAAAAAGTATTCGTTATTTATCAGGGACTTGTGTTCACTGCATTTTCCCCATTGACAGCAATAGGGGAAACAGTCCCTGTTGATAATAAACTTCTCCAAGCAGTGTGATGATTCTTCGCCTTAATAGAAAAATATGGTTTGATGAAGGTCAAAGAGATCCACACCTTAGGACTTATTAGCATAGTAACCCCTCCCCACCTTGCAAACTCATCACATGCTTATGTGTTCCTTCCCCTGTGCTTCTATTTTCCCATAGTCATTCATTCACACAGCTAACTGCCCTGCATTTGACTCAGTGCTTTATTTGTAAAAAAATAATAATGAATTGCTGGGGTCCAAGCCTGCCACAGAAGCCACACCTCCTGCCCCGGAGCTTGTCAAAGTGAAGAAATGAATCCTGTTATCCTGCTAGAAATCAAACCACTGGACTAACGCACCTCTCTTCAGCTGAATTTAGAAGAGATGTACTTGTGTGATTTAACCTAGATGTTGACCAGCACAGAAGGTGGGGCAGCAAAGTTATCAATGAAAGTCAAATAAACCCTCTGTTTTTTTCTGACTTTCATTTTCATCCCTAAAATGCCCAATATTAGCCTATCATTAAGTCCTGATTTTACTGCCCTTCCTGCTCCCCACTTTTATGCAGTATTTCCCACAATGCAAGAGGTGTGGGAATGATCTTATGATATTTATTTTATGTATTTTATTTATTTTTATCGATTTATATTCCGCCCCTCCTGAAAACAGTTCCTGATCTTCCTGCATCAAACAGGATAGTAGCATGGAACATAGTGTAGAAGTGTTTGTCCTTGGTCCAGGACACCTTAGCAATGCTTTTGTAGTTACTTGGAGTAATGATGTATTGGGAAATCCCAATCACACAACACCATTGTTGACAGTCACCAGATCTTTGCAAACCAACCTTTTGTATCAGGTGGCAGCACCCAGGAGTACAGGCAGTACTGACGATTTCACACAACACTCAGAATTAGAGTAGAAATGAGGACTTAAAAAAACAGGTAAATACGTAAAATATACCCTACTCAGACTGAAAATGGAGGTGTAGGTAGGAACTGATATCTGTTTATGCTCCAACAGGTATCCATTTCGATTACTGGGGGCTGCTTTTTTCAGTCTTTCAGGGTTTTTCTTGTTTGTTTATTTTGGTATTTTTATTGTTTCAGTATATTTTTACATCATTTCAGCAATATTATTACTATTGTGCATGAAAAATTGCTGAAAATGACATTGCCAAAATGACAACAAAAATGAAATTACCAAACTGAAAAAAACAAAAACAAACCAAAAAGCCCTAAATGGAATATCTGAAGAAATGGATATGAAGTATCCATTTTGTTTGTGGACACTCTTAGGATACATAAAGGGCTTCCAGAAAATATTAATAATTCCCACAAATAATAAACCCAGTACCCATGTCAGCTGTAGTCATATGTTAGTTTACAGCACCACTACCCACACTGAAAGAGTGTCATGTGAATGAGCCCTTGATTAATATAGAGCAAGTTTTTCAAAGACCTGTAGCTGAAAGAGAATCCAGAAAATGGGATACTGTTAAAGATGAATTTGTCCAAGCCATTTCATTGGGCACTTTCTTCTTCATTCGTCTGTTGGCCTACTTGAGATTTCTAGTATTTGAATTCATAACACTCATCACCCCAAAAGGTCAAAGAGTGAGTCAGTGGGACTGGGTTATTGCATCAAGCTGTACTAGGCAAAGGTGACTTAACATTCAACCTCTTTTCCTTTTCTGAAAGATGTTCTGACACAAACTAAATACAATTTATTTTACCCTTTTGGAGGAGGATTATTTTCCCCCACTGTATGTAATCCAAATAAACTATATAAGTCTGTCGAGTGAGCATTCTGTCTGTGAGTTAATGAAAGGATTGCTTTAGCTCTGTAGCTGGATTTGTAAGTACGGTGACTGTGGAAACATTCTGTAAATGTAATGTTAATACCCATGCCTCATTAAATGAGAATTTAAATAAAGAATTACCCAGTGGAATTGCTGTGGTATATTGCTCCATTGCTCAAGTGGCATGGACTCATTTAGGTGTGTGCCCCCATGTTGATTTTGTTTTTTGTTTTCATTTTCGTTATTCAAAAATGTCATTTTCATTATCATTATTAACGACAATATCATTTTCAGTATCAGTATCGGTATCATTATCGGTATAGGTACTGTTTCAAAAAGGTTTTATTTTTGCTATCGGTATCAATATCGATTCCTGTGTGCAACTAATATCTATTAAAACTAAGAGAGACAGGGGAAGGGAAAAGGAAAACTATCTATTAACTAATCAATTATCTATATAACTATTCTAATCTAATCTATATGTCTATAATACATACCTATATCCACTCTATACTACCTATCTATATATAATGTTCAGGTGGGAGAAGGGCAGAAAAAGTGGAAATGTAAAATGTAGTGTAAGGAAGGAAAGTTATTGGCAATACAATGAGGGCTAGGGAGGATTTTTTTGTGTGCAAGCACCACAGTTCTGCAAATACACCCTTACAAACAGAGCTCTCACACAACAGAAAGAAAAAACCTGGTCCTCCCATTACAGAGGATTGCAGTGCCCTCCCTCAGAGCCCCCCAATTGTTTATGGGAGGCAGAAGGCATTGAGCAATCACAGAGTGCCATGAAACTGCTGGGGTCTGCTTGTGCTGCTCATTGGCCAGCGATACATCCATCAGATACTGCTGAGCTGCTTGCCCCTCCCAACACAGGCAAAGTTCAAGAGTTTAACCCTGTGTAGAGCTCTGAGATATCTTCTCCCTCCTCCCCTCTCCCCATTTCCTCTCCAAAACACAACTGCTATAGCACTAATAATGACAATGATAATGAAATTTTTGTTTTTGTTTTCGTTATGGGTATCGTTATTCTCTATTGTCATTTTCGTTATCATTATTCTCTGTTGTCATTTTCATTATTGGTGGAGAGAGGTGGCAGTGCTGAGACAAAGAAGCAGTGGCAGAACTGCTACAAAGTGCCCACCTGTGCGAATCCGTGGAGGCGGGGCTAGAGATCTGCACCTCCCTGAGGCCTGGTTTCAAAAACCCCGGCGGGTGGAGACAGCGCCGGAGGCACGCGCTGGGGCAGCGCACCTAAAGGCTGCACACACAAGGGCATGCCCTTGTGCGCGCGACCTTAGGCGCCGGCAGGAGCAACAGGAGTCATGATGGCGAGACAGAGGTGCGGCCCAGTGGGGGAGTTGGTGGATACCCCCTCTCAAGCAATGAAGACTGGACAATTTTATTTCAGGTCGAGGGGTGCTGCTGCTATGGGCACAGGCGAGGTGCCGGTTTCTCCCAGTCTCCCGCTTTTGAACCGTTTTTCTGGCCTCCCTGTGGAGGAGTGTGGGGAGGGTGGGGTTGCACAGGGAGAGGGCCAGGGCCCCCGCAAACGTAACAGGAAGTTTTCCCTCTTAGTTGCCTGCCAGCTTCCTTGGCATCCTGTGCCTCCCCGGAAGCCAGGGAGGCGTTTTGCCCAACTCCGACCTTGGGCACCTGCCCTCAGGACAGACATTTGACTCACTATTTGGCGGAGTAATCAGTCCTAACAGGTAGGACCTTACAACACATTTTTGCCCAGCTCACTATCCTAACCCATACAATTGAGGAGCAAAAGGGGGTCCCTTTGGTGCAGGACCCTACGGGAAGTAGTAGTGAGCTCCCCCCTCCTGCTGTGGAGTGCGACTGCATGAGAGGGGCTCAGATTTGTGAGGCCAGTTTGATGCCCCTGACACACACACCCGAACCCCAGCTGGGTAAGCCAGAGGGCCAGGTGGGCAATTACATCTTTTGCTGGCATGCTATTATTTTTATGATATCTCCCCTTCCCAGCGGGCTGTCTCCCCAGTGGTCTACTCCCAGGTTGTGGGCAGAGCATCTGGATAACCTACTTAAATCCCCTTGCCGTCCCAGGGATATTATTTATTTATATTTTATTTTTATTTTATAGATTTGTATCCCGCCCCCTCCTGCAACGCAGCTCGGGGCGGCTCACAGCAATAATAAAAACAATTAAAATCAATTAAAATATAAATATAAAATACATCAATAAAACAGGGCTAAAGGAAAGTAATAAATAAATAAATGGGCGGGGGATTAAAATCACCCCCCCCACCCTCCCTCCCAAAGGCCTGGGCAAACAGCCAGGTCTTACAGTTCCGCTGAAATGTCAAAAGGCTTGGGGCCAGGCGAGCTTCCTCCGGAAGGGAGTTCCACAGCCGCGGCCCTACCACCGAGAATGCTCGCTCCATCGTGGCCCCCCGCTTAACAC
>QEPC01014787.1:220940-240375 GCA_003113815.1 Sphenodon punctatus
TTGGGTGCCCTTACCCTTTTCCTGGGTGCCTCCTGTGGGTCCGCCCCCCTCATTACCCCACCCGTACCAATACCCCCACCCTACCACCCTAGCCCTTAAAAATAAACAAAGCCTGCACAGTATACAATACCCCCCTGCCACCCCCTACAGTCCCCCAAAGTACCCCAAAAGTGCCGTGCCCTTTTGGGTATTAGATACCTATACACCCAGCAAGGGGCATCTATGTATGCGATCTCTTTTAGAAATAGTCTGCTGCTGTATTTTATTTGGAGGGCCAGCCATACCCTTTTTCAAAATAGGATACATCTGGAAAATATTTACATAAATGATTCTCTCCTTGTCCCGGGGGCTCCCCCGGCTTTTGGCCCAGGGCCCCCCGAGGCAAGTTCACATAGGATTCAGACTGAGGGTCTGGACATTGGTGTGACTGCTGCCCCGGTATCCTGGGGCTCTGGTGTCAGGTAGGATGGCTGGAAGGGGCTGGGTTACCCCAGCAGAAGAAGGAACCCTCAGGCATCCCCTCAGGCATCCCTTCAGCCATCTCTTGCCCTGTCCCCTGAGGATATGGAAGTGCCCCCCCTTTCTGCCCACACCCAAGTTTCTCTGGGCAGTACTTCTCAGTCCTTCTCTCTGCCCTGTCAGAATTCTGGGTTGAGAGGGGGAAAAGAAGTGGTGGGGCCCTTGGAAAAAGTGGCAATCTGGCCATCTGAGGGGAATGCCATACATTCAGGTGGGGAAAATGGATGTCAGATAGAGTCTGAGGTAATTATGGTGCCCCCTTAGGATACCCTGGACAAGGAGGCCAGTGTGGCAGGGCCTAAACAATTAGGGGGGGCACTGGTTGCTGGGTGCAGGGTACCGCATACGTTGCCAGGGTTTAAATACCCAGCCGTATCAGGTATGAGTCGGGATGCCTTTCGGACTTTGGAAGGCTCGGACCCGAATATTTTGGCACTGGCTCTTGGGAAAGGTTCCAAGAGGGGATTTCAGTAGTGGGCCAGACTCCCTGAGAGAGCAAAATCTATTATCCCGGGACTGTGTAGGGAGGGAGACCTTGTGCTAGACGGGGGACTGGTTTTCTCCCCGCCACGTGGAACCCGCTGTTCCCCCCCCCGTGTGTGGGGAGGTGTCCCCAGAAGTGTGGGGGCTAGTGGGGCCAGCACCAGGCAACCAAGTAGTGGAGGTTCTGGGCCTGGGAAGAAAACAAAGATGGATTGACTTATTGGGAGGAGTGGAAGTCCCTCCCTAAAGGTTGTTTCCTGGAATTTGGTGGGCTGGACAGCCAAAATTGGGGACCATGGGGTTAGGGCTTTTCTATCTGACTTTGACATTATTATGGCACAGGAACCCTGGGCCAGAGATAGACCAGTACTTCCAGGTTATGAAGTTTTCTGTCTGAAGTCCCTGCCGGCTAAAGGCAGAGGCCATCCAAGCGGAGGGGTGGCTTGCCTTATTAAGATCGGCCCAGGAGAAAAGGCATCTGCTTTGCCCATCAACCCACCAAGTGATTTTGGCTGCCTATGGGAACTGGGAGGCCAATGCCTGGTGGTGGTATGTGTATACATCCCCCCGGAAAACTCTGTAAATTACCCCAAAAATGTCTGGCTGGACCTGATCTCTTATTTAGTGAGGGTCCAGGATAAGTTCACAGGTGTGGTATTGCTTTTGGGGGGTGATTTTAACGCCCGTATGGGCGAGTCGGATTATGAACTGGGCCTCACCGGGAATGGACAGGGTGTCGAGGAGGATGGCCCCCTAGATGATAGGAAATCTAAGGATACGGGTATGAACAACGGTGGTCTGGCGTTGGCCAGTCTCCTATTTCAACTGGACCTGTACCCACTGAATGGCCATCACTGGATGGATCGGCCGGGGGAATTTACTTACATTTCACCTAGGGAGTGTAGCACGCCTGATCACCTTATTGTCTCAGCCCCCTTGGTTGGCTTGATTGCAGCCTTCTGTGTGGGCTCACAGCCAATTAGTGACCATCTCCCACTGTTGCTTACACTGAACTTTTCTAACACCATAGGCAGGGGTGCCCCCTCGGCCCCAGTCCACCCCCCAACCCCCCAGATCCTCGGTGGAGTTTAGAACTAGAAGGCGATGGGATGCTCAGGTGGAACAGGAGTTCAGGATCCTAGTGACTTCCCCAAGGGATATGCAGCTGCGGGCAAAGTTTAAGATCACCACCACGACGCAGACAGGGCTGCTTTTTTGGTTTCAGACCCTGGTGAATTGGCTCACCCCTATACTCTTCGTCAACCACTCTAAGACCAGTTTGGCAGGCCCGGGGTATAGGACTCTATCAGGCTGGTTTGATGAGGAGTGCTGGCATCTTAGGGCAGAGTTTCGGTGCTATTATCGCCGGTTTAGAGCTACACAGGGGAATGGATTTCTCCTAGCATTTTTGTGCAAGAGAAGGGAGTATAGAGTGATGCTGAAGGCCAAACGGGATGCCCACTATAGATTGAAGTGGGAAAGGCTTAGTGAAGCCTTTAAATCTAACCCAATGCAATTTTGGAAAATGGTTAGAGGTATCGGCCTGGAGGCACCCTTTTCCACTGCTCCTTTGGTTTACGGGGAAGCCTGGGTGCAACACTTTAGCAGCTTGTATATGTCCCCTGGCTCCCCGGTGCGAGAGTTCGCTTTGGTCAAGGCCTCCCCTGCCTGGGACCCTGTTACAGCTGAGGAGGTAGCTGTTTTAATTACTAATCTCAAAATGGGGAAAGTCCCAGGAGTAGATGGAATGACAGCCGAGTGCCTAAAGGCAGATGTGGACTGGTGGGCCCCGATTTTGGCTGCCCTTTTCTCTGGGATTAATGAGTTTGTAGTTGTCCCCGCTGATTGAGGACAAGCGATAGTTGTCCCTATTTACAAGAAGGGCAACCCGACCACTCCTAGCAACTACAGGCCGATTAGCCTTTTGAGTATCATAAGCAAGTTGCACGCCAAATACCTGTTGGTGAGGCTAAATGGTTGGCTGAAAGCCAAGGGTATTTTGTCAAATACACAAATAGGCTTCCAAAAAGGGAGATCCACCAGTGACCATTGTTTCCTTTTGTCACATTTGGTTGGCAAATATGCAAGCCCCCCACCCCCCATTCCCTGTATGCTGCCTTCATCGATTTGAGGACAGCTTTTGACACTGTCCCAAGAGATCGGCTGTGGAGGAAATTGACTTCCTTGGACCTTGATCCAAGGTTGCTGCATGTGATCATTAATCTCCACAAGGAGAATTCCTTCCGGGTGAGGTTGAACCACCAGCGGGCAGTATCGGATAGCAGCCCTGTTGAGAGAGGGGTGAAGCAGGGATGCATCCTGGCTCCGACCCTTTTCGCCATATATATAAATGATGTTGTGGAGGCCCTGGCAAGGACAGTCAGCCATGCCCCCCTTGTAGGAGAGACTGAAATCCCCTGTCTTTTGTCTGTGGATGACACGGTTTTGCTGTCATGGTCCCAGGTCGGTCTGCGTCGTTTGCTGATTGCCTTTGGTGACTTCTGCCAGGAAAATCTGCTTGAAATAAACCAGGACAAGTCAAAAGTTGTCCATTTTCCCCGGAAAAGAACTCTACACAAATGGCAGCTGGCAAACCAGGCGATAGCCCAGGTCCCAATGTATAAGTACCTAGGTCTTTTGTTTCAGGCAACCGGGGCCTGGAATTTGCAGGCGCAATCTTCCCTGAATAGGGCTAAGAGGTTAAAAACAAATTTGCTCCGTTTTTTTAGGTCAGGGGGAGGGCATTTACTTGCCCCGCTGATTTATTTTTACAGCCATAAGCTGGTGCCCCAACTTTTGTATAGGGCTCCTTTTTGGGCCTTGAGTAAGTTGAAGGACTTGGAGAAATTTCAGGTGGGGGTGGCACAAGCAATCTTGATGGGCCCCCCTGGCATTCCGTCCCAGGCCATTTGCCGTGAGTGCGGTCTGCTCCCCTTATGGGCCAAGGTTTGGCAGGGAGCCATTACGTATTATTTACGCCTCTATTTCAACTTGGCTGCACCATGGACCCAGTTGGTTACATCTCTGACAGAGCCCCGAACTCCTGGCTGGGTCTAGTAGAGGAGAAAATAAAACAGCTGGGCTTCACTATTGGGGCCCTGTCCCAGGTGGAATTCAAGGGGGAAAAGAAACTTATTTTAGACTGGTTGTTGGACTCTACATGGCAGGAGGTCTGCGCTGACCTCAGAATTTTTAATGCCATTGGCCCTTATGTACAGCTGGCCAATGCAACGGCTTTGCCCATGCCCTTTTTGGATGGTGGGCTTCCTCTGAACTCTAGAAGATTGTTTCTTTTAGCAAGGTGGAATGCCTTTCCATCAGCTGTCATGGTTGACAGATATAATCACACACCTTTGGCAGAATGTCTGTGCCGCTGTCCTTTGAAAGCAGTGGAATCCCTGGCTCATATTTTGCTGCAATTCCCCCTCAATGTGACCTTGAGGGGAGTTTACCTTGCATCATTGTTGGCATCTTTACCTGGCCACTCAGAGACTTCACTGTTGGTTTTCTTGCTGGGCGATCGCTTGCCGCACATCTCACAGCAGGTTGCCCGGTTTTTGAGCTCGGTCCACAAAATTAAAATCTCTTTAGATACAAATGGGGCAGTTTATGTTGAAGCCACAAATGACCCTGCTTGGTGACTGTGTGTTATTTGCTATTTCCCCAGTAGTTGCTAGGTTTTAAGTTACCTGTGGCCTGAGGGTTGGCCTTGAGCAAAGCCCGGTTGGTTTGGTAGGAAGGTTGGGCAATTTTAATTAATGCTGAGGGGATTTTGCATATGCTGTTTGGGAGAGAGCTGGGGGTGCCCCCGTACCAAGGGTAAGGTGTCTGGTGCTGGTCTGGGCCATTAATTTTTTGTAATCAGTCATTTTGGTCCTGCCTGTTCACCCGTATCTCTTAGTGTCCCTTTTGCCGAGTCTCTGCTGGCTCGTAGATAGAAGAACAATTCAGGATTATAGAGTAATTGTCCCTACGTTGTGCCACATGGGGCTGGGGTGAGTCAGTGCCATAAAAGAAATGGGTTTAATTAAACCAAGCAGGGGTCAAGAGTCTCCCACACTCAAGCTCCGTGGAAGAGCTAGGGACCCCCCCCCCCGGATTAAAGTTCCCGATTGGGATAACTTTACCGGGTTATTCATATTGTAAACTTCATAGGCCCATTTTTTTTTACATCCTATGTGAGGTCTCGAAGCCATTTTGGAAAATACTGAAGCAGTATGGTACCAAGGGAAAGTAAATTGGATTATCTGAAAGTATGTTCTACTATTGAACTTGGTCAGGGGGCAATTGTTAAATTGCCTTATTGTAAAGTCACCTTGGATCTGCTCACTGTGAGAATGTTGTTCTGACGCTCATTGTTTATTTTGTGTTATTTTATAGCTGTAATATTGTTATAATCTTCGGTTGAAACAATAAATTATTTATTATTATTATTATTATTATTATTATTATTATTATTGCAACAATGAAAATGAAAATGACAATTTTCATTATCATGATTGTAATAACAAAAATGACATGTCTGAAGGTCCACAGCCAGAGGAGATTAGGGTCTTAAAACTCCATCTCAGAGGGGAAACAAAGTGCTTTCCAGCTTTTGTGTCTAAACTGTGTAGACCTGAAGTAGCAAATCAAAGAAGGTCATTAAAGAAAGACAAGGGGGAAGACTGATATTTGTCCCAATATGACTAATATTAAATACATTTCATTTAGTACTTTTATCTTGCACCTTCATCGAAGCGCTCAAGAATTAGACAAACTTCTTTTACCAAAAAGCAATTCACATAGAAGTGGATGCCAGCTTTCTGGCAGAGCTGAAACAAATAATTTGAATACATGAATAATTCACTGAACTGAACTATTTCAATGCATTTGCATAAAGCAAATTTAGAGGTCAGATTCAAAACTATATATTTCTAAAATCTGTTTCACTCTCCTTTGGTTATTCATCAGTAGGTGTGTGCATGTTGTTTTCGTTAGCCTTTAGAGGGACCCTAGCTGGACAGTGTTGCATTCCTGAATAGGATGGGACCTGCCCTCCTTTCTCTTGTGAGCACATGGCAACCTAGCCACACTCCTGACATTCCTGAACTGAGCGACTGGTTTGTCACCACATGGCAGGGCAGAGACCTCCCTGCCTTGGCCTGGGGGTGAAAACAGACATGACGCTAACCACCCTTTAACCACCCTTGGTGGTTATTTATGCATGTTGTAGGACTGCATAGGGCACCTATACAGTCCTGAAACATGCATAAATACCCACCAAGGGTGGTTAACAGGTGGTTATCGTCATGTCTGTTTTCACCCTGGGTCATAGACCAGGTGACCTACCAAGGACCAATCTCAGCAGAGGGGAATAGGACCTTAAAAGGGACAGACCGCCCCTTCTTTGCTCTCTTGCCTCTTCCTGCCTGCTCCGACATCTACAAGATCTGGGCTTCTGCCGGATTGGAATTAAGGACGGAGCCCTATGTAAGTTACATGTACATTGAGTTATATGCCACCAGATTGCCTGCCTGAACCAGTACAGTTTAGGCAGTTGCAGATTTTAAAAGGGGTCCTTGTACCCCTCAAACTGGACTCTGGGGCTTGCTCAATTATCTATCTTGCTTTTTACCCTTTTGTGCCTTTTTGTACCTTTTTAACCCTATAAGTAAAGCCTAGCTTTTTCTATTCGTATCTCCACTGGGTGTGTGTGTGTTTACCTGTAAAGAATGACTCCCTTCACCTGGAAGGCATAGCTACCAAAGAGGGAGAAAGGAATTCCCCTCTGACTCTTTTAGACAAGGCAGTTTTTGACCAAGATAAGTACCTCTAGGTTGCTCCGAGGGTTCTACTTCCTTGAACAGGGATAACACCAGATAAAGGGGACTAGGGTACCTTTGGAATCTGTGGGCTTTTAAACTTCTGGGGTTATATATCCTGGGTTGTGTGGATCCCCTCTGATTTCTGGAACCCAAGTGGTGGGAGCAAAAACTAGGTTTTTCAGGGGTTTGCCAGCTGTGGGGACCCAAGGTTACAGATTTGGACGAACACAGTGAGGTGGGTGGCTCAGCTGTATAGCATCCCTTTGCTGCGTTTCACCACAGGGGTGTGCATGATGTTTTCGTTATTACAATAATGATTATGAAAATTGTCATTTTCATGATTCTTATTGCAATAGCGAAAATAAAAAATAATAATAATGCAAATATAAATAAAAATGACATTTTGTTTTTGAAATAAAGGGAAAAAACTGAAAAATGTATTTCCGGCTATAGTTTTTATGTTTCTTAGCCAATTCAGAGGAAACATGGGGAGGTTGTACCCGCAATGGAGTGCATTATATTTACCATGTTTTAAAACAATTAGATAAAGGGAACCAATTTTAGAAGCAATTGAATGTTGTGACTTTAAGAAAAACTCCATACACTTGCATGGCTACAACTTCTTTATCTTTCCACAATCTTAATACTGCTGACAATTTTCAGAAAGATTAGATAAAGGGTCCTTATGGTATAAGACATTAACATTAGAATACATTTCCAACTGTAACATGTTTATATTCCATTATATTCCCTGTCATCTCTGCCAGACTACAGGACAATTTGATAAAGGGACCCAATTTTATAAGCAACAAGGATATTTGCTTGACATTTCTGCTGGCCAATTGGCATCAAAAACAGATCTTATACCACAGTGACACGCAAGAGAATCCCTGGCATAGTCTTCTTCTCTGCATATGCTGTGAAGGCATATAAAATTGGGACCCTTTATCAAATATTTCTGATATTTGGCAGAGATGATAATGAAAGTATGATATACATCCATGCTAAATGTCATGTACACTGGTTGGACCACAAAGATTTTACAATGAGATATATACATTTATAGGTTAATTGCTTATGCCAGCAGGACTCTTTATCCAATCCTTTTGAAAGTTGGCAGAGATAGTAAATACATGAAAAGGGTGTAAACATTCCAATTTTTATCTACATTCAATCTGAGGCAAAGAAGTTACAGCTAAGAATGTATTTGGAGATTTTTGCAAAATAATATATTTCAACTGTTTATAAAATTGGATTCCTTTATCTAATCATTTTGAAATTTGGTCCACTTACTGCTTTCCATTGGAGGTACAATTCCTCCAAGAGTAAGCCAAATATAATGAAAGACACAAAAGTTACATCTGAAAATGTGTTTTCCATTGAAACCAGTGGAAAACAAAAATGAAAGCAAAAACAAAAACAACACTTTGATATTTATGAAAATGAAAGTGACATATTTTGATAACAAAAACAACATGGGCTCCTGGTGCACACCTCTATTCATCAATTTTTCTTTATTGGGTACTTCAGTTAGTTCTGTACTGTGATTAATCATTGTTCAGTATGCTGATCACTTTGTTTACTTTGCTTCATTCATTTCATTACTTGGTCGCTTGTTACTTTGTGTATTCATCAGTACTATTTGGTGGTATTTTTTCAAGTTGTGAATGTGACATTGATTGACTTATCTATGTGATGTAATGCAAGCGAAAGTCTTGAAAAGTAGCAAATAATAAAATACTGAATAATGAAGTGAGCAAAGCAAATGAACTGATTGAAGAAACAAATTACAAACACCCAAACTGCCAAAATAACTGAAATATTGAATACCAATTTGACAAACACCAAATATTAATTTCTGGGGAAAAAATCTTAACTTGTATTCACAAATTTAAAAATGCATTTTCCTTTCAGCTCTAATGTTCGTCCCCATCCCATTTTAACTCTGACTTGATGTGGCTTCCTATTTCAAAGGTGCTGAATTTTGTCCTTGCCCTGCCAATGAGTGTGCATGTTTTTCATGCATACTCAACATGCACAGTTACTGTGGAGGCTGCAAATGCAGCCAGGCTGGAGTTCTCTTTAGCTGTAGCTGTTAACCAGCAATCCACTTGCAGACTCACCTGCAGTAGAGGAGCATAGGAGTGTCCAGACTTGTGGTGTGCTGCTGGGTCTTCCAGCTGGCCACATTAGACTGCCACAGAGCTCGCCTTAGACCTCAACTATGCCTGTCATCGTGGGTCCCGAACCTGCAAGACCTCACCACAGGCAGACAGCTTATGACTCGGTAGCCTAAGAGATACACCCACAAAGTGCTGAAAGCACACTTCACAGCTCCCAATCTCTAAAATGAGGAAAATATACAGCCAGAAAGAAAGACTTGTGCTTTGCTCATCTATATGACCCCAATTATATGGATGATAAAAATTTGGAAGGGATATAGGATGTTAACAAATGAGACAAGAGCCCACAATAGCTCACACCTGGTAAGTGTCCAGTCCATCTGCCCATTCATTACATGTTTGCCTCCACTGGCCACATGGTCACCACTCACAGGATGCATAGCCCCCACTCACAGCGAGGTTTCAGAGGGTGTTAACAAATGAGACAGTAGCCTACTGGAGTCCAGGTTGGGTCCATACATCCCTTACTCAGACATTTAGCATGTTCAGCCTAATAAACAGGCATCTCCCTGTGTATTTCACTCGGTTTCAGGCAGCTCCCACTGGCAGCGCCAGTGAGAGCAAGAAGAGCGGCAGGAAGCAGTCACTCCTTGGATGCTCTAGGATTTTCATCTGTGCCTCTATGCTTTTGGGAGACCTGTATGCGCAGAGGTGCTGCATGCAACCTAGTTGCAGGGACAAAGACACACCTTGTAAGGACTGGGTTTGAACCAGCATCCTTGGGACCCTAAGCACAGTGGTGGCACCTCCATGACACCAAGGAAGCCTAGCCAGAGCCAGCACTGTTGGCTGTTCTCTCTTTCCTCTATGCCGGTCAAGCCGTATACCCTCTTCAGCCATGATTCACACCTCCAGTCTCCTGGTTGGCTTCTGGTCTGTATATCAGGCCATCCAATAGCCACAGGAATATGGGTGGATCATCTGTCTCCTTTGTGATTCCTGTTCTTTTTCCCTTCCTTTAGGCCTGAAACAACCAATCGCAGTAAATATTGTTTCCATCAGAAACAGATCATTCGCCTTCATTTGCATGATGTGGAAACATTTCTCATTATTTTTCATAAGTTAAATGATCCCAAGCCCTGTGTGCACTCCCAGGAACCGAGGATACAAAAGTTGGCTTAGTCTATGCAGCCCCCTCTCAGATGTTTAGCATGTCCAGCCTAATTAATAGGCATCTCCCTGCATGTATTTCACTTGGTTGCAGGCAGCCCCCACTAGTAGCACCAGTGAGAGCAAGAAGAGGGGTAGGAATCAGTGCCAGGAAAATGCTAGAAATTGCCATAAAAGTGCCGTAGAACTGCTGTAAATGTCCCAGAATGTGATGAAGGGTGTTTGTAAACAAGATGGCCCCTCCTGTCCCTGAATGGGGCCCATCTCACCTGAATGTCATGGGGGGAGCGGTGTGCACTCCTGTGTCCATGCATCCCCCATGCATCTCTACCCCCACCCCGACACACAGGACTTTCAGCAAAAATCCAGAGTGCTCCATGCTTGTATTGGGTGGGCAGTGTGTGAGCAGCGTAGCTGTGCATGGGGCCACTCACATAAAGCGCTTCCCTATGCACGGCATCCATGTGCCCGCCCTATGCAACAGCTGTGATACCCTGCCTCCCCGTCCCATGTAAAAACACCTGAAAACTGATGAAAAATGTCAGGCAATGACAAAAAACCATAGGTACTGATATGGACAATGACAGAAGTTCAGAATCACTGGAGACTGACAAAGTACCAATAAATACTCACATGCACTCTTGAAAGGTCAATATTTCCCTGAAGAATGGGAACACTTGCTCTTGTCTTAGCCCTATTCCTAATGTCTCCAAGTTGCTTGAACTGGCCCTGCACACCCCTCGCCTTGGACCTATTGTGTGTCTTGGGCCAGTTGGAGACTGACCCTTGTGACCATTGCTTGGAACCTGGTCCTTTTGGAGCCTGGTTGGGAGTTCAGCTGCTCAGCTGTATGCCCTTATCTCTGGGAGTGTGGCTGGTATCTGCCTGGATGGGGGTTTGGCAGCTGCTTATGGCGGGGGGGGGAGGAATGTGCCCCCAAGAAAATTCCTGGTGACTCTCCTAGAGACTGCCTAGAAAGCCCCCTAGTGGAAGCCCTGAGAGCCTACTCCTCCCTGTTTCAATCCTGTGTGTCTGCCCTGATCATCTAGTTCCCTGCATCTGCCTTGTCTGCCTCATCCTTCTTTCTTGTCTAGTTTGTCTGTCCAGCCTGTATCCATCTTGTCTGCCTTGTCTGTGTGCCTCATCCAATTCATCCATCCAGGCCTATATCTGCTTCATCTATGTCTGATCCCTTGGTCTCTGTGTTGATCTCCATTGTAACTTTCCTGGTACCAGTATAAGTCCTGCACTACTTACCTAAAGCTAATCCTGCATTGACTCCCTGGATCTGAGACCCTGGACCTATCCCTGAACTGACTCTCTGTGCCCCAGTCCCATGTCCCTGACACACATTTGCCTGCATTCACCTACACAGAAAGCTCCACATTCTCCAAGCCCCCTGCCTTGAGTGGTGGCCATATGGCTAGTGGAGGAGAACACCTGATAAATGGACAGGTAGACCACTTGGTGTGGGCTATTGTTGGCTATTGTCTTTTTTTTTTAACACCCAGAAAAGTAGAGCCTACCATGCAAGCAAATACAGGCTAATATGCGCCCATGTGTCTGCGGCCTGTCCACTGGGATGCATGCAGTATCTCTGTGCATACAGGTTCACCAGCACGATAGAGTCGTAGGTGAAAATACTAGAGCATCTGAGAAGTGACTGCTCTCTGCCACTCTGTCTGCTCTCACTGGAGCTGCCAATGGGGACTGGCTGCAATCTCATGAAATACACACAGGGGACTTACTGTTTATTAGGCTGAACACACTACACATGGTGAGTGGGGGCTGCATAGACTAAACCCAGACTGAAGCAGACTGTTTTGTCATTTTTTAACACCCATAGTTTCTCCTGCTTCAGGGCTTGTCAGTCAGATGAGTGTAACCTCACTGAGAGTATGTTTTCCCCTCTTCATGAAGTAGGAGAAAAGTGCTTCCCCTCACTCTAAACCCCTTTGTCTAGCAAATAAAATGAATGAGAGTGAAGGTGATCGCTAAGCCCTCCCTGCTTCCTGCTTCCCAGTCCACCTGAATTTGATCCCTGCTGCTACATGACTATCCTCAGGGGTAGGGTGGGGGCAGGGAAGAGTTTACATTAGCATTCCGCCAGCAGAGGATATTGGTCATTGCTTTGGGAATGGAGGCTACTCTGTATATCTCACTCTTCTGCTCAAGAACTCAGTTTCCTGGATCAGAGACTGCTGCTATTTCTATGACCTGAGAGCTCAGACATGATTGAGAAGCTTTTGCTCATCTAATTTATCTCAGCTATTTAAACAAATGTTTAATTTAAATTATTAAGTAAAGTGATCACACTAAGGCCTACCGAGTAGGGATGTGCAAACAGAACCGAATTCGGAAATTCTGTTCGGTTCAAAAATCAAGTTCGGTTCGAAAGTTCAGTTCGGTCGACCGAACTATTCGAGTTCAGTCCAAACTCCGAACTTCCGGACTGCGTTCACACATCCCTACTACCGAGGAAGTGCTGAAAAGTAGTTAATAATACTAAATCTATATAAATTGATACATATGGGTATATCGCCATATCTCATTCAGCTGTTGTCATTATATCAATCCTGCTCCCCCATGGAGATGAAAGAGAACTGAGTTTATTTTTATAAATCCTTTATCACCAAGTGGTGGGAAATTGTCATTCTTTATGTAATAAACATACAGGCGTCCTATAAAAGCAAACCTATTCTGGGACACTGAGTCATCCTCTTGATTGCTGAAAAAGGTTAAAACTGACAACAGTACAATGTAGTTGATGATGAATCCAAACTGTGAATATCTTAAAATAAGTCTTTGCTACCCTTGTCATTTATTCCACTATCCACTATTCTAGTAAACTGGAAATTAAAGGAGAAATTTAGGTGATAAATCACTTGTTATACAATTTTCTTATTCTGGATGCTGCAGTGTCATCATATTCCACCTCTCCCATATCCCTTCAGCAATTTATGAACAGTCAAAATTTAAAGGCCATGAGTAAAGTTCTGAACCATTGAAGTCAATGGTAAAACTTCCACTGGCTTCAATGCAGCCTAGCTTTCACTCCATGAAAGTAGCTCAAGAAAATCCTCCAGAGAAGTCAATTAGGGGTTGCCAAAGAGATAACACCTCTGTGATATTGGCATTTTAATATGGCTAAAAGATCCCTAGATGTATCCAGTGTATGCATAATTGATTCTAAATTATTAAAGACTGTGAATGTAGTGTTGATAAACCTCGTGGGTTTGAGTGTTGCACGCTTTAGTTTTTAGCAAACATGAAGGAACAGAAGTATAAGTACAAATATGGTGAGGAGATCACCAGAATTAACTTAGCAATGTTCTCCTATATCTAGTGATACTTTAGATACAACAAAATAAACATAACATAACTTTCCCCAAGATAACACTAAAAATGTAAATGCACATGCACATTCAGGAGTCATGGGTAATATGTGAAGGTGAAACCAACCAACTAACCAAATAAATGAACAACCAAAACAAAAATGAAGTGGGATGAAAATCCGCTCAGTCACATTTAGTTTGAATAGTCAAATTCAATATTTAACCTCTAATGCTATGTTTTTAGGCAAGAATTACTCATTGATGGTAGATAAAGAATTTGATTTGGCCTCGTTTCGCCTGCTCACCTAACCACCTTCTACACTTCTCCCTCACTGCCTCCCATGCCTGGAACTCCCTCCCTACCCACGTCCACCTTGCCCTCTCCCTCCGCTCCTTCAAATCCCTCCTCAAGATTCACTTTTTCCTCGCCACCTTTCCCAATGCCTGCTAGTCGTTCCCTATATACTTACTGTCTGCCCTCCTCTGCAGACTGCCACAACCAACCTGATTGTAACCAAGCCAAGCACACGAACCTGAGACTTTGCATCCGCCTGAATGTTTGTTTGTCTTCTCCCCTGTCTCTCCCACTGTCCCCTCTCCCTGTCTCCCCCTCCTTGTCTTTTAGATTGTAAGCCACAGGCAGGGACAAAGTCTAAATATATGTTCTGTACAGCACCAGGCACATGGCTGGCGCTATATAAATGTTTATAATAATAATAATGGTTAGTCAAAGTCAAACAAGTAAATGCAGCAGTACCTTAAGCTGGTTTATTCAAAGAACAGGTTTAGCAGGAGCCACTTTTAAGGATGGGTTCTAACAACTGTTAAGGTGAAAGTTGTACTGGAACTTTTCCTGTGTTGTTCTTCATCAGAGTAAAACAGCTGCTTCTGGTTCTGAAAATGTGAGTACTATTGAAATATCCCTTCCCGGTTTCCTTGTTTTGTTTTTATCTGTTGTTGAACATCAGAGGCCTTGAACTGGTATCCCTGGGATTTGTTGGCAATGGCAACACAGAAGTTCCTTAACCCCTGATGTGAATATGGGTTAGAGGGGTTCAACTGGCAGCCCATGCAATACCTCCAGCTTCCTTGTTTGGGATTCCTAGCTTACCCCAATCAGTCATCAGTTCTGCTAAATCAAATCTTTTGGTATGGAAAAATCTACCCAGAGTTCACCCCCGGCCACGTAGCAATCATTTGGAGTAAACGTTTTCATGTAAACTTTTTTTTTTTTTAAAGGAGACAGTTTTATTTTTTTTCTTAAATATGTCTCAGAAGAACTGTACTCTTCATGAAGGGAACAGACACCTATGGAACTTCCCTAACAATACAGCAATGCATTTTATAACAGGATTTCTTTCCCTTATTTTTAGAAATTTATAAAAAGAGATTTATCCTTGTGGGCATAATACATGTTTAAAGAGAGTAAGGATATTTAATGCAGCATACCAATAGATGCATTTGAACTGTATTCCCTGGGAAAATGGCAGAGAGTAGCATCAGACTTGCTCCCATGGTACTACTGTTTCTACAGTCAGCTTCTATGCTTTGATAAGTCATTAGAAGAGATGACATGTGTATCCTGGCACAACTAGATCCCAGGGAAAAGTTGACAGATGTTAGAGTATAAATCAGTTCTGATGCACAATGTGTTGCCTCCAGAGGCATCTTCTGGTCCTCACTAAAGGTTACTGAACCATGTATAATACAAAAATGCAGACACAATTGTAAGGAATAAATGTAAGGTGCTTTCTTCCGCGCTTGGAAAGTCTAATGTATGAATAATGCTCCATCTGCACAATGGTCAAATGTGAATGAAATTGATTTTAGATGTACTGCGTTGAGTAGCGCTGACTTAACAAGCTTAGTGACATGAGGGACCTTGTCAGGAATCGGTACAAAATTCATGATACAAGATATTTGTATAAATGAGAAACTGGGACAATGGGGGGGGGGGGTTGAGGGGCAGGCAATGTTGCGAGAAAGTTTTGTACCAAGTCTTCCAAATGAATCATGTACCAGAGGTATTCTCAAGAAAAGACTATAACAAAGTTTAGTCAGATGAAATGTCTTCTAAGCATGTGAAATGTGTCAAAAGCTGCTGCACAGCCACATGCCCTGGCCATTAACTTTTCTGGATGCATAAATGAAATGAAAGCTATGAAGATAGAATAGTATCCTCTTTGCAAACAAGCTAGATGCATATCCTTCCTGCAACCCCAACTTTTCTACAACACACTTTTGTCTACAACATCAGGGTATTTTCAGACGTTACGGGGCCCTTTGGCCCCGTACCGTAACGAACGTCTTCGTTCCCCGCCGGGGTCACCCCTGCACGACCCAACAGACGTGCCGGGGGGATCCCGGCGGGGAAAGTGGGAGGGGCCGGGGCCGCGCGGCGCAACGTGCGGCCGCACGGCCCCGCCCCCTCCACGCACCCCGCCGCCCGCCCTCCGAGGAGACGGGCGGGCGGCGGGGCCAATGCGGCCGCCGCGTCTGGCCGATCGTGCCACGGCCCGGGATCCCGCCGGGGATCCCGGGCCGTGGCACGCGGCCAGACGTTACTTTTTGTTGGCCACGGCCCGCGGTCCATTTGACCACGCTTCCCGGGACCTTCCCCCGGCTAGCCCGGGAAGCGTGGTTCAAATTGACCCCATCTGCAGATTCAGCGTGGCCAACATCTGGCGCACGCTGTGCAGACGTTCAGGGGCCTTTCGCCCCGCCGCGGGGTTCACCGTGGTTCAGTGTGGTTCAGCGTGATCTCGTCACGTCTGAAATCACCCATCAAGTAGCATACCCCAGTATGCACCTATAATATTTTGAAGATGGTGTAGGCTTAATATGCTTCTTGAATACTACATGCTAGCCCAGTGGGGCCAGACTTATGCTACAAGCAATACATTTCATGCAGAATAAACCTCAGGACCCCTCCTGCTGGCTCTGGCACCCCAGGCCTGGAACTCTCCTGTTGACTCTCAGCTCTAGGACACCTCAGCAACTGGTCTCAAGAACGGAGATGAGCACTCCTCTCAGAGATAGCCTTCTCTATTATACGGAGGCACTCTCCTCTCCTCCCCAGAGGCACTTCCTGGAATGCACAGCTGTCTCTCCTCTCCAGAAGCAATTTCTGTAGGGCTGGTCCCCCTCCCCACACAATTATACTAACAATACTAACCTGTAATCCTTCATTGAATCATAATCTACCTACAGCATTGGGCGATCTGCCCACAACTCTATAGTGTGTGTGTAGGGGTCGCTGCGCAGGTGGACCATGGGTTGGGGAAACCACTGGGATCCAGGTGGGGCTGCAAGCAGGCGGACATGGACATGTAGTCCTGGAGACGTTCCAGGAGCAGGCAGCCTCTACATCCATCTGTTTACACCCACTGTCTCTTCCTATGGATTTGTTAAGAATGAAGTTGCTTTCACACATTACACAATGGGTTATTATATTAACTGGAGGGTGGGTTAAATGGATTTTCTCCCCTACCCCTTTTGTTTTAATGTTCCCTGGCCCTGTTTATATTTTATAATATATGTTTATGTTTTAAATTTTATATGTATTTAATATATTTTTATTGTGTAAACTGCCCCAAGCTGTTTGCAGGAGGGGCACGGTAGAAATTCAGAAATAAATAAATAAAATATAATATATAAATAAAATAATACTTGGTATTATAATTCTGAAATGTTTGTAATGTGTGAATCCACTATTCCCCTTATTATGTTGTAATATCTCGGTCCATTGTAAAAGCTACATTTGGTGACTCTTACAATGACCTGAGATCTTGGAGCATAAAAGGGGAATAGTGCATTCACGCATTACAAAAATCGCAGAATTATAATACCCAGTATTATCTCCAGTTATTATAATAGCCCATTGTGTAATGTGTGAAAGCAACCTTAGTCATACCAGACTAATCTTATTTCCTTGTTTGATCGAGTTACTAATTTAGTGGATCATGGGAATACTGTAGTGCTTCTCCCAAGCCACCGTGATTGGTCACTGTCGGAGACAGTATGCTGGGCTAGATGGACCATTGGTCTGACCCAGTATGGCACCTCTTATGTTCTTATGTTCTTATGTAGATGTAATATATAGGACTGAGATTCAGTTCTCAGATTCTCGCTTCTATAGGCGAGAATCAGAGTTCTCAGCTTGTTCTTTCAAATGAGAATGAGTTGAGAAACTGCCTGGATTCTCATCAAGAACAGCAAGCATCTTGACACAGTCCTCCCTTTCCACATACTTTAAAAAAAAACCAAAAAAGAGTCTTTTACAGCCTTCCATCCTTCCCCACTGCCCTCATGTACTCACATGGCTGCTTCAGTCTCTGGGTCTTTCCCCACTCGGTTTCTCTGCAGAGGAATGGGGGATGCAAGGAGGAGACAATTTTTTAAACAAAAAAAATATCACTGTGCATGTGCAAAATGGCTGCCAAAGCTGTTTGTGCATATACATCCCTTTAACAAAATGGTGCCATCAGCCGAACTGAGCATGAGCGTACGGGGCTGAGCATGCACAGAATGGCTTCCCTATTTCAAAATGGTGTTGATGCTGCTGGTGCCATTTTGGAAGATGGCTGCACATGGGCAGAACTGCCCCAGTGGCCATTTTATGCATGCAGAGCAATTTATTTATTTTTGTGATATTTCATGAGATCTCATACCGGGGCCAGAATCTCTGCAAATTCTCAGGCCTGGTCCAAAATCTCACGAAATATCACACAAGAATAAAATGGTGTCTTGTTTCAGCCCTAGTAATATATCTTGATTTCAGCAAAGCATTTGACAAAGTCCCCCATGATATCCTTGTTGACAAGCTGCTAAAATATGGGCTAGATGATACTACTAAATGGCATATTTAGTTATTTACAGATGGTTGAAGGTCTGTACTCAAGAGAGTGTTCATCAATGTCTCCTCATCAGTCTGGAAAAAGGTACTGATCTGGGTGCCACAGGACTCTGTGATTGGCCAAGTACTGTTTCACATGTTTATTAATGGCCTGGATGAAGGAGTAGAGGGAATACTTTGCAGATTTGCAAATGACACAAAACTGGGAGGGACAGCTAACACCTTAGTAGATATAAATTAATTCAAAATGATCTTGACAGGATGGAAAGCTGTGCCAAAACTAACAAAATGAAATTAAAGAGAGATAAATGTAAAGTTTTGCATTTAGGTTAGAAAAATCAAATACACAAATATAAGATGGATGATACCGGGCTTGACAGCAATATATGTGAAAAGGATCTAGGGATTGTAGTTGATTACAAACTGAATGATTCAGCAGTGTGATACAGCAGCAAAAAAAAAAAAAGTCTAATGCAATTTTAGGCTGCATTAGCAGAAGCATATGTTCCAAGTCACAAGAAGTCATAGGGCCACTCAATTGTGCACTGATCAGACCTCATCTGGAATTCTTTGTTCAATTCTGGGTGCCGCACTTTAAGAAGGACATTGGGTGATTTCAGACATTACACGGTCCCAATTCACCACAGTGGATTCCCGGCAGGGGTGAGCAGATCAACCACCCCCGGTGGTCAAGGAAAGCCCTGAACAGACATGACGGGACCAGGACCACGGCAGGGAATCAGACCACCAGACCACGGCCCGGGGCAGCGCAACAGACATTATGCCGATCCCGGGCCGGGCCATGGTAAAAGCATCTGGAAGGTGCCAGGGCGGCTCGTCCCGGCTGCTGTCGTATGCCCTTTAAATCTCCCTCCCCGGTGTGTGTTGTTGCTGGTTGCCTGGCAGTGGGTGATTTCAGACGTGACGTTGACACGGTGAACCACGGTGAATACCCACCTGGGGTCACCGTGTCCCGTACGTCTGTTTGGCGCCCGCCAGATGTTGGCCACGCTCAATCGGCACATGGGGTCAATTTGAACCACGCTTCCCGGGCTAGCCGGGGGAAGGTCCCGGGAAGCGTGGTCAAACGGACCCCGGGCCGTGGCCAACAAAAAGTAACGTCTGGCCGCATGCCACGGCCCG
>QEPC01014787.1:246810-316906 GCA_003113815.1 Sphenodon punctatus
GCTGCGTGCCTCGTCCCCGGCCGGGGCTCCATTTTTTTGGTTCCGCTGGGGGATTGGCGTCCAGACGTTACTTTTGCTTGGTTCCCTGTGGTGGTTGGTTTGACCACGCTTCCCGAGACCTTCCCCCGGCTAGCCCGGGAAGCGTGGTTCAAACTGACCCCATGTGGGTATTGAGCGTGATGAACATCTGGCGCATGCCGTTCAGACGTTCTGGGCCCTTTGGCCCCGCGGGGGGGTTGAGCGTGGTTCAGTGTGGTTCAGCGTGATCTCGTAACGTCTGAAATCACCCATTGTCTTTGGTTCCGGCCAGTGGTTGCTGTTCAGACATTACTACTTTTTGTTTCCTGTTGGGAATCTCTTTGACCACGCTTTCGGAGATGGTCCGGAGCTCCAGAAGCGTGGTTGATTTTGACCCCATGTGGGTATTGACTGTGGTGAACATCTGGCGGCCGCCGAACAGACATTCAGGGCACTTTGGCCACACCACAGAATTGACCATGGTTCACTGTGGTTGAGCGTGATCTCGTAATGTCTGAAATCACCGTATGGGTATTTTCAGACATGATGGGGCCGATTGGCCCTGTCATGAAAACAATAAATTCATCCCCCACCGGGATGAACCCATCACGCTCTAACAGACGTGCCGGGGATCCCAGCGGGGAATCGGGGAGGGGGCAGGGCCACATGGCGCAATGTGTGGCCGTGCAGCCCCGCCCCTACATGCTCCCTGCCACCCACCCTCTGGGGAGATGGGCGGCAGCCACGACCAATGGGGCCGCAGCGCTCGCCCGATTTGGCCATGGGCCGGAATCACTGCGGGGATTCTGGGTCGTGGCCGCCATCCAGAAGTGACGGTGGAGTTCATCACGGCACGGAATCGCCTTCGCCACGCGACTGCCGCTGGCCCTGTCGCTTCGGCCACTTGCGTGGCGAAAGTGATTCCCCACCGTGGTAACATCTGGGGGAGGGGAACATCCATTCCCTCAACAGACGTTCTGTGATCGCAGGCACCACAGGGAATTGACTGTGGTTGACTGTGATCTCGTAACGTCTGAAAATACCCATTGAAAAATTGGAACAGGTTCAGAGGAGGGCAGCAAAGATTGGCAGGGATCTGGAAACCAAGTCCTATGAGGAAAGGTTGGAGGAACTGGGTATGTTTAGTCTAGAGAAGAGAATATTAAGAGATTAAGGATATTCTTGGTGGCTGCTCCTAGGCTGTGGAATTCCCTCCCGATGGATGTTCACCTGGCCCCAGACCTCCCCTCTCTCCAAAGACAGCTTAGGACCTGCTGTTCTGCCAGATGTTTGGAGAGGGAGATGGGTAGTGTGGGGGGTTGGGGAGGGTGGAGGTTCTTCCCTTTTAGTATTTTAATGAATTTGTAAACTGTATGTTATTTACTTGTTGTTTTATTTATTTATTAATTATTATTATTATTATTATTATATGTTTATGTTTGTGAGCCGCCCCAAAATTAAGAGGAGACATGATAGTGATCTTCAAATACCTGAAGGACTGTCACACAGAAGATGTCAAAATTGTGAGGGCTTTTTTCTGTATTTTAAAGAGGGATGGGGTGGGGGGATCATTAACGTATACATTAAAGAGCACCGATCCCAATACAAATTCCGGGACACACCACTTTCTCTCCATTGTGAAAACTTACTATTCAGGCCTCCTCTTTGATTTTACCAATCCATAGTAAGACACTACCTCCTATCCCATGACTTTTTAATTTTCTCAAAAGTCTTTTATGTGGGACCTTATTAAATGCTTTCTGGAAATCCAGGTACACTACAGCTACACCCTTGTCCATATGCTTATTTAAACCCTCAAATTTACACTTATCTACGGGACCACCTCACTCCCCATGTGCCTGTGTGACCTTTGAGATCATATGTGGGAGCCTTTTTGGAGGTTCCCCGGGCGAGGTGGGTGACCACCAATGTTATATCTTTTTCAGAGGCTGACCTTTGCTCTGGAATTCGCTTCCAGAGGAGGCTCGGTTGGCATCCACTCTCCTGTTATTTCAATGTTTATGTAAGACCTAGCTGTTCCTCCAGGTCTTGGTGAGGGGTAGGGGTTGCGTGGCTGAGGTTGGGGGGGAGTGAGTGTTTCCCCCCACACACATAATGTGGAATTTTAAACTGTTTTAAATGTTTTATTGTTTTTTATAGTAGTTGTTCGCCACCCCAGGCTGCCCTGTGGGCAGGAGGGACTGGATAGAAATTTTATATAAATAAATAAATAAATAAATAAATAAAAGAATTCCAACAGATTAGTGAGGCATGACTTACCTTTGCTAAATCCATGTTGACTCTTCCACATTAAGCCATGTTTAGTTTATCAACATGCCCAGAGATTCTGTTCTTAATGATAGCTTCCACAATTTTGTCCAGCACAGACATAAAGCTTACTGGTATGTAGTTTCCAGGATCACCTATGAATTCCTTTTTAAATATCAGGGTTACATTTGCCACCCTCCAGTCCTCCAGTACAGTGGCAGATTTTAACGATAGGTTACAAATTACTAACAGTAGGTCTGCAATTTCATATATGAGTTCCTTCAGAAATCTGGGGTGAATACCATCTGATCCTGGTGATTTGTTAGTATTTAGTTTGTCAATATGCTCTTGGACCTCCTCCAGAGTCACGTTTGTAGCAGGGAGTAGTCATGAGGCTGCTGTCCCTTTAAGAAGGGGGCTGAGTGGGCCAGCCAGAGGACTGAGCAAGGATAGGGGTGTGGCAGAGCCAGCCAAATAGCTTGGGAACTGCCTGTGAAGGGAAGAGGCTTGGAGACACTGAGTCAGAGGGGGAAGCACACTGGCCCTTTAAGGCTGAAGAAGAAGAAACCTCCTGGCCCCACCCACTCTGCTGGATAGTAGAGGTGGCAAGGCAGAGAGGAAAGCAGTCTCTGTTAGGGAGCACAAGGATCAACATCTCCCTGATGAAACCTGCCTACTCTGTGCTCTCCAAGGTGCTGAAGGCTGGAGAACCAGAGGGACCCAGGCAACTGGGAGAGGCTGTGCCCAGGAGGGAGGTCTGTGCCTGGGTGGTCTGTGCCTTGCTGGATGTACTTTGGGGGTTGATATTGTGGGGCTCCAGAGCTTGAAAGATACTGACCTGGGCCTGCAGGGTGGAGGCAACTGAGTCAGCAGCCCAGGGATGGTGTACACTGGACAGTACAAATAAAGGACTGTGAACTGGATACCCTCTGGACTGTGTGTTGGGTCCTATAAGAGAGTACCCCCTCCCACAGAGAGGGATTCAGCTGAGGCTCGCTGAATAGGTGTGGCAGTGGGGTGAGCTAATTCCCTATTGACACTCAGCACCCCCGTGTGGCCCTGGGAAGACCCCCTGCTACAATGTTGATTTGTGACAATTCTTCCAATTCATCACTGACAAAGTAAGGTTCAGGCATGAATATCTCCCCAACATCTTCTGCATAAAGACCGAAGCAAAGAACTCATTCAGCTTCTCTGCAATGTCCTTTCCTCCGTAAGCACCCCTTTCACCCCCTGGTCATCTACCGGCCCAACTGACTCTCTAGCCGTCTCGTCCTTCTGATGTATTGAAAAAGTTTTTATTATTAGTTTTAACATCTTTAGCAAGTTGTGCCTCAAATTCCTTTCTGTCTTGCCTTATTAACTTTTGACATCTACTTTGGCAACACTTATGCCTCTTCCCTATTTATCTCATTAGGACTCTAGTCTCTTTCAATTTTTAAAAGGATGCTCTTGTGGGTCCAATAGCCTCCTTTGCCTCACCATTTAGCCACCCAGGCAGGCGTTTGGTCCTCTTCCTACCTTTCTTAATTTGTGGAATACATTTAATCTGAGCTTTCAAGAGGGTGTTTTTAAATAGTCTCCACACTTCCTCTAGACATTTAATTCTTGCAACGGCTCTTTAAATTTCCCTCTAACTAGTTCTTGATTTTTACTTATTTCTCCTTTCTAAAGTTATATGTTACTGCAGTGGTTTTATTTGGCATTTTCCCTCCTGTGAATATGTGAAATTTGATTATATTATTATCACTATTGCCCAGAAGCTCCAGCACCATTACCCCTCACGCTAAATCCTGCACTCCACTTAGGACTAAGTCCACAGTGACTCTTTCTCTTGTTGGTTCCAGGATGAGCTTCTCCAGGAAACAGTCATTTATGCCATCTAGAAATTTTAGCTCCGTATCCCGTCCCATTTAGACATTCACCCAGTAATGAGGGTAATTGAAATTGTACATTATTTTTATTTTTACGACTTTAGTAGCCTGTCTAATCTCCCTTAGTATTTCACAGTCAGTCTCACTGTCCTGGTCAGGAGGACGATAGTATAGACCAACCACTATACGCTTCCCAGTTATACATGCAATTTCTGTCCACAGAAATTCCAGAGTACCGTTTGCTTCATTTACAATATTAATCCTACTTGACTCAATGTTGTCTCGTATATATAGCACCACCCCACCACCAGCTCGATCTACTCTGTCATTTCTATATATTTTGTATCCTAGTAATATAGTGTCCATTGGTTGTCCTCATTCTACCAGGTCTCTGAGATTCCTATGTTGTCTATGCACCAGTCTGCACCAGCTGCAGTCTCCGAATCATCACCATGGCTAGCTCCACCACGTAGAGCACATTACAATAGGCCAGCCTAGAGGTGATGAAAGCATGGATGACCATGGCCAGGTCAGAGTCCGAAACATATGGCCAAAGCTGTTGCACCAGATGTAATTGGTGAAAAGTTCTCCTTGTCACAGCCTACACCTGAACATCCAGGCGGAGTTGCGAATCAAGGAGCACCACCAGACTCCACACCTGGGAGACCAGCAAAGGACAAACCCTATCAATAATGGGGCCATTGTCTCCATCGTCTTACACACCAGCATCACCTCCATCTTGTCAGGATTCAACCTCAGTCGATTAGCCCTTAGCCAGTCCCCCACAGCTGCCAGACATGGAGTAAGCACCAAGACTGCTGGCCCTGGGTCCGATGAAAAAGAGAGGTAAAGCTGTGTGTCATCAGAATACTGATGACACCACATGTCAAACCCCCTGACTACCTCACCGAGCAGCTGCATGTACAAGTATAACAGGAAAGGGGATAAAACAGAACCCTGAGAAGCCACATGAGAAGCCTCAGTATGATGAAAAATAATCCCCAAGCACCACTCACTGAGTTCTTCCAACCAGGAAAGAGTGGAACCATTCAAGAACTGTTCCATCAACCCCTGCATGGTCCCACAGCTGCATCAATAACATCTCATGGTCAACGGTATCAAATGCAGCCAACAGATCTAATAGAATCAGCAGGATTGAATGACCTTTATCCAATTTCCGGCACTGGACGTCTACCAATGTCACAAGCACAGTCTCGGTGCCATAGCGTGGACAAAATCCAGACTGCGAGGGATCAAGAAAACCGATATGATCCAGATGCTCCTGTAGCTCCTGTAGCTGCTGAGCCACTTCCCATTCAATAACTTTCTTTAAAAAGGCAAGGTTAGAGACAGGCCAATAGCTGGCGAGGGAGTCAATGTCAAGCAATGGTTTCTTGAACAGAGGCTGCACCACTGCCTCTTTAAGACAGCCTGGCACTCTGCCCTCCTGAAGGGAGGCATTGACCACTCCAGCCAGCAATGGCCCCAGTGTCTCCCAGCAAGCCTTGACCAGCCAGGATGGGCATGGATCTAATTCACAAGAGCTGACCCTAGAACATCTTTCGCATTGGTGGGTGTCAGTGACTGAAATTGATCCCACAAACTTGAACAAGCCAGGGCTTCCATAACCTCTGGTTTCCCTAATGTAATATAAATGCAGTATCGAAGTCAATGAAAATAAGAGGTTTGTTATACTGAAGTTATACTTGACTTTCTGTGTGTGATTTTTTTTGGCTGCTTGGGGTTGTGGGATTATAGTTGTGTTCAGATGGGCTCACCAAAGGAATTTTTGTTATAACCTCTGACATAAGATGCAGTGTAACACTATTAAAAGAATTGATGTAATGAAAATATTATTTTAAGCTAGGCCTGAAATAGGTTTTTGAGACCCTTGTGAATCTTGACAAGAATGGGGTTCTTGTTGAGATTCTCCAGCTCTAGAATCTTGCAAGAATTGGCATTCATTGCCATTCTCAAGAGAATCTCTAACGGCCCCCCAAAATAGGGTGTCTTCAGATGTTACAAGATCACGCTCAACCACAGTGAACCACGCTCAATCCTGCGGTGGGGCCAAAGAGGAGGAGGAAGAGGAGGAGGAGGAGGAGGAGGAGGAACCACAGTGGAGAAGAGGGAGGAAGGCGTACCACAGAGGGGGCCAGTGGGGGCTCCAGGAGACCTGGGACTTCATAAGGATATGGGGGACCCTGGAGTACTAGCTGGAGCTCACACTCTACCAGCGCAATGAGCATTTCTACCATGACATAGTACGGGACATGGAGGTGGCGGGGCTTCAGCGCACAGCAGCACAGTGCTGCTCAAAGGCCAAGGAGCTGAAGAGGGGGTACAAGGCCATCCGGCATAACAATAGGCGGTCCAGACACGGAGCCCGGACTGCCCCATTCTACGATGCCCTGGACCACATCCTGCATATGAAGGGGTCCATAGTCACCCCATGGCTCGTCGGGAGCGCTGTGGTCCAGGGCAGGGAATGGGCTGAGGTGCCCCCTCCCCTTGCTCCCCCCCTGGTAGACATGAGCTCCAGGGCCCAGGAACCCCAGGAGGATCACTCCGGGGCCCCTGGAACCTGAAGGCCCTGCCCCAGACAGCAGCCCAGAGAGCGCCCAACCCCAGACTGGGCAGGCAGAGTCTGAGGCTGGCACCCTCATTACCCTCAGCCAGTGGTCCATGGGGGAGCACTCCCACACTGAGGGGCCAGCCTCGGAAGGATCCGATGCTGACATTGAGGGTAAGCGGGTGACCCGGAGGGGGGAGGCACCAGACTCATGGGGGCAGGGGTCAATGGGTGTGTGGATGGGCCAACCCCAGCCCGAGCCCCAGCCCCCCACTACCATGGTGGGAGGGGGACAAGCTCCAGGTCACCCAGTCACACACCCCTACACCCACAACCCCCCCTCCTCACTTGCAGGCCATGGGACACCCTGGGACCAGACCCAGGTGACTGAGCAGGCAGCCGCTGAGGTGACCCACCAGCAGGCACAGGAGCCAGGTGAGGCAGGTGGTCCGGTAGGGAGGGAAACTTGGGGTGCAGAGAAGGGGTCTCCAGACTGTCGGAGGGGGTGGGAGGGGCTGGGGTATGGTGGTGGGGAAGGGCCTGGTGAGCCTCCTGGGGGCCCGTGGGGTCGCTGCCCCATCATGGCCAGGGGGCGGGGTCCCAGGTCAGGATCAGACTAACCCTCCCATACCCACATGCAACCCCAGCAGTCAGCATCCCCAGGTCCCGTGGCCCCATTGCATCACATGAAGGAGCACCAGGCACGAGTCCGCAGGAGGAGGTAGGACCAGGCGGAGGAGATCGTCTGGACCTCAGAGTAACAGGGGGAGAGGATGATAGCGGCCGTGGACCGGATGGAGGCAGCCATAGAGCGGTCCCTGGAGCGGGCAGAGGCAAAGGACATGAGGATCCAGGCCGAGGTGTGCCTGGAGTGGAGGCGGGAGCACCGGGAGCACAGCAGGCAGGTGGAGGCACTCGGGAGGCTGGAGCAGGCCATCACAGGCATGGTGCAGGAGCACTCTGAGAAGATGGATAGGGCCCACGATATTGGGACCTCCCTGTTCCTGCATGCTGGTATGATGTGTGCCTACGTGATGGCAGCTATGCCCCCGGGCACCTTGCCTGCCCAGGGCCCCATGCTAGGCCCCTTGGTGCCCCTGCCCCCTGCTCAGGCACCCCAGCCGGCCCCGCACCCTCAGGGGCCGCACATCTACCTCCCGGTGCCCCCTGCCTTCAGGAGGTTGCAGCCACCACGGGGGGCCCCCCAGGTCCCACCCCTCCTCCCCCCACCCACGCCCCCCCACCAGACCTGGATGAGGCCCCGGACACTGCTGGGAGCACAGACAGTGGGGGGAGGGGAGATCACAGGGATCCATGTCCCACACCGGGCGCTCATGGGGCAGACCCCGGAAATGAAGGGGGGATGGGGAAGGAGGGGGAGGGCGGTGTGAGCGGGGGCACTAGAGGGGCCAGGGCACTACAGGGGCAGAGGGAGAGGTGGAGGAGTAACATGTACACGGGGGTGAAATAAATGTTTTTGCACATGTATGCTTCCAGGGCCCGTATGTGGGTGACGGGGGGGCCACAGCCCCATAGGGGCTGCCCCTGGGCACCCCAGGGGGTGGTCCTTGGAGGGGAGCCCCTCACACCAGGGCTCCCTGGGCAATCTGCCTCGCCAGGGCATCCCTGATGTGCTGGGCATAATGGTACTTCCTGGGGTTCTCGGCGTTCACGTACAGGGGCACGGGCCTGGGGGCCTGGTGTGGCTCAGGGTATTCCAGGGCTGCTCCCTCGGTCTCGCAGAAGTTGTGGAGCACACAGCAGGCCCTGATCACCAGGGCAGAGGTCTCCACAGTGTAGTCTAGGTGCCCCACGAGACTCATCCAGCGCTGCTTGAGGGCCCCGCAGGCTCGCTCCACCACGGTCCTGCTGGAGCACAGGCGGGTATTGTATAGCACCTCCAAAGGGGTCCATGCGACATCAACCAGCGGGTGAGGGGGCAGTCAGGGTCTCCCAGGATACAGGGGGGCATCGGTACCCCCTTGATCTAGGACATCCCCATGTCAGAAAAATCCCCCCAGAACATCCGGGCATAGAAGGAGGAGATGGTCATGATCCAGGCGTCGTGACTGTGGCCGGAGTTGCCCGTGAAGATGTCTATGAACCGGCCCCAGTGATCCACAACCGACTGCAGCTGCAGGGAGTGGTACCCGTGCCGGTTCACATACTCTGCTGCCTCCCCTGCAGAGGGGCGGAGGATCTTGACGTGGGTGCCGTCCACGGCTCCCATGCAGTTGGGGAAGCCTCCGGCCACGAATCCTGCCATCACGGCCTCCTGGTCCACCAGCTGGATCTTCCTGTCCAGGAGCATGCCCTCCACAGCCTCACACACATCACGGAGGATACAGGTGACAGTGATGAGGCCTACCTTGAAGTGCTGGGACACGGACCGGCAGGAGTCGGGCATTGCCAGGGCCCAGACCCCTATGGCCACCCACTGGAACATGGGGATGGGGGTCCTCATGGAGGTGTGCTCTCGCTCTAGCCAGGGCGTAAGGAGCTCTGCTAACCACAGCGGGGTGAGCTTGTCTATCCTGAGGTGGGCCCTCCAGGCTGCCTCATCCCACTGGGCCAGTGCCCTCACCCACCAACCCTGTGAGCGCTCAGCGACCCATAGGCACCTCTCAATGGGCATAGCGAGCTGCACAGACTGGCGCATGGTCTCCCTCGCCCACAGGAGGCACCTGGTCGCCTCGCGGTGCGCCGCGGGCCGTGTCCAGGCCTGGCTCACAGCCTGCCAATCTGCCCCAGGTAGCCTCTTGTCCCTGAGCTGGGCACGGGATCTCCTCTGGCCATGGTGTGCCCTGCAGCCCCTTGCAGCTCTCCAGGCCAGGGAAACCTGCAGCCAGGCGGCCAGGTGTACCTCCGCACCAAGGAGGCGCAGCTGCTCTGTGTGGTCATGGTACCACTTGGCTGAGAGCGCAAGGTGCATCCAGTAGGCGGCTGCCCTGTACCTCTCCATGGTGGTGCTGGCCCCGGAGGTTGTGAGACATTTATTATGGCCTTCCGATGGGTGGCCATGCCAGGGACCGGCCCCAAGCCGCCCGGGCCCCCCAATGGGGTGCATGGGTCCATGGGCGTGTCCATGTTTATGTGTGCTGGCTGAGCATGGGTGCTCACGCCTTCATGGGCATGTGGTTCCATGCGCTCCTTCTACAGCTGCATGCCTTCACCCATCAACCCTCCCATGCCTGTTTGAAACACCGTGGCATTGGCAACCCGATTAGCTGTTATGTGAGTGCTATTGTGTTGGGCAGCTGTGCCGGGTATGCACCCCACGCCTTGCTTTGTTATGCTACAATGTTGCAATCCGTGGCCACTTTTCCTGTCCTTGGGTACCCTCAGAGGCCCTCCCGGCCCTGGAGGGTATGTGTCCCCCCTGTCCGTGGTGTTATTCTCCCTGACTTGCTGGACCATGACTGGTTGTCCATCCACTGGGCTCCCGCTCACCGGCCCCCATGGGGCCCCCCATATCTGGACCTTCTGCGAGACCATGTCTCTGTGCGACCTGTGGCATACCCCAGCCATGCAGCTGCTCTTGGGCAGCCCGGCCAGCCGTGCGGGTGCCTTTGCGAGCTTGAGCTCCGGAATTCACTACTTAGGCTATGAGGCAAGCGCTCGTGATTGCCAGCTGCATGCAGACACCCTGGGGCTGGTTTGTTTCCCTGATGGACGCATCCCAGACAAGCAGTGTTACCATGTGCCCTGGTCCGGGGCTGAGACCGTGTATGCACTGAGTGTGTGCGGACTGGGCACCTACATGGTGTGCCTTGCTGAGGGTGGCCCTTCCTTGACAGTGTCCTACTTTTCATGTGTTCACAGGGCACATGGGTACCAGCGCACCTGTGGGGCGGTGTACCACCGGCTGCTGGAGCTGGGACATCTTCCTTGGACCCCTTCTGCTGCCTGCTGTGTGTCAGAGCCTTCTGCGGCAGAGCTGTTGGCCCTGTTGGGGGTGTGGCCCCGTGTGGACATCCATCTGGGTCTCTCCATGCATGATCCCTTCGAGGCCTACTACCTGATCAACCACCACATGTCCGTGCTGGGCTACTGCCAGGGCTTGATCCGTTGGCCCTACATGGTTCACCAGGCAGGGAGCCCGGCCCCTTGGTCCCCAGTGGCCCCCAGCAGCTGCCTGTGAGTCCTGGTGTTCCTCCTGGCCCCCTGGTGTCCTGCCCCCATGTGGAGTCCCCGCTGGCTGCTCCCTCCCTGATGTCTCTGCCCTGCTGTGGTGATGCCTGCTTCGTGGGGTGCTGCTGCCCCTGCTTGTGGTCCTGGGCCCCCTCTGGGCCCCACTCCCCGGTCTGCCTGCACACCTGGGTTTCCCTTCGTGGTTGCCCTCCCTGGTACCTGAGTGCGGTGCTCTGCATGGCCTCACCAACTCGCCTGTGTCCAGCTACCTGTCCCCACCCACCAGCGCTGCCACCTGCTGCCACACACCCCTTGGGTGCTTGTGTGACCTGGGGGTTCCGGGACCCCTGGACTGGCCCTCGGTGTTTCCTCTGGATGTGTGCATCCTTGGACTTGCAGCGCTGCATCAGCTGTCCTGCCTTCCCTGCATTGGCCCCTCTGCGGGTGTGGGGTCTCTGTGTGCCTCCTGGACTGTTCCCGCCCAACTCGCTGTGCATTGTGGGCCCCCATTGTGCCTTGGTCCTGAGATCCTGTAGCCCCCCCTTTCCGAGACTGCCTGTGTTGCTGTGGGGGCACCCGTGCGGAGTGTGCTGCTGTGGGGGTTGTGGTTGCTGTTGCCTGTGGCCTGCCCTGCCCCTTTGCAGTTCCGCCCCTTCCGTGCCCCGCCCCCCCTTTGCTCCCATTTTGCCTTGTGTGTTGTCCAGGCGCCCATGTCCCCCTTTCCTTCCTTTCCCTTGTGTGTGTGTGTGTGTGTTGTGCGTGCCCGGGTTTGTGCTCGTGCTGTGTGTTCCGCTGTGCCTCCGCTGTCTCTGTGCCTGCTATGTGTGGTACCTGTGCGACTCTTCTCCCTCTCTCCCTCCCTTCCCGTTTCCCTTGTGTGAGCGTTCCCTTTTGTGCCTTTTGGCTTTGTTTGCCCTCAGGTGGCCATGTCTGTGTCCCGCCCCTGCCCGGTGGGTTCTGGGTGTTTTGACCATGGCTGGGAATCGGCGTCACGTCTGTTGCACTGGCCCGGGCCGTGATTTGGCGGCCCGATTCCCAGCCATGGTCCCGGTCCCATCACATGTGTTCAAGGCTTTTATTTGCCCCGGGGGGTGATTGTTCTGTTCACCTCCACCGGGAATTCACTGTGGTGAACCAGCCACCCGTAATGACTGAAAATACCCTATATCCTCATTTAACGCAATACACTCTAATTCTCCCATCTAACTTTTTAGATTTCTAGCATTTGTATATAGATACTTAAATGTATCCTTTTTATTTTGAATCTGTCTATTGTAAGTAACTGTTTTAGTTATGAGTTTGACTGTTAGGGTATGATGATCCTTTGGAATAGTGTGCACTAGCAGTTAGTGTAGGTTCAAGTCCCACTGTGAATTGGCATTGCACCTGTGCTTTTAGCACCAGGAGGCATGTATTACCTATATATATATTGACCTCCCACTGCCAGTACTCCCTCCAAAAGAACATATTTCAAGTATTTCTGGGTGAATTGATCTTATATATACTGCAGCATGCACTGCACTCTGGATGAAAGTTGTAATATCTAGCTTTCATACTTCTCAGTTTCTGATCTCTTCTTTCATACTAAATATGTCTCCATGGTTTATTTTCTAATGTATGTATTAATTGTGTTCTACCATCTGTAACACCAGTAATTATAGTTGTGTATTTGTGGAACAGGACTTGAAGTAATTCTTCACAGGATTAAGCCTAGGGTTAAATGGACTATGGGAAATCTCCAAGGAAGTAAGGAATTAATACCACGTTCACACCTTATAGTGGGTGATGGTGAAATTCCCATGAGGACAAGACATGGTGGGGAAAGGAGGCCGGTGCTGTTCAACTTTTGGTAATAACGGGGTTCTACTGCAACAACACTCATGAGTGACAGGACTCAAAAGCTTTCCCTGCTGTGTGTTCTCCTCATGGGAGTGCCCCCACCGTGCCACTGTAAGGTGTGAATGCAGCCTAAGTTCTGGGAACTGTTATCCCAGGTGCTCCTATTTATTTATTTATTTATTTGTGATGGGGGCCACTGTAGGGGACAGGGCAACGCAGGGGTGGAGGGACAGGGTGAATGTGTGCACTTGGGGTAAATAAAGACTACATTCACTAGTATGGCTTCCGCTCCCATTTGTGGGGGACAGGGGTGGGGGCCCACCTGTGCAGGGGCATGGCCACGTAACCACGGGTGGGGCCTCAGGGGGGGAGTTCCTCACAACTGGGCCCCCCAGGCGATATGCCTCACCAGGGCATCCCGGATCCATTTTGCATAACGGTACTCCCTGGGGTTCTCGGTGTTCACATACAGGGGCACGGGACCGGGGTGCCGGTGGGGCTTGGGGTACTCCAGGGCTGCCCCCTCAGTTTTGCAGATATTGTGGCGCACGCAGCAGGCACCGATCACCAGGGATGAGGTCGAGACGGTGTCATTAAGGCGCCCAGCTACACTTGAGGGACCCGAAGGCATGCTCCACCACGGTCAGGCTGGAACACAGGCGGGTATTGTATAGCTTCTCCGCAGGGGTCTTCGGTACAGAGTACACCTTCATGAACCAGTGGGTGAGGGGGTAGGCTTGGTCACCCAGAACACAGGGGGGCATCGGAACCCCCTCGATCCAGCTCATGCCCATGTCTGCGAAGTCCCCCCGGAATATCCGGGCATAGAAGGGTGAGATGGTCATGATCCTGGCGTCGTGATTGCGGCCAGAGTTGCCTGTGTAGATGTCTATGAACCAGCCCCGGTGATCCACCAGCCCCTGCAGCTGCAGGGAGTAATAACCGTGCCTGTTCACATACTCCAGGGCCTCCCCGGAGGCTTGGCGGAGTATCTCTATGTGGGTGCTGTCCACGGCTCCCATGCAGTTGGGGAAACCTCTGGCCACGAACCCCGCCATCACGACCCCCTGGTCCACTAGCTGGATTGTTCTGTCAAGGAGCACGCCCTCCACCATCTCGCACACATCCCGGAGGATAGAGGCAACAGTGCTGAGCCCTACCCCAAAGTGCTGGGACACGGACTGGCAGGAGTCAGGCGTAGCGAGGGCCCAGACCCATATTGCCACCCGCTGGACCATGGGGATGGGGTCCACATGGAGGTGTGCTGCTGCTCCAGTCAGGGTGTGAGGAGCTCCATTAGGCAGATCAGGGTACTCTTGGTCATCCTAAAGTGGGCCCTCCAGTCTCACTCTTCCCAGTGGGCCTGCGCCCTAGCCCACCACATCTCTTGGTGCTCAGTGACCCATAGGTGTCTGCCTATGGGCATATAGAGCAGGGCTGCCCATCGTATGGTCTCCCTTGCCGAGGAGGCACCTGGCAGCCCCTCGGAGCACTGCGGGCCAGGTCCGGCTCTGGCTCACAGCCTGCCAATCCGCCCCGGAGATCCTCTGTGCCCTGAGCTGAACACGGGCTCTCCGGCACCTGTGGTGGGACTGGAGGCCCCTTGCAGCTATCCGGGCCAGGGCAACCCGCAACCGGATGGCTAGTTGCATCTCCGTGGTCAGGAGATGCAGCTGCTCGGTGTCGTCATGGAACCACTCAGCTGCGAGCGCGAGGTACATCCAATAGGCAGCTGCCCTATCCTGCTCCATGGTGGTGGGGCCCAAGGGGGAGACGGGAACAGTTATACAGGGCCTCTGATGGCAGGGCTGTCTGGCGGGCGGGCCCCGAGGCGGCCATGGCCCTCCAATGGGGGGCCGGGGTATGCATGCATGCAATTGGGTGCACCGGCAGGCAGCGCACCTGGCCTCACCCCTGTATGGGCGCATGGGTCTGCATGCTCCCTGGACAGCTGCATTCCATCAGCCATCTCCACCACCACCCCGCCTCCCCTCCCCCCACTGTTTGCTACAGTGTGGCCTTGGAGGTGTGATTAGCTGGACAGTATGAGTGCTATTGTGTTCTGCAGCTGTGTCGGGTCCACACCCCATGCCTCGCTCTGTTGTGCTACAATGTTGTGGTCCGCAGCTGCTTTCCCTGGCCTTGGGACCCCTCAGAGGCCCTCCTGGCCCTGGAGGGTGTGTGTGCCCCCCAGGTCTTTGTGTTATTCTCCCTGTCATGCCGGACCGTGGCTGGCTGCCCATCCACCGGGCTCCCGCTCCCCGGCCCCCATGGGGCCCCCCATATCTGGACCTTCTGTGAGACCATGTCTCTTTGTGACCTGTGGCATACCCCAGCCGTGCAGCTGCTCCTGGGCACCCCGGGCAGCCGTGCGGGTGCCTTTGAGAGCTTGAGCTCCGGACTTTGCTACTTCGGTTATGAGGCGAGTGCTTGTGATTGCCGGCTGCATACGGAGACCCTGGGGATGGTTCACTTCCCTGAGGGGCGCATCCTGGACAAGTGGTGTTCGCATGTGCCCTGGTCTGGGGCTGAGACCATGTCTGCACTGGTTGTGTGTGGTCTGAGCGTCTACATGGTGTGCCTTGCTGAGGGTGGCCCTGCCTTGGCCATGTCCTACTTTGCCTGTGTTCATGGGGCGCATGGGTACCAGCGAACCCGTGGGGCGGTGTACCACCAGCTGCTGGAGCTCGGACATCATCCTTGGACCCCTTCTGCTGCCTGCTGTGTGTCAGAGCCTACTGCGGTGGAGCTGTCGGCCCTGTTGGGGGTGTGGTCCCATATTGACGTCCAGCTGGATCTCTCCATGCATGATCCCTTTGAGGCCTACTACCTGATCGCCCACCACATGTCCGTGCTGGGCTACTGCCAGGGCTTGATCCATTGGCCCCACATGGTTCTCTGGATGGGGAGCCCGGCCCCTTGGTCCCCAGTGGCCCCCAGCAGCTGCCTGTGAGTCCCGGTGTTCCTCCTGACCCCCCAGTGTCCTGCCCCTGTGTGGGCTCCTGCCCCAGTCTGTGGGGGACCGGTCCCTGCTGGTTGCTCCCGGCCTGATGTCTCTGCCATGCTGTGGTGCCACCTGCTTCACGGGGTGCTTCTGCCCCTGCCTGGGGCCCTGGGCCCCCTCCAGGCCCCACCCCCCAGTCTGACTGCACACCCTGGGCTCCACTCCACGGTTTCCCTCCCTGGTGCCTGGGTGCGGTGCTCTGCATGGCCTCTCTGACCCGCCTGTGTCCAGCTATCTGTCCGCACCCGCCGCCGCTGCCACCTGCTGCACGTTCCCCCCTCCCTCTTGGGTGCTTGTGTGACCTGGGTGTTCAGGCACCCCCGGACTGGCCCGCGGTGCTTCCACTGGGTGTGTGTGTGTGCATGTCCTTGGACCTGCAGCACAGCTCTGCCTGTCCTGGCTGCCCTCCATCTGCCCCTCTGTGACAGTGGGACTCCATGTTCCTCCTGGACCATCTCCTCCCAGCTCGCTGTGCATTGCGGGCCCCCATCATGCCTTGTTCCTGGGGTCCTTCCCCCCCTTTCCGAGACTGCCTGTATTGCTGTGGGGGCGCCCATGTGGACTGTGCTGCTGTGGGGGGTGGGGGTTGCTGCTGCCTGTGACCTGACCTGCCCCTTTGCAGTTCCCCCCCCTCTTCTGTGTCCCCCCTCTGCTCCCATTGTTGCTTGTGTGTTTTCCGGGCACCTGTGCCCCCCTTCCCTTCCATTTCCTTGTGTGTGTGTGTGTGTGTGTGTGTGTGTGTGTGTGTGTGTGTGCCTGGGCGTGTGGTCGTGCTGTGTGTCCTGCTGTACCTCCACTGTCGGTGTGCCTGCTGTGTGTGATACCTGTCAGCCTCTTCTCCCTCTTACCCTCTCCCTTCCTGTTTCCCTTGTGTGGGCATTCCCTCGTGTGCCTTTTGGCTTTGTTTGCCCTCCAGCGGCCATGTCTGTGTCCCTCCCCTGCCCGGTGGCTTCTGGGAGTTTTGACCATGGCTGCGGATCGGCGTCATGTCTGTTTCGCTGCCCCGATCCGTGATGTGTCGGCCCAATTCTCGGCCATGGTCCCGGTCCCATCACGTCTGTTTGGGGCTTTTATTCGCCCTGGGGGGTGGTTGTTTTGTTTGTCCCCACCGGGAATCGAATGTGGTGAACCGCCCAGCCATAACATCTGAAATCACCCATAGACAGCAAAGGTCCCAGTCTCTCACAGCTGGCTGTCACCATTCAAGATGGACAAGGATCTAATTTACAACTGGTTGCCTGCATTGCCCCAAGAACATCCATTGCCTAGGTAAGTGATATTGGAAAGAAAGGGACGTAGCCTTCTCACCAAATTGAGTTGACAAAAAGCACTCTTGGCCATCCATTTGGCCAGTAGAGAAGCCAATCATGCTCTCCCCGTTCCCTCTCTTCCCCCCTCCCTGGAGCTTGAATTGATACACTGTTTATTTTGCCTTACACAGGTTCACTGCATGCAATATCAGGCACAGTCAGACAAAATATAAAGTTTCTAAACAAAAGATTCTAAACAAAAGTTTGTTGGCTTTTTATTTTGTTTATGCTTTCTGTTCACTTTAAATGAAATTACAAATTCATTTGAGTTACAAATGAAATTACAAATTCATTTGAGTTAAACAGGAGACATAAATGAAACTCACACCCACTAGAGTGTAACACCTTTGGGAATTACAACAGCAATCACATTGTGTATGCTATTGAACCCCTGACAGCCAGTAACTAGTGTATAGTATCTCTGCAGGTGAGTGCAGCACCAAATATCCCACTATCAGGAAGACTGTGAAGTTCTGCAGAGAAGAAAAGGGGAAGCTCCTATCCATTTTACACCACTGCTGGGGATTCCAGGACTTCTTATGTACCCTCCCTCCCCCGCCCCCAGGAGCTGCCTATGCAAGAGGCTATATATTTAAAGTCTTCTGTTACAAGATTAGATCATTGATAGAATGAATTTTCCAATGAATTCCCAGTGGAATATAGTTACAGACAGTAGGATTTGCAATGCAACTGTGGGCCAAATCATGGTAATCTTTTATCAGACTTGGTTTCAAATATTTATATAGACAAATATTTATGTCGTCACTAGTAGCTTCACAGTAGCTCCCACTCACTTACCTGGATGAGTGGAAATTTGGGAGTAAATGTCTCATGCAGACAGAGACCAATTCTTAACGTTTTAATTAAGGAAATGTTTGTCTATATAAATATAGAGGAAGGCTCATTGAATAATATTGACTTCAATACATGCTTTCAGGATCAAGTACATTCAAGGCTTAGTTCAAAATTCTCCAGGAACAGCTATTTGGGCAGAGGTCCAAAGTGCAGGAACCTTTTGAAGTCAATGCAATCTACAGCAGCAGTGCAGAACCTCAAGCTGGGGGTGGGTGTGTTCCAAATGCAGCCACTGGCTTATTTAGCCACTTTCCACTTCCTGAATTTTGCCCCAGGATCTATTTCCTATACCCAGTCGCTGAAAGAATGAAGTCAGGGAAAGGGAGCAGAGATGATGTAATGCACACAAGGATATGCACACAAGGATGTAGGGGTGTGCACTTCATTTTCATTATTAAAATAACAAAAATGAAATAAAATAATAAAGAAAGAAATAACTACTTTCATTTTCATTATTCACTCCGTTATTGCCTGGCAGTTGTTTGGGGAGGAAAATGTGGAGAGGAGAGGAGGGAGCAGACATCTTGGAGCCGTTTGGGAGGGAAACAGTGTTGAATTCTTGAAGTGGGCCTGTGATGGGATAGGAGAGCAGACAGCAAGGACCTGATGGATGTAATCACTGGCCAATGAGCAGCACAAGCAGTCCCAGTCAGTTGAATAGCACCCTGTGGTTGGTCAATGCCTCCTGCATCCCAGAACCAATCATTGGGGCTCTGGGGAGGGCACTGGCACACTGCAACACTTTATTGTCAGGGCCAGGTTGTTTTACTCTTGTTCTGTGTTAGCTCTTGATGTGTAATGTTGTGCTTACACTAAAAATCTTACCCAGCCCTCAGTGTTATGATATAGGTTATTAGATTTAGGTTAGACTTAGGAATATATTGCATACATTCAATAGGTTATTAGGTTTAGGTTAGATTCTGTACATACATATTACATATTGTGCACTACTGTATCATAATGAGAAAGGGAAGAAGCAGTTCAGAAATGTCTGCGGCAGGTGGCTGACTGAAAACAAAATTTTGTTATTAATGCAAATGAATAAGCACTGTTTTATTAATGAAAACAAAAACCAAAAATGAATAACGACATGGGTCCCTGGTACATACCTCTAGTGCCTGGGTATGAAAGCACTCAGCTTTTGATATACTTATGCACTAACTAGAGTTCTAACCGGGTACCCAGGCAGTCAGGTATCCTATCAAATTTTGGGCGCTTGACTCACCCCAGTCATGTTCAGACACCAATGGGTACTCAAACATGATCTGATGGTCTACCCGACTCCCTCAGTCCCAGACTGACTCACACCACCACCAGGCTTCTGCTCTTCTGGTCAGTCACTGCTCTCTTCTTGTTGCTGCTCCTCAGTCAATATGCTACTTTGCTGAGCTGAGGAGAACTTCCCTGCTTGGCTTTTTCTGAGCAGGGGGAGGAACAAGAAGGCCTCTTCCCACCTGTGTGCAGCTACTAATGGGTCCCTTGTTCCCAGATAAGGGATGGGGAATATAGGGAGAGACAGGAATACAAGGGAAAGAGGCAGATCCTGAAGGAGAATAATCAATGAGAAATATATTGGTGGGAGGAGCTAGTGTAAACCTGTCAGAGGTAGCTTTTTAGCAATGATCTGAAGGGTGGTAGAGAGGGAGAAAAGCTTATGTGCTGATATGATTTGAAGCTTTTGGTTGCTTTCCAAAGCCTGACTTAGCATCATGAGACAGCTACTTGACAAGTGGAGTGCACTGTCATCAAGTCTCAGGAGCACATTCCTACCAATGAGTTTCAGCTTTTCTATTAATATTGGAAAAGATTTTGCTTTTTTCATGAGAAATTTCTTTTTAACTTTCAACTTTATAATGATCACAGCATTTTAATGGGATAAGTCAACAAAGGGCCATTGAGACACCAAGTTCTTGCCTCTTCCTCAACTGTTACTGCATGATTTTCATCCCTGGGTCGTTTGCCTAGTCTAGCTTGAATGGCCCATTCATTTTGTGAAGAGCTTGGTGCTTTCACCTTCTATTAATTTTCAGCATCTAACACCAAGGCTAATGGAGTCCAAGGACAAGAGAGGGTATGATTTAATAAGGTGCTTAAACCACTGAATAGTCCCCTACTCAGCAAAGCACTTCAGCACATGCTCATTTAAGTGAGACATAAAAATAGGCCTGAAATGAGGTATCTTGGTGAATCCTGTTTCTGTAAGAAGCAGGGCATTCATGCACTTCAATTCGTGTGAAAGAAACTTACCGATTTCCTGCTGTCTTTGCCATTTTCTGTTATTTTTTGCAAGTTGAACGGGGCTGCTATGGGGCTGGTCCCAAGCCCTGTGTATTCCTTGCACACATCACTGGGGGTTGTGGAGATGAACACATGCTGGGTAAGTAGGGAAGTGCTGTAAATTGCTAAAAAGTTGAAGTAAAACCGTTGTAAGATTCCCAGAAAGTGACAAAAAAAGTCCCAGAAAATCCTTGACACTGATGAAAAGACCCAGAAAGTAAGAAAAAGACATGGAAAATGACAAAAATGTCACAAAACAATGTCAGAAGCGTGGAATCATCAGAAACTGACAAAG
This sequence comes from Sphenodon punctatus, assembly GCA_003113815.1. Classification (NCBI taxonomy): domain Eukaryota; kingdom Metazoa; phylum Chordata; class Lepidosauria; order Sphenodontia; family Sphenodontidae; genus Sphenodon; species Sphenodon punctatus. Next base: position 267,254 of record QEPC01014787.1, read on the forward strand.
TACCAACAGACACTCACAAGTACTCCTGAAAGGGCATTATTTCCCTGCAGAATGGGAATGCTTGCTCTTTTCTTAACCCTACTTAAGAATGTATTTTAGTGTTAATAATTTGCTGGGCCAGATTTGTTACTTATGAATAGGGCAATTGTATCCCCGGAGCACTGGAAACAGGAAGGGCCAGACTAGAAATGCTGGCATCCTCCAGCTCTGTAATATACACAAACCATTTCACCATACCTCTTCCAGCTGATTCTACTCATTTCGATGTGTGTTTCTACAGCAGGAGTGCCCTGCCCACACATACACAGCTCGAGATCTACCCAACACATTAACCCAAGCTTCGAGATCCAACATTCATTTATGGGTGTGTCCAGAGCCTGTTTTCATAACCATGCCCACAGATTTGCGTAACCACTCCCACTCATTTGCATAATCATGCCCCCAGAGTGACTGGAAAATAGAAATGAGCACATGAAATATATGAACTTTATAAATCGTAGAGCACTTGCTCTTTTATTTATATAAGACCAAATAATTATACAATACATTTATTGTGTTATTGTGTATTATAATACAAGAGTTTATTGCTAAAGACAGGTAGAGGGAATTATGTTTGTGAGGTTGATTGTCCTGAGTTTTACACTGCATTTCATCTGTGAGAAAACCAAAGTTTGGAATGTGCTCACTGATTGTGACTCTCAAGCAGTGGTGGCTGGTGCGTTCGGAGAATGGTGGGGCAGTGGGCAGGGCCATCCCAGTGGTGGGTATGGCCAACAGTAGGTGGAACCACCCCAGTGGTAGGTGGGGCCATCCCAACTTTTGAGATTTATATGGAATTATACAGCCTCAGTTCCCCATCTGTAAAAAAATCTGTACAAATGGAAATGTGTATATGTCTGTCTCTCCCTGTGTTCCCCTCACCCTTGTCCTTCTTAGACTGCAAGAGCAGACTGCTGGTGATTGTTTATACACTGACATCCACACTCTTCCCTACAGCCAGCCCAGTCCTCCTGATTAGAGGCTTCTCCCAGTAAGCCTGGGTCCCCAAACAATCCAGCCCACATTCTAGCCCTGGATCCCAGTTCACTCACACTTGTGGATCCAGGCCTGTCTCCAGGGAATGTCTGTCTGTGTTTAGGGTTGCCATATATGCAAATTATTTGAAGGCACTTATGAGATATACAGGTTGCAGGGCTGCATTGTAACCAATGCAGCCCTGCAACCTGTATATCTCATACGTGCCTTATAATCATTTGCATATACGGCAACCCTGTGTGCTGGCTCCTCAGACAGGCTGGTCAGGCTTACACTCAGCCCAAGATCAGGCCTTCCAAAATCCCACCTGGAAGAAGCTGTTTCCTTGATCCTGGAACCCTCTCCCCAAACTCACCAGACAATACCTACAGCTTTCCTTCTCTTCCAGTTTTTCTACAGTGCAGCCTTTGCCCATTTGCAGAAATAAGCTGCCCTACTTTGTTACCACACCCCGAAAGAGACAAAGGATGAAAACAGACATGCCGCTAACCACCTTTTAACCAACCTTGGTGGTTATTTATGCATGTTGCAGGGCTGTATTGGTGCCCTATGCAGCCCTGAAACATGCATAAATGACCACCAAGGGTGGTTAAAGGGTGGTTAGCGTCATGTCTGTTTTCACCCAAAGACACAGCAGTGGGTTTTAATGGCTGCACTCTATTGCCAAATTCAGATTTGAATGGGGAGATGGGAACTTCTGCACTCCCTTATAAACTGGGTCGGGTTTTAGCCAACAATAAGTAGGGCGGCAATTTTTTTTTAAAAAGTCATAATTTTGTCATGGAAAAAAAATCAAAAAGTCACAGAAAAGTCATGGGTTAAAAAAAAACTTTAACAACTGCATTTTTTTAAAAAAAAACTATTTCCCTGAAGCAGGGAGTGGGTGGGTGGGGCAGCCCATTAGATTGTAAGCTCCAGGGCATTCAAGTGGGGGATGAACCCCTTAGCTTGTAAACCCCGGGGCATTCAAATGGGGAATGAACCCCTTAGATTGTAAGCTCCAGGGTCCTATCCAAAGCCTTTTAAAAGAGGAAATGACAGAGGGAAAGTCCTCAAATGGGGGATAAATTCCTTAGATTGTAAGCCTGTCCAAAGCCCCTTATATTGTAAGCCCCAGGGTCCTATCCAAAGCTTATCCAAAGTCTTTAAAAAGAAGGAGTGTGAGAGGGAAAGTCCTCAAATGGGGCAGGGTTGCTGCCTTGTAAACAAGGTTCTTTAAGATGGCGCTGAACATTCTGAGAACACCCACCCTTCCAACTTCGCATGGAATTTTCTTATATTCCTAGGGAGGGTTGGAAGGAACTGTCATTCTGAGGGGGAGAGTGCTTTTTATACTAGAGGAGCTCGAGATTATCATGTGGTCTATTATTTAACAAAACTCCAAGAGAGAACTTGCACAGGATACATTTGAAGCAGTGATGTTTAAGGGGTTTGCAGGAGACAGAATGTGAAAACTGATTGAGTGGAGTTGTTATTCTGCAGTATATAGCCCAGATAATTGGGAATACAGGCTGTAAGATTCCCATGTCACCAGAGATGCAGAACCAGAAGACCTAGTCTTGTCCTCTAACTGCTAAGATAACACTTCCACCAGAACTACAGTACTTTTTCCGTTGAAATATCCTATTTCACTGCGTTTAAAAGCTGCTATAAGGCATCTTTTAAAACTGGAATGAGTATGAAATGTTACATATTGCATGCTGTCCATGGTGTTAACAAGGGATGTGGGTACTGATTGGAGGCCAGTGTAATTTCAACATGTTTTCTTCAAAATAGCAAAATAAATGTTACTGGAGAAACCTATTATGGGATTATTTGTAACTAGTGGTTTCAAAGGACGTGCAGCGGGTGTGGGGGAGGAGGGAAGTTTTTTGAAAGAGAATGAGAATGTGCCAGATGGCTTCCATTAATGTCCACTCAGCTGAAGCACTAGCATTGCTCCATTAGACACTAAAACATGAAGAAAGTACAATTCTCTCTTGTTAGAGCTTGTTTTAACTGTCAGAACAGCAAGTGGGGATTTATTCTGAATCTCACCTGAAGTCTTGGTAAAATGGCTGGAAATGGCTGGATACTTTCCTATTAGACATGCATACACTTCACAAAGGCACATGGATGCTATACTCTGAAGTGCAGCTAAAATGAAGAGCAGATTTAGTATCTGCAGATGCTAATATTTGTACCCTCACTGGGAGGATGGATGAGTCAGACACAGTTCTGGAAGGGAATTTGTCAGCAGCCTCTTTATTAAACAATATTCAAACAGGTATCTAATCGGAAGTACATGTCCAGTGTTGATGGGAGTGAGCTGTAGCAGGCTCACTCCAAGGGTCTTCCCCCAGCTCAGCCATTATGAGGTGCCAACTAGTGCTGAAACTCGGTATTCAAAATTGCTTGTTTTTTACCGAGTATCTCAGTCTTTGACTCGGTTTTACTGAGTATAGAGTAACAAAGAGTACTTGGTATTTGGTATTCGGTACTCGGACAACATATGGGACTTTTCCTGCCCTTGTCAGGAAGGGGGGGTAACACACACCTGTCCACGCACTCCCTGCACCTCGTGCCCCAGTCCCCCCATCTGCTTACGCTTGCTAAGGAAAATGCCCGTCAGGATAGAGATTGGGCTACAAGGTCTCACAGAGATCCAGCCCCTATCATCATAGGGCACAGAGGGGGAAGACTGGACAAGGCCCCACACCACTCACCTCATCCACAGCCAACCCACACAGGAGTTAGGGAAGGGGGTGGCTGTGGGGGATAGTATGTGGAGAATTTGGGAAGGGGCCCAGGCTAGAGATGGAGGGAAGGCAGGGCTTGCTCTCGGAGGAGGGGGAGGGATTCCCCGGGAAGAGGGGAAAGGGTCACTCTCTCACAGTCCCAAAGACTCACACTTGCACTCACTCAATCACACGCAATGGTTCCACAGTCCTCAGGGAAGGCGAGAGGAAAGGGTACAACACACACTTCACTCTTCACACTTTCAAACATAAGGTCAACTCTCAAGCACTTAGCTCTCATGGACCGGTCTTTGCTCTCTTCACCAGCACTGGAACCCTGCCAGTGCTGGTGTTATGAAGGTGAGGCCCCTCCCCCTTTCTACGCCATGAGCCGCGCAGAGCATCGCACGGGGTGCGGGACCACGTCTGCGACATTAAAGTCTGCTCCACTCTGTTCTCACCGGCTGGAACTGCCGGGGGTGCTGAGCCCAGGGGGGCTGTCTCCAGCTCTACTGCGGCGTTCAGGTCCAGTGGGCCCACTGACTCCTGGGAATCCAGGGCCTGTTCCTGCTACTGCAATTCCAGGACCTGCACTCCCCCCATTGTGCCGGGGGCGGGACTGCATGACACCCATATATAAGGTGATTCAGTACTCAGTATTCAAAAAATACTGGTATTCAGTTTTATTTTACCAAATATTTTACAGAGTACTGAGTATTTGTTTGTGTTTCTGTGGACTGGCCAAACACTCATAGCCAGTACTCGGAAACTCAGAAAAACTCATGAATAATTTTTTTTACTAGGGCATTTCAGCCCTAGTGTCAACCTCCATTCTGTGGGACTAATTTCCACAGGTCACCCCCTCACTTCTATTGAGTCAGGAGGAAAGGAAAGGGATCAGCACTATTGAGCTTCCCAACCCAAGATATCATTGCTTCCCTCCCCTCTCCAGGGGACCAAGAGGATACAAATGTTACCTATGGCCCCCAGGCCACTATCACATCACAAGGGGATGCTTCTAACAATCACTTCACTGAGCCTAACATTAATGATTTGCACACTGGGTAAATCTCCGCAAAGGGCCACTACTTAAGTACACTGCCGAACACCCACACCTGCCTGGATAGTGAGGTCAGATAGAATACCACCCTGCAACTTCTCCAAATAGAACTGGTTGTCAAATTTGGACAAATTAGCTTCATACCTGAGAAAGACCACACTCAAGCTGAATTGCTGGGCATGTAGTAAAAGTCCCTCCCAAAGCCAATACCCGACTTCCAATGGTTTTTTTTTTCTTCTTCCTTCCTATGAGCCCTATCCATTAGTGGTGGGACCCCGGGCCCATTACCGGCTACCGGATTTACCGGTTACCGGTTCTGCGAAAACCGGATTCCCGGATTAAATCCGGTATGCCGGTACCGGATTTATTTCATTGATTTCAATGGGGCGCTGTGTCCCCATTGAAACCAATGAAATAAATTAATTCCCTCCCCCTCCCAGGCTGCGCGGGTGGAAGGGGGGACACCCCCCACCCACCCTGCCCAGCCTGGATTTTTGTTTTAAAAAAAAGAGTAAAGAAAAGACCCAGAGGCGAGGCGAGGCGAGCCCACCCCCCAGCACCAGCGGCCGCGGCGTCCCCGCAGCCGCCGGTAAGTATGACCCGATCCCTGGGGGGGGTGTTTAACACCCCCCCCAGGGATCACCCCTACTAAAGTTCAGTGCGCTTACCTTTGGGAGCTCCGGCGGCGGCGGGCGGTCCGGCGGCCTCAGCGCCGGCTGTGGCTGCCGGCGTCAGAGACGCTCTAGGCCTTCCGGGGAAACCCGGAAGTTCCCCGGAAGGCCTAGAGCGTCCTGACGCCGGCAGCCACAGCCGGCGCTGAGGCCGCCGGACCGCCCGCCGCCGCCGGAGCTCCCAAAGGTAAGCGCACTGAACTTTAGTAGGGGTGATCCCTGGGGGGGGGGGGGGTGTTAAACACCCCCCCCAGGGATCGGGTCATACTTACCGGCGGCTGCGGGGACGCCGCGGCCGCTGGTGCTGGGGGGTGGGCTCGCCTCGCCTCGCCTCTGGGTCTTTTCTTTACTCTTTTTTAAAACAAAAATCCAGGCTGGGCAGGGTGGGTGGGGGGTGTCCCCCCTTCCACCCGCGCAGCCTGGACTCGGGGAGGGTTTTTTTTTAAAAAACTTTTTTGCTGGGGCAGTTTTTTTACATTGCAGCCATTTTTAAATGGCTGCAATGCAAAAAAAATCCGGTACCCCGGAATCCGGTACCTGGTCCAGATTACCGGGCTGAATCCGATAATGCCGGTACGCCCGGTACCGGCATTATCGGATACCGGATTCTACCGGTTTCCCACCCCTACTATCCATGACTGATGGCTGCACTGCTCCTCTCTTTTGAAGCATCTCAGAACATATCATTTTCATCTGTGCCACAAGCCTGTGTCACTAAGAACCCCGATCACTGCCAACATCAGTTCCACCCAAGACCAAGCCGGCAGGTGGTTCTTGCCAAACTGAAAAACCAACATGTTGGGCAACAACTCCCCAAACTCCAGGAGAGGAAGAAGTGGTATACAATTGTGGGGGAGAACTACACATCTTTCCCTTAATTTTCTTGCCCTTGGGGCAGAAAAGAGCTGTATTTTACCTCAGGCAGTTGTGGCAAAAGCATCAGAAGGTGTAAAAAGTCACATTTCCACTTGTTGTCTTCCCAACAAGCAAGGGTGGCTGTGCTCTGCTTTTCTGTCTCTGGGTACTCTGACTTCATCTTATCACACACACCCTTCATGAGGACATGCTCACTATCTGTCTGGGTCACACCACTGGTACACTCAGGGCATGTATTCCAGCTACTATGTAAAAGTCTGATGTGCACTCAGGACATGTATTCCAGATACTACGTAATAGTTCCATCTCATACTAGGGTTAATAGATGCACACATACAAAACGTTTTCTGTAGTGCAGAAACCCTGAAGTTGAAATTTGTTGTAGGCCTGATTCAAAACGTCAAAATACTTAAATATTTCATATGCCCACCAAAGCTGAGCCTGCGACACCATCTCCATGTATATTTATTTATTTATTTATTTTAAATTTCTATCTCACCCCTCCTGCCCACAGGGCACTCCGGGCTGGTGAACAACAAATATATAAAACAATAAAACATTTAAAACAGATTAAAATTTCACATTATGTGGTGGGGGGAACACTCCCTCCACCCCAACCCCACCCACCCAACCCTTACCCCTTGCCAAAGGCCTAGCAGAACAGCCAGGTCTTACATAAACATCNCCCTTGCCAAAGGCCTAGCAGAACAGCCAGGTCTTACATAAACATCAAAATAACAGGAGAGTGGGGGCCAACCAAGCCTCCTCCTGGAGTGGATTCCACAACACACAGGTGGCCACCAAAAAATATCTAACATCGGTGGCCACCCGCATCAAAAGACTCCCACGGATTATCTCAAAGGTTGCACAGGCACATGGGGAGTGAGGCGGTCCCGCAGATAAATAGGGCCCAGGCCATGAAGAGCTTTAAAGGTTAAAATCTGCACCTTGAACCTGGCCCGGTGCATTATAGGCAGCCAGTGCAGAGCCTGGAGCACTGGTGTGATGTGCTCCCTGCAGCCCACCGCCATAAGGAGACGGGCAGCAGCATTCTGCACCAGCTGCAGCCTCCAGACCAGCGTCTCAGGCATCCCCACGCAGAGTACATTGTAATAATCCCCAGTACCACTAATCTAGGTGTCTGGAGGATCACATCTGACACCAGATCAGCAAGAGCATGTAGGGATACCACCGGGCAATTGGGTGCACAGTACACCAGCAGCACATAAATGTCGTGCTCGTCCCCTAATCTGTCCTCGGCCAAATCCAACAGAAGATGGAGACAATCAACACCTGGTGGAGCCTGCACCAGATACCTCCTAAAAGACAATGCATCTTTGATAACAATGGCTACACCTCCCCAAACCAAGACCTGGAGCCTCCTGAGCCTCAACCCACAACCTACACACATGGTGGTGGGGTGGTGTTTTAGAGGGGAATGGGCACAAGGCACCATTCCCTCCTCACTGATGGAACACACCTCCCCTTTGGACCATATCTCCCTCGACCTGTGATGACCCCGATGGCTGCGAAAGCCCTCCCATCCTCAGAGAACCCCGTTAGACACCCACTCTCCATAGACTGCCCCCAACAGGTCAGCTAGAGGAACCCCACCCCCAAACTGTCCCTGCCCACCTCTGCCACCAGCAGGCAACCCTCCCCCCTGGAGGGTTGCCCCTGTTCACACAAGGGGTTCCCCTCAATGCCTCTCCCCCACCTTCCTCTCCTGCCACAAGAGGGAGGCCACCAATCCCATCACCATCCCCAAAATCACCCCAACACCATATTTCCAACCCCCTCACTCACTAACCCTCACACCACAACCAACCCCAAGCCACCTAACCCATTACCCAAATTTTACCCCCCCCACTCACAATTCCCCAAACAACAATATAACAACTCCCCCCCAAAAAAAAATGTCTTCGCCCCCTTGCTCCCAATCAGGCAGGAGAGGAGGGAGGGGAAAAAAACTGGCTGGCCTTAGCTGTGTATACCACTTCTGATTGAGTGCATGCCTTTGGCAGAAGGATGAGGAGCCAAACCTCCTTGCCTTAGGTGGGCAGGGAAAAAGCACTCTGCTCAGAGATGAGGCACTAAAGGAGCTTCTGCTCCCCTGTAGCCCCACGTTGCTAACAGTTGCTTCTCGGCTGGGTTGGGGCCTGACTCACCTCACTGCTAACCTGGGGCTCCTACTGTCCAGATCTCTACTGGCTGATCTCTTCTCCTCCCCCATACCACACACTGTACAGCTGAGCCTAGGGACTTCCCTGATCGGCTTTTTCTGAACAAGGAAAGGAGTGGGAAGGCCTCTTCCCATTTGTGTGTGCATCTCCCAATGGGTTCCTATTCCCAGGGAAACCTGTACCAGAGGTGCTCACAGGTCTTGCGTGCACCTCTGATGTCTGTCCCCCTGGCAACTCGGACCAATTAGGAGGATGCATGCTGGTGGGAAGAGGCCTCCCCGCTCCTCTACCAACTCAGAAAAAGCCCAGCAGGGAAGTCCCCAGGCTCAGCTGTGCAGTGCAAGGACTGGGGGAGGAGCAGGGAGCAGCCATCAGTGACTGGGACAGTAGGAGCCCCAGCGTGATGAGGTGAGTCAGCCATGGGAGCGTGGGTGCTGGAGTCAGTGACTGTACACTTCACCCCAGGTATTTGGGGGGGGAGAGGGAAATCAAGCTTTGAATTTGACAAGAGTCAGCTGAGAGAATTTGGGAGGGATTTCCTCCCCAGCACTCCCAGGTGTTGCTTGTCAGGGTTTTTTTAGATCATTTTTTGCTCACCAAGTAATTGGTGAGTACATCCTGGTACTTGATTCATCCCAGGATGGAATAAGCACCAGAATTTTGATGAGATTACTAAGGCCACTTTCAGACACACACACCCCGGTGCATATTTGGGCTGTGGGGGGGAATGTGCAGCCCAAATATGCATGGGGATTGGCCAGTCTGAAAGGTCCCCCACGTGCCTTTGCCGGCAGAGATGCACAGGGATCCCGAGCTTGATTTCCTGCTCTGCATCCCAAGCGACTCTGCCGGCAAAGCTGCACGGGGGAGCCTTTCAGACCGGCTAATCCCTGTGCATATTCAGGCTGTGTATCCCCCCCCTGCAGCCCAAATATGTGCCAGTGGGGGGAGGGGGGTCCAGTGGCCTTAGCTTACCATGGTCTCATTCCAGCCTTACAGTGTCACTATGAGCCATTCAGATCATAGCTGGAGTTGTCCAGCAACTGCCAGGACTTCCCCATCAGCCTTCAAGCAAAGTCAGGGTGGGGAGGGAGGGGGAGACACAAATGTCTTGCCAGATAAAGGCAGGGAGGCATTTTGGATAGCTCTCCAAATATCCAAACGATATCCCCAACCAAAATGGATATTTGCATATCTACTTATTCAGTGATTTCATTTTAGATACTTTGAATATTTTGGTTTGGTTGTTTCCATCATTCCCACATTTTTGTTACTTCCTTTTGCCTATTATATATGCACAATAGTGCTAAAATCTTGCAATATCCAAAGTGCATGCCCAGCAAACAGGACTGAATGTCTGCTTTATTGAATCTGACTCAAAATGGAAGAATTTGTCAATATAACTATTCTTTGCAGATATTTGTTTCAGCTGTATTTTGAACCAGAGATAATTCTCAAGAAAAAAACTTTCTTACTCCAACACAGTTGTTTTCTATCTTTTCTGTGACCCAGTTCTGGGTAATCTTTCCCACATTCAGACTGGGGACTACTGTAGAGAATCCTGCTGTGGTGAGGGTTGGATGAAGGGAAACTGAATCATATGGCCTGTGAACTCGGGGGGCGGAGGGGGGCTTTCCATCCTTGCTGTAACATCTGAACTGCTAAACAAAAAAAACCTTGCATAATTATTTTTTGTACAAAGAGAAATGGCCCATTAGTGATGCCTCAGAGGGTCATTACACCAGTGATGGAGGTCCTTTGCAAAGCATTTCAATATTTAAATGTTATAACAGTTGTGGAATTCCTTGTCCTTATATTCCACCAATTGCAAGTCTTCAAGTGTACATGTAAAAGCAGAGAAATTGCACCCAAACAATAAAGCCATTTTCCACCTTTGGTTCCTTGTGTTAAGGGTGCAAACGGAACTTCCTTACAAGTGTAATTAGCTAATTTTTAATATCTGGTATGAGGAGCTGAATTTTCATAGCTTAATTACAATGTCAGCAGGTTGCCAGCTAATTAATTGAAATTCTTTTGTGCAGTCTCAACTGTATTTAATTAGACTGCGTGTATCCAGGAGAGGAGGGATGGCTATTGTCTTTTGCCTTCATTGATGATGAAGCATTGTCTTTTCTCCCTGTACTGTTTATTGCACTTGCTTTCCTGGTGATGACTGTGCCTTCTAGAATCTCAACTTGTGGAATAGGACAGACTCTTCATATGTATGTATTTGCATACATCACAACATTGCAAGTGGCCAAGGAGGGACATTAACTCCCCCTTCTTGCCCAATAAGCCTTGCTCCCCTTATCTGGGCATGGTATTCAGAGGCTCATTAGCATTGGACAGTGAATTATTTGTCCAGGAACTGTCTTGTGTACACAGACACACCCAGGGCAACAGATATCACAGGATCCATTGTCCCACAGGACCTTTTGCATAGAATCATAGAATCACAGACTTTGAAGGGACCTCAGGTCCAATGGCCTGCTCAGTGCAGGAAATCTGCAGCTACAGCATCCTTAACAGTTTGCTGTCCAGCCACCCTCTGTTTGAAAACCTCTAGTGAAGGAGATCCCCAAAACCTCCCTAGACAATTTCTTCCACTGTCAAACAGTTCTTACTGCTATGAAGTACTTCCTAATGTTTAACTGAAATCTGCTTTCTTGTAATTCGATCCTATTGTTTCTAATCTTGCCTTCAGTGGCAAGAGCTAACAGTCTTTGCCATCCTTTCTGTGACAGCCCTTCAGATAGGCAAAGACTGCTATCATATCTACCCTTAGTCTTCTTTTCTCTAGCCTAAGCATACCCAGGTCCTTCAACCTTTCCCATAGGACTGTTCTGTAAAGACTAGGGGTGGGAATACCGGTTCTCCCGGTATCCGATATTGCCAGTTTTATGCAATACTGGACCTAAGCCGGTAATCCGGTAATACTGGCGTACCGGCGTACCGGATCTTTTTAATGGTGCTGGGTTACTGGATTTTTTAAATTGATTAAGGTGGCAGTTGGCCACCTTTTGTTATGCAAGAGTTTGCTTTTCCCTCCCTGCCCCCTCCCTGAGGTGCAAATGGTTACATTTTGTGCCTTTTTTTAACATGCCTTGGATTGGCTGACTTTTTTGAATTCAAAAAAGTCATCCAATCCTGAAGGTTTCCTTAGGGTTATGAGTACTTGAATGGCTGCTGGTGCTGGCCAATAATCTTGGGTTTTGTCTTTCTTTCTGGGGGACTTTCTGGAGCTTGTGCTTGGCCAGCCATTTTACAACAGGCTTGGAGACTGAAAGGATCCACAGACTTCTGGAGGTGTGCATGCAAGCGACTCTTGGTAAGTTTGGGGTTCCCTCTTCCATAGTACTAGTAGAGGATCCCCTTGGTGCCCTTAGCAAGGGGGATGGGGATGGTAGTACCTGGGCACTGGGTATCCCTAGACTTAGGGATAGCATGTGGGTGTGGGTGTGATTTTAGCCTGCAGGACATGTGCTGTGGTGTGCAAACTGGGCATACCATGATGAGTGTTTCCACTGGCACAGGGGGTGGGGAATGGTGGCATTCCCACCATGGTGTGTGTTTTTGTCTCTAGCCCTGTCTTTTTTGGGGGTGTGGGGGTGCCCACTGCCCTGCTTGTGGTGGGGCAGCACTACGGCTGCTTGTGGTGTGCAGCACTATGGCTGTCTTGTCTGTGGCTTTTTGTAGCTGAGCCAGTGGGGGATGGGATGTGGGAAAGCTGGTTGCCTGGCTCTGCCCGCTTGTTTTGGGGTGAGGGTTTTGCCCACTGCAGTGCCCACTCACTTGTGTATTCTGTTTTTGGAGCTGAGCCAGTGGGTGATGAGATGTGGGAAAGCAGGCTGCCTGGCTGTGCCTGCTTGTTTTGGGGTGCGGGGGGTGCCCACTGCAGTGCCCACTAGCCTGTGTGTTCTGTGGTGGGTGGCATGCTTTTTGGAAGCTGTTCCAGTGTGGGTTGGGGAGAAAGTTGGCTTGCTGTGTGTTTGCTGGTGTTAACTTGGCCTGTGTGTTCTGTTCAGGTTTGGGGGTGGGGGGATTCCCCAGTTGCCAGGCCAATGATGGGGCCTGTGTGCAGCACTATGGCAGCCTTTTCTGAGGCTTTTTGGAGCTGAGCCATTGGGGGATGGGATGTGGGAAATCTGGCTGCCTGACTGTGCCAGCTTGTTTTGGGGGTGTGGGGGTGCCCACTGTGGTGCCCACTGGCTTGTGTGTTCTGTGGTGGGTGGCATGCTTTTTGGAAGCTGTGCCAGTGTGGGTTGGGGAGAAATGTGGCTTGCTGTGTGTTTGCTGGTGTTGTTCAATTGTGTTAACTTGTTTTCGAGTGTGGGGGCACCCACTTCGATGCCCACTGGCTTGTGTGTTCTGTGGTGGATGGCATGCTTTTTGGAAGCTTTTAGTTGGTGTCTGGGTGAGGGTTCTATCCTATAAAACTGCAGTGCAGTGTAAAGGCAATTGTGTCTCTCCTCTACCATCAATCTTCTATTTGCTCAACTAGACACTGGATTTTTTGTCTGAGGCTTTTTGGAAGCTGAGTCAGTGGGGGATAGGGGAAATCTGGCTGCCTGGCTGTGTCTGCTTGTCTTGTGTGTTTGCTCTGGCTTGTGGGTGGGGGGGTTCCCCAGTTCCAAGGCCAATGGTGGGTCCTGGCAACTGTGCACAACACAGTGCATTAAAATATTTTTTTTCTTTTTCATCCACCAGCCACTGGATTGTGTTGAACTATGCAGTTGGCAACGTTGGACGTCACATGTGAGTAGCCAGTTTCGGGTAAGCGAGCGTCGATTGCATCACTCACTCACTTACACCGCACCACACCTAACCCTACCCGCTCTACCCACACCCTTGCCCTACCCCACTTCTACCCCATACCCTAGCTCTACCCGACCTCTACCCTACCCCACTCACTCTACCCACACCCGTGCCCTACCCCACTTCTACCACACACCCCTAGCTCTACCCACCCCATTCATTCTACTCTTCTTTACTCTGCACACACCCCTAGCTCTACCCACACCCTTGCCCTACCCCAACTCTACCCCACCCCCTAGCTCTACCCCACCTCTACCCTACCCCACTCACTCTACCCACACCCTTGCCCTACCCCACTTCTACCACACACCCCTAGCTCTACCCACACCCTAGATCTAGCCCACACCCTAGCCCCCATTAGTTAACCCCCTACAGTCCCACCGATAGTTGACCCTAGCTCTAGCCCACACCCTAGCCCCCTTTAGTTAACCCCCTACAGTCCCCCCAATAGTTGACCCCCTACAGTTTCCCCCCATACTTGACCCTAGCTCTAACCAAAACCCTAGCCGCCCGTTAGTTAATCCCCTACAGTTCCGCCCCCGTTAGTTGAACAAACCCCACACATCTGTTGCTGGTGGTTCTTTCTTAGTGACACAGCTTAAAGATGAGCGGCCGTAGAACTAAGAAACCGACCATGAGTGGGAGTGCTGGAAGAGGCAAGAAGCCTCTTCCTCTTAGGCAGCTTACTCTGACTGGCACAGGGACACCGGAGCTAAGGCCACCTGTGGCCTCTTCCTCCAGCACACCAGCTTCAAGTGCGCCCAAGATTAAGGTCTCTGGACGTACCTTGAAGCCACCGCAGAGGCTGGGATGGGAGGAGAGGATGTTGCTTCCTCCTCCCAGTCGCTGCCTAGCAGTAAGAAGGGGGGGTCCTTCTTCCTCTGCTAGTGCAGTGGACCATCTGCTGACTACCTCCTTTGCTGCTGCTCCTGCTCCTAGTGCGCACTGTCCTCTGTGCACGCTCTCACACTCATTCAGTCACCTGCTTCCCCGGCCATGTCCTCCTCTGACACACACTCTAGCATACCTGCTACCCTGCCCTCTCCCCTTGCCAACATGCACCCTAATGTGCCCATGTCTCCTCTGGTCCCACACTCCACACCCACACATGCTATGCCTGCTGCCACCACCCCTTCTGCAAGTATTGCACCGAGCACTGCCTTTGTGAGGTCTACTCCCAGTTGTGCTGCTCCTGCCTTCCCAGGAACAACCACAAAGAAGATCACATCCTGGTTGTGATCTCATTTCGACATCTGGGAGGAAGACCATGCAACGGCAGTGTGTGCATACTGCCATGCCAAGGTCAGTCACGGTGGCTCCAATCCAATGAAACGGGGCATCTCTGGCCTTAGAAATCACTTGGAACAGCACCACAGGCACCTCTGTGATCCCAAGGAGTCCCGTTCCAAGTGACCACAGGGGGAGGTGACAATTGTAGAGGTTGTGGGTGATAGTTCCCTGGGGGAGGAGGAGCCCTCTTCCACTCCCACTGCAACTGCTACCACTGGGTCATCTCGTGATGGTGCCGAAACCACCCCCAGGGCCCAGAAGAGGCAGAGGAAGAGCGCTAGACACTCATCCCAGTCCACTGCTTCCCTGTCATTTTCCTCCCAGCAGACTGTAACTGCGCTCTGGGAAAGGAGGCAGCCATTTGCACCCAGACACCCCCAGGCTGTGGCCATCACCAAGGCAATCGTAAAAGTGATTGCCCTGGATGAGTGGCCATTCAACCTTGTTGAGGGTGTAGGTTTCAAGTGGCTGTTGAATTTGCTAGAGCCATGGTACAGTGTCCCTTGTCACAAAACTTTCCGCTCAAAGGTTATCCCATCTCTGTACGGGAGGGTGAAGTCCCAGCTACTTGCAGAGTTCTCATTTTACCACAGAACTGTGGACTAGCCAGAGTGCGGTCCACGCCTATATGTCATTGACCACAAACTGGTGGAAGATGTCACCAGTTGCTGTCACCAGTGCAGCGAGGAGCACCAGCAGCAGCACTGGAGGAGCGGTGACCTCTGGAAAGACACGCTGGGCATTGATTCATGCCCAGGTGTTTGGCAGGGAGCACAAATCAGACCAAATCCTCGAGGTGATAAACTCCATGCTGGGTAGGTGGACCCACGCTGAGGGTTCTAACTTCAAGGTCAGTTACTTTTTAACCAATTATGCCCATAATATGGTTGCAGCCATCACTCGTGGTGGCTACACCCACATTCATTGCGGTGCGCACATTCTGAATCTCTTGGTTCAGAATGCCATCACTGGGACCAAGGCCATCAGAGCCATCCTCAGAACTGCCAGGAAGATTGCCGGTTTCTTTCACCGGTCAGTTTCAGCCCGCCGGGCGCTGCGAGAGAAGCAGGAGGAGTTGGGCTCCCCTCTTCATCGGCTAATTCAGGATGTAGTTACATGGTGGAACTCCACTTTTTTTATGCTGCAATGACTCCTGGAGCAGAAGGAAGTCCTGCATGCCCTATGCTTGTCGTGGAGCATTGGGACAACACCGCTGTCCAGGGAGGAGTGGACAGCGGTGGAGCAGCTGATGCAGGTTCTGGAGTCATTTCACGTTGGCACGGTGGAGCTCAGCTCTGAGCATTCCAGTCTGTGGTAGGTGTTACCGCTTTTAATGATCCTACAGCGATGAATGCAAGCCTTTATTTATCATGCTGACCTTTGTGAGTCTGTGAGGGTGCTGACAGTGGCATTGGTCGATGAACTTAAAAGATGTTTTGACATCTTGGTAGGAAGTCGACCACATTTCCTGGTAGCGCTACTCAACCCATGGGTTAAGAGAAAATTTGCTGCACTCGTCGTTCCCTTCACGACCTACAGTGCCAAGCTCGTCAATGAGGTGTGGCAGTATTGCCAAATACAGCAGTCTCCGCAGCATGCAGCAAGTTCTACTGCTCCTACAGGAGTTGCAAGTGTGGGCCATTCCTCCATGACTCTTTCAGGGATGTGGGAATGGGTGGAGGAGGATGCAGGACCTACATGTGAGCTGGAGGAACAGGTTATTGCAAACATCTATGCTTTGCAATATCTTGCCGAGTTCCCATGCCCTATATCCACTGAACCCATGGCCTACTGGTCCTTGAAGATGCATGTGTGGCCCCCGCTTGCAAAGGTAGCAATGCGATACATCTCATGTCCTCCTACGAGTGTATCCTCGGAGCAGGTGTTCAGTGTGGCAGGAGACATTGTTACCCCACATCGCAACAAAATGGACCCAAAGACAGTGGAAGAGTTGGTGTTTCTCAAGACTAACCTTCCCCTTCTTGGGTTCCTGGAGGGTGATATCTTTGACTGGGGAACATGATGTGATTGCCCAGCCCCAGAGGATATCCTCTCCAGCTACCTTCACTCCCCTGCACCTGTGCACATCCTGACAAGACTCAGGCAATTACATCAGCCTGCAGTCTGGTCAGTGGTGTCATTGATGAGCTCAGAGCAGCAGGTGGCCTTGGTTTGCGCAGCCAGCCAGCATGGCACCCACAACAGGGTGATATCCCAGTCCAAGCACTCCACCAGGGAAAAGTAGTAGGAAAGCTACTACTTATTCCCATATATTTCTGGCCCGAAAATTGCCTCCTTCGATCCCATTCCACCAGGAAGGGCAAGGAGTCATTTATCGGGGGAAATAAGGGCCCCAGTGGGGCCCTTCACCTCACACACACACACACACACTGGAATGGAGCACCCCAGCAGGGCTAATCCATTGCACTCTGTCCTCGGAGTCTGGAATGGAATGCCCCAGAAGGGCCCCTCACTCGCTCGCACACACCAGTACACAACAACACAATACACATCGGCCCAACATGCATGGGGTGGCTTCCCCCGCCCCCAGGAAGATGTGCAGAGGGCTTTGGGAGGGCGGAACATCTTCCAGGGGGCAGGGGCCACTCCCCAATGACACACACCGGACCATGGCCATTGGCACAGGCGCACAATCTCACTTTGCCTAGGCTCCAGCCCGGTACCCTTCAGCCATCTGATGTGTCCCCACCACCACCATCACTGCACCTCCAAACATGGTAGGACTCCAGTCCCATGGGTTTTTTAAAATAAAAATAATTCCATAGACTTGAGTCCTTCTGTGTCAGAGGCTCGAGCAATGCAGCTATGGGACCTCATCTGGAACAGACTGGACCACAATGGTAAAAGATGAACGCTTACTGCCAGCCACCCGCAATGAGTGTACTGCACAATGCAATGAGGCCCTTTTTCCTCAGTGGGTGTTTCTTATGAGCCTCTGAAGAGAAAGGGTCCCTGTGTGTCTCTGTAGCCTAGCCTGTGGATTTGAAATAAAAATCATTCCACACCCTGGAGTCTGACTGTGTCTGTCTATATCTAGAGAACTCCTGCAATGACACTGGACTCAGGAATGGCAGAAGAATAATTGAATATGTTACACTGCCAGCAGTGCACTGCATGACACATTTCTGCCTTTTGATGTCATTGGGTGTTCTGCAGGTCCTATGATGCCATTAGGCATCTCTGTGTATGTAGCCTTGCCTAATGCCTACCATGGAAAACAACTGGCATGACAGAGGAGATTAAACCAAGGGCACTCCAGTACATTAGGTGCATGCATACAACACACACACACACACACACACACACACACACACACACACACACACACACACACTCCAAATTTGCCCTCCACCAAGTGGACTCAGGTGTGAATGCAGAAGTAACCTAACTGCTGACCAGATCTAGGACTAGGCCTTTGGGCTAAACCCTGTGACCCAGTGGACTCAGGTGTGAATGGAGAAGTAACCTAAGTATCTACTAACCAGGTCTAGGACTAGGCCTTTGGGCTGAACCCTGTGACCCAGTGGACTCAGGTGTGAATGGAGAAGTAACCTAACCACTGACCAGGTCTAGGCCTTTGGGCTGAACCCTGTGACCCAGTGGACTCAGGTGTGAATGAATGAATGAAATAACCTTTCCTTTTCCCTTCCATGGAAATGAGCCCTTATATAAGAGAACCCCTTAATAAATCTTACCTGTGTGAGTGTACCTGTGTGAATTGAGAAATGGGTGGTGGTAGTTCAAAGGATACTCCCATCACCCCACCAAAAGGTACCATAAAGAAGACTACTCATGGGCAAGGAGGGACCAAAAATCGGGGATCCAGAGGTTTCAGATAAAGGTAGGCGATGGCAATGTTATCTCTTTTGGGGGTCTCATTTGGGGGAAAACAAAAATAACAGTGCTGCAATGTTGTAACCTTAAACTCTGAACTGCGATTGCTGGGCTGCTGGTTTCAGCCCTACAGTTGCTGTGATAGAATCAATCTTATTTGTGATTGATTTCTGAGTGGCAGTGCTGTGGAAAAAAAGTGAAAAACCCTATTGTCAAATAAAAATATTAGTAGTGTGGCCGTTGGGGCCGGCCTGTGCAGGCTACTGACTGGGCACAAAGTGTAGTCTAGTAGTCTGTCTATGTTATTGGCAGTTGCTGTGATAGTGACCACTGATTGTATTGATGATCTTATTTCTGAGTTGCAGCGCTGTGGGGAAAAAACCTAATGCTTACAAAAATATTTTTTGTGGCCGTTGAGGGCTACTGGTGGCCATGGGGGCTGTGGGCACAAAGTGTAGTATACGTACTGGTACTGAGCTGGCAGCTCCTGTGTGATGACCTGCTGACAGCGACTTTGACTTCAGTGCCACTGCTGTGGACAAAAAAACCTATTTTTATTTTAAAGATAAAAAGGTAGTTGGCCGTGGGGGATAATAGGGGCTGTGGGGGATATGGGGCACAAAGTGTGGTCTGGTGGTACTAGTTGATTAGCTTCATAGCTTGGCAGTTAGATTCACTTGTGTTTTTACTTTTTTTCTTGTAATTGAATTGCAATTTACAAGTAATTTCGGTTTTACTTTTGTCTCCCATTGATTTAAATGGGAAAAGCTGCCCATTGATTTCAAAGGGAAAAGATCCAGTACAGGTATACCAGATCTAATCCGGTAATCTGGTTTTCAGAGATCCGGTAAAACTGGTAACCAGTATTTCCCGCCAAGTCCCAACCCTTGTAAAGACTAAGAACTGCATGGCTTTGTTGTAGCAGGGCTGTGAGCTAGATTCCCCATAGAACTATTCTAAGGGCCCTCCAAGTGGGAGGTGTCCATCCTGCTAAAGACTTCAACTCATGAGTAGTCCAAGATGTTGGACTTACAAAGCTGAATGCAAACTCTTCTGTGACTTAGGATGGTGGAAGATGATTCAGTCCAAAGCAGTCCAAACACAGAAACAGGGCTCAATTGACATTTAACACTTCCTCATAAAGTAATAGATTTTATGTCCTTTTCATTCTCATTTAGAAATTTTGGAAAGTTAAAAAAAACACAAAACCAAGTGCATGTTGTAAATGATGAACAAATACATAATTCATTCAAAGGTTGCCTTTCTGTTAATTTAGACAGCTGCTTATTCAGGCTGCTATTGACATGTCCCAAGTTATCCCAGTAAAGAGACTTGAGCTATACTATGATTTAGTGTCCTAGGGCACTGGTGTGGGACTTTTTCTCTCCCAGTGACCAGTATGAAAATTAGTAAAATCTCTATGGACGAGATTGGAACTAGGAGCTGGGGTGCTGAAAAAGTGTGCTGAAGATGGTTGAAGGAAAAGGAGGTCCAGATGATGAATCTATGCCATGTATCCATTCCCTATTTTTGGTGCATCATCTTATCCACTCTCCCTCCCTGTGAACTTACTACTTCAGTATATGAGGTTGAGTAATTGGTCCATGGACCAATTAAAGGTACTGGAAGGGAGGTTATTAATAATTTTAAAAACCACAGGTTGGATTTTGCTGATAGGCCATAGGTTATTCCTTTCCTGTGGACTAACTATTGTCCTTTTCAAGCAGATGCCTCCCCTTGCCTAGAGGTGTGTGTGTGTGTGTGTGTGTGTGTGTGTGTGTGTGTCCGTTTGAACACCAGCAGGTGTGGGGGGGATGGGGGGGCATCCGTGTGAATGGCATAGCTGGTGGGTGTTGGGGTGTGTGCATGCTCCCGTGCTCCACCCACCTCCACCCATCACACATGCATAGAGCAACGGACACCAGTGCTGGATGCTCCATATGTGGATATGCATGGAGATGGGTGGAGGTCTGTGGGAATGCACCCACACGCTCCACCAAGACACCGCACCACCCACTCATCCCCCCATGCATTGGCACCCATTTTAAAAGAACCTATTAATCAATATGATTGAGAAGTGAGCAAGAGCTGGATGAGTTTGTTATCTTTAAATTTTGTATGTTAAAGTAGTGGTAGTTCAGATTAGCTGTGACAGTTGAGAATAATAATTAGTTCAGTTTTAGATACTTCCCACTGTGTGCGGTTTTTAATTGGACATTGACATTAATTTTGTAAAAAAGATTCCCTTAATCTTTCCCCTAGCTCCCAGATCCCTCAAGTTCTTTCCCCTCTCCCCCCACCCTCCTCCTTGGCTTCATCATAGCAGTTGGAGACCAGTATATTCTGAGCAGGATTTTGAACTAGATTTTTCCTTTGGTCTTACAGAGACTTTATTTGTATTCTCATATACATTTCAGCATTACTCTAGTCCCAGTATATTTAATGTTTGACTTGTTTTTAGTTTTGCTTGGCAATATTCCATAAAGTCTAACTTTTGAAATTGAATATAAGTCTACTGGGAGATAGTAAAATTCTGTGAAGTTTGATCAAACTGGCACTAACAATGTAGCTTCGTTCACATAGCTATTTGTCTCTGATTCCCTGGAGGTGTGGAGTGGCTCCAGAGAAACAAATAGCCAAGAATTGATTCTTACCTCACAGAACTTTCTAGGTAGGTATGCAGTGAACACATCCATGTGATACATTGAGCATGTCAGCCTAACCATGCCCACAATGAATGATGTAGTAGGAGTGGTATCTGCAGTAACACTGTTCCAGTTTTTGCATGGCTCCATTACACAATGCTGGCCTCTGGGTCCTGGGGACTCTTATTCCTATAAGATGTTCATTGGTGAGCAAGAATGTCCTCCTCGCATCACATTCCTTAGTCAAGGACCAGGAGTCCAGCTAACAATGGAGCCAGGTAGGATTGAGGACAAGTGGGTTGGGTCAGTACCAGGTATAGAGTTGCAGTGGATCAGATGGATCAGATGCTGCTGTAGTGGTAGGCTAGGCTGGTTTTCCTGGACTTCAAGATTCATGACTATACTGCTGCAGCCAACCTTGTGAAATGATGTGAATATTTTTATACTTTCCAAACAGCCATGTGAAAGTGGGGTGGGGAGGATACAGAAAGGTATTTGTGCCCTCCTTCCAAAACTAGAATTCTTATCACCAAATGTTATTAGTGTTGGGAGGAACTGGGGCCATTCTGACTTGTGACTAAGTTCTTGTCTAATTGGTAATGACTTATGACACATCGGAGAGTCCTTTCCAGATGTGGGGGGGAAGAGGTTGGTAGACCTGAAATGAAAAATCTTGGCAAAAGCTGCTTCTATTGGAAGCAGCATATTCAACAAGATTTGCACAACAGAGAAACTTGCAGGCTTTCCCACCGTTTTCTCCATTTTCAATTATTTTTTGCAAGTTGAATGGGGCTGCCATGGGCCAGTTCCAGGCCACTTGTGGGCCCAGTACACACACCCATGGACTTTGAAGATGAAAATGTGCCAGCTAAGCACCAGGGAAATTGCCATAAAGGTGCTGTAAAACTGCTGTAAAACTGTCATACAATTCCTGGAAAGTGATGAAAAATTCCAGAAAGTGACCAAAAAAAACCCAAGAGGTGATGAAAATGATGAAAAAGGCCCAGAAAGTGATAAAAAAATTCTGGAACATGACAGAAATGACAAAACAAAAACTGGAGGCAGCACAGAAACACTGGAAACTGATGAAGTTCTGATGGACACTCACAAGCACTCCAAAAAGGTCAGTATTTCCCTTTGGAATGGGAACACTTGCTTTCATCTCAACCCTAGAGGCGGACTCAGTACAGTTTTTCAGCATTTTATTGGTTGCTTATTTCTGCTAGCCAATAGAATGCTAAAATATCAGGTGAGTCTGCCCCCTCCCTCCTGCTTTCCCCACTCCCATCCCTGAACATCTATGACTGGGAAGCTTTCCTCACTGAAACAGCTGCCAGCACCAGACAAGGTAAGAATGCTGGGGAACAGTGTAGCTTCCTCCTCACTCCCCCCTTTAATTTCTCCAGGCTGGCTGACAGGAGTTTGTGTGTGTGAAAAATCTCTCCAGAATTTGAATCAGGGTTGAGATATCTGTGAGATCTTGGCTCTAATTCTCGATTCTCACAAGATTTCTGTGAGAATAAATCTATTCTCATTTCAACCCTTAATAGAAACATGCATTTTTCTTCCATTAAATAGGCAGTTTTGTTGCCAAGAGGTCAGTCTTTCAGTATTACAATAAATGAGTCAGCACAATAGGCATTTTTACACACGTTAAAGTTCTGGATTTTTCAATCTTCTGATTTTACAAGTCCACAAGAAAGTTCCAGATGCATTTTTTCACACACACGCTGCCCTGACACAGTTCCTGGATGCATTTTTCACACAAACACTGCCTGGAGGCAGCCTAAAGTAGCCACAGCTGTAGACATGACAGGCTGCCATGGAAACTAAGTGACCACAGCTGCCTGGAGCAAAGCAGTTTACCAGGATAACTTGTGTCATCCACCAATGCAGAGAGTGTGCTTGGAGCAATATGGACAACCACCTGTTCACCTGTGCTCCGCAGCACAAGACTTTGTGAGTACTATAATATCAGAAAAGAAAGCTTTCTTCACTGCCATCACAGACATGACATAGTCCCTTAAAAATTATCTATGCCGCAATCAGTCAGCTTCAGCATGAGTCGAGTGCCACCTGCTCTCTAACCGTCTATCTTCCTGTTTCAATCACTTCAGGTCCAAAGGGGGACCTATGCTGTCGCTCTCAGCCATGGGAGCAGATGCTTGAGTGTAATCGTGTTAATGGCCCTGGTCAACATATAATTCCCTAAAATATCCAGGTCAGTAGGTAAATCCCTCAGAGTGTTCAGGAAACCAATCAAATCCATAAGTCTAAAGGGGCGAAGAAACTTAACTGGTCCAACACCACGATGTGGCTGTCAGAGGGCAGGGACTGCAGCCTTCTAATGGTAATGGTCTGAGCATGACAAAGGTGTTATGACAACACCCCCAATGATCAGAGCCCCTGTCTCCAGACAAATGCAAAACATCAGATCTGTGTGTCCCACCTCATGCTTCGGACCAGATATAAACTGGGATAGACCCATGGTTGTCATGGAGGCCATGAAGTCCTACTCTAGCCCCCCAAAAGGTTGGTCTCTGCATGTATGATGAAGTCACCTAAGACTATAAGGCTTGGTGACTTCAGGACCACCTCTGAGACCAACTCAGCCAGCTCAGTCAGGCAGACTGCTGTACAGTGGTGGTTAGTACACCAGCAGAATATCTAATCTATCGGGATGAATTGTGCATGCATGATATGGCTGTGGTCCTTTACCAAAATGGTGACAATAACATATTGGTTAAGGGTGGTGGCCATTTTGCACATACACTGTGATATTTTTTGCCTGAGAATTCGTACCAATTTCCTAAATCCCAAGAATTCTCACAAACAGCAAAATTGCTTCCTGTTTCAACCCAAGGAAGTATGTTTTCCTTGAAATGAAGATCCTTTTCTCAGCTGTGTGTCTGGGATTTGGTCAATTTCATCCTGACTGGTTTGTGAAGACTCCCTTGCAGTAGCAGCCCTTACATCCACTCTGTTTGACACCTCTGCCTGACTTAACAGTGCCTTAGTGTCTCAACTCTGCTTTTTCCATCCTCCTATTTTGTTCTATTTTTTTTAATCTTTGAGGTGAATGGTGAATTGTACCCATAGAGTAGAGCAATTAGAAAGTCTGACACCCACAGAGGGGAGCCTTGGTAAGGCATAAGCAGAGAAAAAAGCATCATGGTCCATGCAGTAGTCCTTGAAAAGGGAAGCACCAAGCCAAGATCCCTGTTAAGGTATTCAGAGTAGGAGTGTGCAATTCATTTTCATTATTATGATAAAAATGAAAATTTTGATTTTCTTTTTTGTTGTTATAATAATGAAAATGACAAATAATAAAAACAAAAACAAATTTTTGTTTTTGAAATAATGGGGAAAAACTGAAAAACATATTTCTGGCTATAACATTTTTGTTTCTTATTCAATTCTGTTTAAATTTGGGAAATTGTACTCCCAATGGAGGGCACGATGTGTTCCAAAGTTTGGAAATATTGGATAAAAAAAACCAATTTTAGAAGCCATTGAATGTTGTGATTTTAAGAAAAGCTCCATACACATTCCTGGATACACCTTCTTTATCTTCTGTCCCTGCTCTTGTTCAGCGTATGCATGCAGCCATTAGGTGGGGTTGTGAGGTGGTTCAGGGGGAGATGCCATTAGGAATGGGCAAATGCAGTTCGGAAGTTCGGAGTTTGGACCGAACCTGACCAGTTCAGTCGACCGAACCGAACTTACGAAATGAATTTTCAAAACGAAACCGAAACGAATTTCTGAACTCAGCTCTGTTCGCCCATCCCTAAAAGATAATATTCCATTTAGTTCAATGAATTTGAATTTCTGAACTTTGTTAGGAAGTTCGGAGTTCGGAACGAACTTGAATAGTTCAGTCGACCGAACCGAATTTCTGAACCAAACTGAATTTCCGAACTGAACCAAATTTCTGAACTCGGTTTTGTTTGCCCATCCCTAGTTGCCATCAATATGCTGATGACACTCATCTGTACCTCTCATTTTCACTTAACCCAGTCCTGGCAGTCTCTGTGCTTTCCCAGTGTTTGATGGCTGTGGGGGACTGGATAAGGAAGAGCCAACTGAAGCTGAATCCTGACAAGACAGAGGTAATGTTGGTGGGGAGATCGGTGAGTGTGACTTCCCCAATAATTGATGGGGTTAGTCCCCCATTGGTCTCCCAGGTGCAGAGTCTAGGGGATATCCCGGCTCCATTTGGATATCCAGGTGGAAACTCTGCCGAAGGGGGCTTTCAGACAGTTACATCTGGTTTGGCTGCTTCGGCCTTATGTCTCGGACTCCGACCTGGCCACCATCATTCTTGCTTTTGTTATCTCAAGACTGGATTACTGCAACGTGCTCCCCTGGTGATGGTCTGGAGGCTGCAGCAGGTGCAGAATGCGGTGGCCCAGTTACTTACAGGGCAGGTCACCAGGAGCACATTACATTAGTGCTTCTTTCTCTGCACTGGCTGCCTATTTTCTTCCAGGACCGAGTCAAGGTGTTGACTCTTACCTTTAAAGCCCTACACGACCTCAGCCTGACCTATCTGTGGAAACGCCTCACTCCCTGGAACCTTGATCGGCTGCTGCGGTCCACTGGGAGCGCCTTCTTGGAGGTCCCCCAAGTAAACTGGAGGACCACTATGGGGAGGGCATTCTCAATGGTCGCACCTCTGCTGTGGAACTCCCTCCCAGTCGGAGGCTCGCCTGGCCACGGACCTGCTGACTTTTCATCAGGCTTGTAAAACCTGGCTGTTCCACCAGGAATTTGGTGGAGGGGACAGATGAGGGAGAGAAGGATGGGGGGGGTTGAGGGCTAGGGGGGAGTTGATTTATGTTTATATTTTTATGGCTTCACCATGTGGTTTTATATTGGTATTTTAAATGTTTTATATTTTTGTTTTAAATTGTAAGCCGCCCCGAGCTCCTCTGCAGAAGGTGCGGGGTATAAAATTGTTTAATTAATTAAACCCATTTGCATGAAACCTGGGAATATTATGTTCCTCGACAAGATTACCAATTCTGCGACATTTCAGAAAGATTGAATAAAGGGTCCTGATGTTATAAGCTATTCACTTTAAAATTCATTTCTTGCTGTAACATTTTTATATTCCATTCTGATTACAATACATTTGGTAGGAATATATCCCACACCTTCCCTGTCATCTCTGTCAAACTACAGGACAATTTGATAAAAGGCCCCAATTTTATAAGCAATTGAAGTTGTCCCCTTGAAGAACATTATTCAGATAAATAGCAGCACATGCAGTGCCAGTCAAAGGCAGGCACCTCGAATGACAGGGGGAGAGAGACTGTAAGAGGGAGGATGTGGAGCAACCCAACAGACTGACAGACACATTCACTGGCCAATTACTGCATGCTTCCAGCTTTACAGGACCAATCGGTAATGGCTTTGAGGCAGGAATAGAGGGTGGCCCTAAGGAAGACATAGAAGGGACATAAATTGGACTTTGGGGATAGCATCCCAGCAATAAGGATACATCCAGGCTGTGCAGTTATCATCACAATCACATCCTGCAGCACTGTGGCAGGGGATATAAGAGAATCTCTATTGGCTCTTTCCTAAACAGATGCTTCCGACTTCCCAGTAACAAGTGGGGGAGAAAGTTGGGATGGTCACAGCACAGAATGAGGATATTTGGTTGACATTTCTTCTGGCCAATTGGCATCACAAACAGACCATATACCACAGTGTCATGTAAGAGAATCCATGGCATAGACTCATTCTCTGCATATGATGTACAGGCTTACAAAACTGGGAACCTTTATCACATCTTTCTGATATTTGGCAGAGATTATCCTGAAGGTGTCAAATTTCTTGTATACTGGTTGGAACAAAAAGATGTTATCATCTGATATACAGTTATAAAACAATTACTTATAGCACCGGGATCATTTATCCAATCCTTCTGAAAGCTGTCATATATTGTAAATTTGTGGAGGGGTATAAACTTTCCAAGCTTCATCCATATTAGATGGGATACAAAAAAGTTACAATCACAAATTTATATGCAGATTTTTGCAACATAACATAATTCAACTGTTTATAAAATTGAATTCCTTTATCCAGTCTTTCTGAAATTGGGAACACTTAATACCTTCCACTGAAGGTACAATGTTTCCAAGTGTTATCCAAATATAATGAAAAGCAAAAAAGGTACATCTTAAAATGTGTTTTCCATTGAAACCAATGGAAATGGAAACCAAAACCAAAAATGAAAACGGAATGTTTATATTTATGAAAACAAAAATGAAAGATTTAAATAAGAAAAATGGAGAAAAAAACACAGGTTCCTGGTGCACGCCTCTAACTCAGAGGGTCCTACATACTAGTGCTCAAAAAATAGGCCAGGTTGGTACTGTGGCAGCAGGGGGGATTTAGTGTATTTCCATTTTTAAAAACAGGAAAATGTTTATATAAAAAACCCCAATATCTTTAATGAAGAATAAGGATGAATCCAGATTTCAGATTGTTCCGATTTTTGACTGAACCAGTCAGTTTTCCCATTCTGATAAAAAACTGGAACAATCCATATTTTGTCTGATACCAATCAGGCAAAATATTAAATAAATAATAATAAAAAACTGCATGTGCAAAATGACTGGCAGGGCCATAAATTGGTTATCCTTATTCAAAATAGCAGCAATACTACTGTTGACTTCTTGAATAAGGGTGGCAGCCATTTCCTGCAAGCACAAAGGCCTTTTTAAAATGCCATGACTGGTGGGTGGGCATACGTGTGCACTCCCACGACCCAACCACCCACCTATCACCCTTGCACAGAGCAATTGGCCAAAACAGGGGTTGCTTAGTGCGTAGGGATGGGGGAGATGGGAGTGCACCTAGTCTGTGTGCACTCCCCCCCCCCCGCCACAGCGACACACCCACAGACTGCCACTGCAGGGACAACCTATTTAAAAAGGATCAAAATGATCTTGGAAGCAATTTTGTTCATGCATATTCTGTCTCCGTTATTATTTAATGTATATATGCAGCCCTTGGGGGAGGTCGTGAGAGGGTTCGGGGTGTGGTGTCACCAGTATGTTGATGATACTCAGCTGTACCTCTCCTTTTCAACTGACCCAGACCCTGCCGTCTCGTTGCTATCCCAATGTTTGGAGGCCGTGGTGGAATGGATGTGGCAGAGCAGACTGAAGCTCAACCCCGATAAGATGGAGCTGATGTTGGTGGGGAGAGCGAGGGAGGTAATGGCCCCCCTGGTTGGCGGGGTTCACCCTCCTATAGCTCAGCAGGTCTGGAGTCTGGGGGTGATACTGGATGCAGACCTTCGCCTGGAGCGGTAGGTGGAGGCAGTCACTAAGGCTGCCTTCCACCAGTTGTATCTGATGCGTGGGATGCGTCCGTTCATCTCCGGCCCGGACCTGGCCTCCCTCATCCATGCTTTCGTCACCTCAAGGCTGGGCTACTGTAACACGCTCTACGTGGGACTTCCCTTGTACCTGATTCAGAGGCTGCAGCTAGTGCAGAATGCGGCATTTCAGCTGATCTCCTGATGGGGATGGGCCGTCGGAAGCATATTACACCTGTGCTCCGAGCTCTGCACTGGTTGCTGATAGGGTGCCGAGCCAGGTTCAAGGTTTTGGTGTTGATCTATAAAGCCCTTCATGGTCTGGGCCTCTCATGCTTCAGGAACAGCCTCACCCTCCGCGCCCCAGAATGGCTCCTTCAGTCCACCGGGGGTGCCTTTTTGGACGTCCCCCGTGTTAAGCGGGGGCCACAATGGAGAAGGCATTCTCGGTGGCCGCGCCGTGCCTTTGGAACTCCCTTCCGAAGGAAGCTCGCCTGGCCCCTAGCCTGTTGACATTCCGGTGAAGTTGTAAAACCTAACTGTTTGCCCAGACCTTTGAGGAGGGTGGGAGGGTGGAGTAAGGGAGATTTTTTAACTCCCACATTTTTTAACTCCCTGATTTATGATTTATTATTTATTATGTATTATGTAGGCCCTGAGCCCTGTTTTAATCATTTATATTGTTATTGATGATTTTAAACTGTATTTTATTTTATTTTATCATTCGAAGCCACTCCGGGCAGTTCGCAGGAGGGGCATGGTATAAATTTCTAAAATAAAAAAATAAATAAAAAGTTTTTGCTTTGTTTTGTTTAAAATTTTGTCAGGATTCCAAATCAAAAAATATCACAACTATTCTGCTTTGACAGAAATTTCTAGGGATGTGCGAACAAATGCGGTTCGTATGTTCAGACATTCGGTCGTTCAGTTCGAAACCCAGTTCGGGTTCGGTTGTTTGGTTCGGCAGAGTTCGGTTCGGCCGAACTTGGCAGAACATTCAAAAATAGCACTATCGATACCAATACTGATACTTAATTCAAAGATTTTTTCAGTATCGGTATCATTTGGCCACGAAAAAAACCCTGGACTCCACCCCTGGTGTCAGGAAGTCTGCTCCTCAGCTGCCTCCCACTTCCAATCACGTTTTTCCCACCCGAAGTCACGTTCCCCCCACCAACTCATCTGAACACTCTCGAACATGACCAAACTGTTCGGCCGTTTTCGAGTCCAGTTCGGACGTTCGGGTCAGACATCTGAACAGACCAAGTTCGGTCCATACTCCAAACATCCGTACCACGTTCTCACATCCCTAGAAATTTCCATGAAAACAGAATACCTGTATTGAACCAGTCCTAATGGAATAATTAAGGGAAAGATTAACTTTAAAACTGAGCTTCACAAAACATAGAAATTTCAACTTAAGGCCACTGCCTTAACACATGTAGCATGTAAGCGGAACAGACATTGTATAGTCTCACATATTCTGCTTTCTTATAACTTAGACTGCATGAACCCATACTTGACCGTGGTCTGTCATCCCTATTAATCCTCTTCCACTGCAGGTTGGAGGCTACACTGTAAATTCCGCTTCTGCTTCTTTCCCCCATTGCTCTACTGACCGTGTAAATTTGGGACTCTGGTTGAGCAATTCTGGATCAGCATGCCTGTATAAAACACATGTCCCTATACCAAAAACAGTACTCCTATCCCCATCATTCAGAGTGTTGGAGTAAGAGAAAAGCTGCAGGTGCCTCCCATCCAGAAACTAGAAGCATTACTACACTGTTCTGCTACGAGTATGCTATGGGAAACTCCACTGATCTATAAATTATCTGCCCTTACCAGGCTGTATGGAGTCAAGAAGAGTGGGTGTAGGATTGGGGAATACACTCTGCTTAGAATCATTTTTCGAGAGTGACCATGTTGGGTCTCTAGCCATTTGCTGGCAAAAGGCTTAGTGAAAAAGCATTTACTCCCATTCCAGCCCATTGTAGCGTGACTCCACTACAGGCCTGGGCCCTGCCTACTTTCAGGACCACATCAGGCCCCAGGTAGTATCATGGCTCTTGTGGTTGATGTGGGAAGCCCGACTCAAAGTCCCCTGCGTTTCCTGGGTGGCGATGATGGGGAGGGTTTTCTTGGTGACCGCTCCGAGGCTGTGGAATTCCCTCCTGATGGAGGTCCGCCTGGCCCCAGACCTCCCCTCTCTCCAACGACAGTGAAGACCTGACTGTTCCACCAGACCTTTGGAGAGGGAGACGGGTAGTGTGGGGGGTTGGGGAGGGTGGAGTTTCTGTCCTTTTAGTATTTTAATTAATGTTTAAACTGTATGTTATTTGCTTGTTGGTTTAGTAATTATTAATTACTAATTATTAATTAATAATTAATAATTAATAATTAATAATTAAAAATTAATAATTAAAAATTTTAAATTATTAAGTAATTATTGATTATTGATTATTGATTTTTGGTTATTGGTTATTCATTTTTAATTGTTTGTGAGCCACCCCAAGCTGCTCTGTGAGCAGGACAGTGTGGGGTAGAAAAAAACTAAAACTAAAACTAACTAACTAACTAACTAACTAAATAAATAAATAAATGTGGCAGGAAGGGGCATTCCTCTAAAAACTGCTAAACGTACACCAACGCCAGCTGTATCTGAACAACGGGCAACAGGGACTGAGCATGGCAAGGAGAGTCAGTGCACGAGCAAGGAAACTGACCTCATCCAGCAGCACTGACAACATGAACACTGAAGTTCTCCCACAGTCATAGCTCTAGCCACAATGTTAAAATGTAGAGAAAATAGATATCTGCCCCCTGCTGTTCCCACATGCAGTGTTGCCACCTGCAAAGGAAGAGGATTGGGGCTGAATGTCTATGGCAAAGTGTGGGTACTCAGAGTCTAGGTTATAAGCAGGGCCCCATGTTCACTGTGTTACTGTTTTCCCCTTTGGAAGCAATGGGGGAAATGGGGATGTGAAAAAAAATCGCGGTTTGGTTGTCTGGTTGTTGGGTCATTCGGTTCGGGAGCCGAGTTCAGGTTCGGTCATTCAGTCTGGGGACCAAGTTTGGATTTGGTTGTTCGGTTTGGTGGAGTTCATTTCGGTCCTTCAGAAATCAGTCTAGGCATCGTGTGATCCCATGATCGTGTTGGAAACCGGAAACTGGAAATTCAAGTGCGTGCAGAGGCTTGTGTGGAGAGAAAGGTTGTGTGTTGTGGCTGACTGGCTGCTTGGTTTTGTTTGGTGTGTTTTGTCTATGTTGGACTGTGTGTTGTTTTTGCTTTGTTGTTTTGGCTGGTTAGTGAGTGTTGGTGAGTGTGTTTTGTTTGTCTCTTTGTGTGGGAGGAAAAAAAATTAAGAGGGTGAGACTTAATAGGACCTGGGCCAAGGTGGTGGAGCCAGTGGAGGAGGAAGAGGTTGCTGCCGCTGGACCTTCGGTGGTGGAGGTCAGCTCCTCATCAGAGGAGCAAGAGCTGGGCACAGGAGGTGCTGCCAGGTTTGTAAACTTTATTTTTACTTTGAGGACAAGAAGAATACTATCCTTTACAGTGAGCTCACTGGCATGTGGGTGGGTGTGTGGGTGGTGGGCAGTCAGGCACAAATAGTGGGCATCAGCGGGTGGAAGTGGACGTCTGCCACAGAGAGAGAGGGTGTGGGGGGCTCTTCCAGCAGTCAGGCACAAACACAAGCACCCCCACCCAAACATGTGCCAGCCATCCCTAGCAAGGGTCTCCACTCTTCAGTTGCCATCCCTACCTACCAGCACACAAAGAAGGGCAGAATTTGCATGTGCCAGAAAGGTTCTCTCCAGTTGCTATCCCTAGCATCCCAAGAAGGGCAGGATTTGCACATGCCATCAAGGCTCTCTCCATTTGCCATCCCTAGCATCCCAAAGCACCCAAAGGAGGGAGGTCTAGAGGCATCATCATAAATGCATGATATTATTTAGGTGTTGTTTATTTGTTCCTGTTTCAGAGAGGGTGATGATGCCTCCCCCGTCGCTGGTGCCCAGACCACCAGAACTCCATTGAGGCGGAAGTCGCCACTGCCAGACAGCGGGCGCAGGAGGTCCGATATCTGGCGGTGGTATGAGAAACATAATGGATTCACTATGTGCAAGGTAAGACACGAGGGATGGAACAACAGGGAATGGATTGCCCTATGACCTGTTAGAAAGTTCCCTGCAGAGAGAGATTGACCACCCACCCTCTTGTGGAGACAGAATGAAGGCAGGTCTTGACAGACCATTGGTGTGACACAGTATGGCACTTCTTATGATCCTATCTTTTTATGTTCTTTAGATCTGCAACAAAAGATTTAAAAGGAGCAGCCAGGGGACCACATCGGGCCTAATTGCCCATGTAGAGAAAGTCCATGGCAAGACGGTGAGGTGGCAGGACTCTGACATGGAGCATCAGAAGCACCAGAAGAAGGGGGGGAAGGCACGCCAGAAGCGAAGCCATCAGTGTCCTTCCCCATCCTCCAGCTCCACTGAGGAGTCACCCCAGGAGGAGTCGGCTGCTGCAAGGACTTTCCGGGCCAAAGTCTAGAAACCAACCCAGGACTTCATGGATGGCCTATGACTGCAAGTAGTCACTATGGAGAACCAGCTGGTAGAAAAGTTCCAGGAGATTGAGGTACAGAAACAGAAGGTGGAGGCGTATTCCCAGTACATCTCTGCTGAGACCACTGACCTGGAACTCTACTGCCAGTCAGTCTCCAGGTGGCTGGTGGCCATGGCAGGGGCCATGGACTTTGCCATAGAACACAGCTAACAAATGCCGGATCATGGGGTGCCCACCCCTAGGTCCCTTGCACCCCTTTTGCCTTTCCCCCAAGTTCCAGGGGACAGGCCCAAAGACTAAGAGTAGACCCCTTAAGTTTCCTTTCTAATGTTTGGTTTTGGTTTTATAATGTTGTTGTTGTTTAAAAAGTTGTAATAAAAGTTCTATTTGTTGTTATGAGCTTTGTTTGACTTCCCCAATCTTTTATCCCTCTGTGCTGAAGTTCTGGCAGGTGGCAGAATCTCATACAGCTTGTCGATCCCTACCAGCAGCACCTGGAACCACATGTAGCATAGGTAAGGTATTAATACAAAGATGTGCCAGCAGCAGGGCCTCAACTTGCAGACAGCCCCCCCAGGAGGCGCAGGGCTTGTGTCTGTGTGGGTGTGCCAGAGAGAAAGATAGGCAGGCTCCTTGCCAGTGGGCAGCAAGCGGCGGGTGCTGTTGGTCAGAGGGGCTTTTTTTTCAGCAGCTTCAGCGGTCATCCATGGGTGGGTGCGGAGGAGTAGGCTGGTGGTGGTGGGGGAGGCAGACATGCAGGTACCGGGCTTCTGGATGCAGTGGAATGGAATGACAGCCCCCAGTGACTGGAATGATGGTCCCAGAATCTCATTGATGGTTCCTGGGACAGGCCGGCATGACTGATTCAGGTACAGTGGAATGACAGCCTATGGGAGTTGAATGATTTCCCTAGAATTAGTGCATAGTTGGGCACACGTCATTCAATCATGCAATAGCTGGTAGCAGGTACAGGAACACACACAGGCAGGCAGGCACATATAATACGTCGCGTGTTATTTTTATCTCATTCTGGTAGGTTTGCTGGTGGATGTGGGCACAGATGAGAACTTGCACTGGTTCTGGCAGGTGACAGGCAGCTTAAGTTGGATACCCCTCTGCCCCTCCACCCCCCATCTCTCTCCTTCTAGCAGTGGGGACACTCTCTCTCTCTCTCTCTCTCTCTCTCNCATCCAAGCCCCCACAGCTGACAGGCACTGGGAAAATAAGGAGACTGTGTGACCTGGGTCGGTAGAAAAAGAGAGGTAGAGCTGAGTGTCATCAGCATACTGATGGCACTGCATGCCCTGAAACCCTCTCATGATCTCCCCTAATGGCTGCATATAGATGTTAAACAAGAGGGGGGACAGAACAGCACCCTGCAGGACTCCACATGTGAGGTCCCAGGGGGAAGATGTACACTCCCCCAAGACCACCCAGTGAGTTTTCCCAGCCAGGAATGAACAAAACCAGACCAAGATCATCCCTCCAATCCCAGGTTGGTCGCACAGGCGAGTCACCAACATCTCATGGTCGACTGTGTCCAATGCAGCCGAAAGGTCTAGCAGGACCAGTAGGGTCTGACGACCCTGGTCTAATGCCAGACGGGGATTGTCATCCAAGGCCACCAATGCAGTCTCCGTACCATACCCAGGCTGAAACGCAGACTGAGAGGGATCAAGGAAACTGGTGCGGTCCAGATGTTCCCGGAGCTGCTGTGCCACAGCCAGCTCAATAAGCTTCCCTAAAAAGGAAGGTTAGAGACCAGCTGATAACTGGCAGGAGCATCAATGGCAAGAGATGGTTTCTTGAGCCCTGAGGGTGACTTGGGACTAGAGTGGAAGCTTCTAGATATTGGACACAGCCCTCCCTGCCAGTAACGTAGGCCCCAGAACCCTGACGGTAGGTCCCGGGACTGGACTGACTGCTTCTTGACACTATTGAATGACGGATCTCTTTGAGCGGAATGATGTCCCCATAACCACGAGGGTGGTCCTTATGGCTAGAGTGGCAGTTTCTGGATATTGGACACAGCCCTCCCTGCCGGTAATGTAGGTCCCAGAACCCTGACGGCAGTTCCTGGGACTGGAGTGACTGTTTCTTGATGCTGTTCAATGATGGCTCTCTTTGAGCGGAATGATGTCCCCATAACCCCGAGGGTGGGTCCTAGGGCTAGAGTGGCAGTTTATGGATATTGGACACAGCTCTCCCTGCTGGTAACATAGGCCCCAGAACCCTGATGGCTTGTCACGGGGCTGGAGTGGCTGTTTCTTTATGCTGTTGAATGACGGCTCTCTTTGAGTGGAATGACATCCCCATAACCCCAAGGGTGGGTCCTAGATCTAGAGTGGCATCTTCTGGATGCAGTGGCACAGCAGAGGCAGCATTGACAGCAGCAACAGACATTGGATTTCCCAGAGGTAGCATTGGCAGCAGGAGCAGACATTGGATTGCCCAGGCAGAGAACCTGGGGAACAGCAGAGATGGCATTGGCAGGATTTGCCTGTGAGCTGCACCCATGGAGTCGAGCCAGGATGGTAGGATTTGCCAGGGAAGAGCTCCCATACAGCGCAGATGACAGCAGCAGGATTGTGTAGTTACATTTGGATTTGTCAGAGCAGAGCGCACAGGGACCAGCAGACAACAGCAGCAGGATTACGAGGCCAGTGGGGCACATCACCCAGGGTTGACAGGGTGGGAAGACAGGCACCTTGGCATGAGAGGCAGGCAGGTGGGCTGAGGCAGACTTTGAGCTTGGAAGCAACCTGGGCAGGCACACAGGCAGCGTGGCATGAGAGGCAGTACAAAAGGTAGGCTGGGACCTTGGAAGGGCACTCAGATAGGCTCAAGCTAGCAAAAACTGTGCAACGTACGTGCACAAGAGAGAGAGAGAGCCAGTCAGATTGGCGGGTTGATATCATCTATCTAGAGGCCAGCTGGAAGGCTTACAGTTTGTTTTCCAAAATGCTGCCACCCTCCATCATGCGGTCAGTCAGATAAGCCGACCGAGTCTGTCTAGTATGATGGGGGGGGGCAGGCGCTGGGCATTGGGAGGGAGGGACAGCACCTCAGCAGCAGAGCAGCAGTAGCCCAGATTGAGAAGGAGGATCCCCATCCCAAGACTGCCCCTGGCATGGGATGGCATGTGCCACCACACCATCGATCCTTGTCCAGGGGCAGCTCAGGGAATCCCAGCAGCGGAAGGTTCACCTTGATGAACAACAACTGCTCCACCAACTTGGCCCCCAGTCTCAGGTGGTGCGGGGAGCAAATGTCCCCCACCATAGAGAACACCCACTCGCTGGGGACACTCGTTGGTGGGCAGGACAGAATACACGTGGCCACTTTNGGAAGGTTCACCTTGATGAACAACAACTGCTCCACCAACTTGGCCCCCAGTCTCAGGTGGTGCAGGGAGCAAATGTCCCCCACCATAGAGAACACCCACTCGCTGGGGACACTCGTTGGTGGGCAGGACAGAATACACGTGGCCACTTTTGACAGGACTGGTGACATGTTGGCCTTGCCAGCCCAGTAGGCCAAGGAATCGCTGCTAGGATTGATGCATGAATCCTCCTCCAGGTAGGTCTCCGTGGCTGCTGAGGCGCCATCGTACTGCGTCTGGTAGCTTTGCCTGGGCACCACCTCCACCACTGGCCTCAGTCACACAGCTTGCCCTATTGTGGAGGACCCCATGCTCCCCAGAGTGGCTTGCACATAGGACGAGCTCCTGCTGCTGGTGATGGTGCTGCAACCACAAGGGCTGGGGTAGAGATAGACACAGCTGGCTGAAAGGGGTGGCTGCTCCCACTTCCACTATCCCCAGGGGCATCCTGTTGTTGCATAGCCCACTCTGCCAGCCGGACCCTCTCCACAAGGTCACCCTTCCAGTGGCCATAGAGCTGTGTCTGGCATGACATGCTGCCCTTGACCTGGGGTCCAGCATTGTTGCTAGGACATATTCCTCCCACTGCAGGAGCTCTTCAAACCACACCTTCAGCTTCAGCTGCCATGCCAGGTCAAGCGCATCATCAGTCAGCTTTCTGCCCTCAGGTCCAAAATCCTGCCCCCCAAGAATCCCGTTCAGCCTCCTGTGGAGACTCTGGACCAGAGGGGTCACCTGGATGAGGGTGGCAGTGGAGCTGCTCATGGTCTCCATCACTGCAAGGAATGGTCTCAGGACGAAGATCGTGTGAGCCAGGATCTCCCATTCCATCCCATCGTACCGTGGAGGTGCCCCGCTGTCTGTCACCAGTTGAACCTGATGCATGGCGGCTTTCTGCTCGAGAAGCCGCTCGAGCATCAGGAAGGTGGAATTTCACTGTGTGGAGACATCCTGGACCAGCTTGGTGCACTGGGGAGCCTTGCTCAGCCTGCTTCACCCAGAGGAGCTCGCTGCCCTTCACGCTCCAATTAACGAATGGCCAGCATCCTTCCCCGCTCGATTAAGGAGCTACGGGTGCCTGCCCCAATCCCCTTATCCCCCAAGCCCAGAGCGTCCTGACCACCAGGTGAAGGGTGTGTGCGGTGCAAGGGATGCTAGTGAAGCCCCCATCATGGACTGCCTTCAGTATATTGGGCGCGTTGTCCATCGCCACACACTCCTTGGTGAAGGACATGCCTGGCGTGACCCACCCACTCACTCACCATGGTAGTCAGGGCTGCCTCGATGTTCCTAGTGGTGTGGGGAATTCCCATTACTTGTGCCTGAAGCAGGGCCCACCTATACCCTGCTTCAGGACCCCTCCTGCCACTGGCAAATACTGCCTCTGCTGGGTCCTGCCACCAGTGCACTGTTACTGCCAGGTAGGCATGCTGAGCATTCCTGGTGGACCACAGGTCGGTGGAGAAGTGGATAGTAGCCCACCCAACCCCTGCCAGCTGCTCCCTCACCCGCTCCTTCAAAGCCCTTTACAGCTCTGGCACCACATTCCGACTCAGGGTGGTGTGGGACAGCAGGTTAAACTGGGGGGGTCAGGAACCCAATCAGCCACCTGAAGCCCATGTCCTCTACAATGGAGAAGGGCTGCCCATCGAGTGCAATCATTTCATCCAACAGGTGCCAAGCCATGCTGCCCTCCAGCTGCTGATGGCCTTGGAAGCTGCCCCCACCCCAGCTCCTCCATGGTGGGCTGACAGTGCTGACGAGGCTCCTGCTGCTGTTCTTCCCCCCTAGCAGGAATACTGCTCCTGCTGCTAGAGGCAGCAGTTGGTGCAGGACGCTTGCCTGCTGAAAGAGGTGGGCAAGTGGCCAGTGTGGCTGCTGAAGTTGGGAGCCCACTGCCCCTGCTTAGCAGCAGAGAGCTGTGGCTTGACTTCAGGTGCCTCACCATGGCAGTTTCCCCAAGATTAGTGAACACCTGCCCACGCTTCACCACCTTATTGCACACAGTGCACTGCACCTCCCAGCAATCATCTGCTCACACCAGCTTAAAATGTGTCCAGACAGAGGATTTCCCTCCCCCCCTTGCCTTCTGGCCCACCCCGGGTGATACACTGCTGCTGCCAGCGCTGCTGGGAGGGGCAGAACTTGGTGGCAGTGACAACACAGCTCTGGGAGGAGGGACAGCCATCGCCTCAGCTCCAGAAAACTCCTCTGCGGGACTAGTGTCTTCTTCTGCCTCACTGTCCCCAATCACTGTGATGTCCAATGAAGGGGAGAAATGGGACCCTGAGACTTGACTGACCACCATTCTACTGCCACTCTCCCTGTGCCCCCTATAACTGTTACTGCTGCTGCTGCTGCTACTCTTCCTGCTGCAATTTCCCAGGGATCAAACCCTGCTTCTATCAGCCAGGGTGGGATCCACCAGCCCTGGACTGCTGGGGATCACCTCAATAATGGGGGTCGGGGACATTGGTGGCCCTGGAGGAATATCCGACCCTGAAGCTCCTGCACCGGCACCTGCTTCTGCAGCTGCAGCAGAGACAGCCGCAGCCTCATGTACTGCTGCAGGCCTTCCAGTGCCCTGCGTGGCACTGGAGGACGCTGGCAGGAGGCACTGATGAACTACCCCCAAAGTAGTGCCACTGCTGGGAGCCTCTGAACCCTGTCTCCCAAAATCAGGCCTGCGAAGCTTAGGGCATGGTGATGGGCTCTAGCTGCTGCTGCTGCATGCTGCTACTCTTCTGGCATGGCCCCTACCACCACCTCTGCCACGTGCCCCATTGCCCACCTTACAGGCAGCAGACCAGCCACTCCTACTTCCCTTCTCCATGTCTTCCAACTCAAAGAATGTGACAGGCAGCATACAAAGATATTTTTTATTTTTTTAATTCAAAATTTGTATCTAATATTATATAAATATTATAAATATATATATAAATATATATATATAGTCACAGCAAAAAATGCTATTTACAAACATTTTAAAATACAAACAAAACATATCACTTTGCTCTAGTGAAAAGAAAAATATAAAACACACTTTAAAATAAACAATTAAACTCATCTAATCAATACTACAGAAAGTAATAAACATACCAAGGAATAAGTCAGCCGTTACAATTTCTTGAACTACATTCAATGTGGATTTGCAGATTGGGATATTTTCCTATATTTCTCCACCAGCAAGAGGAACATTGCTATAGATCTTATAAGTGATATTTCTGTTAAAGTAAGCAATAGTTCCATTTTCTCATTTGTCTCTAACTCTGCTGCCCCTAAAAGTGGATCCAACCAAATTGCCCTCGGGGTAGAGTACTGCAGGCACTCACAGACCAAATGGGCCAGTGTCTCAATAACCTGGGGGCAAGCATTACATACTCTGTTGATCCACGGAGTCCCATCCCTTCTGGCCATAACCTGGGCAGTTTCAAAGAGATTGAATCGGAATAGCGTCCACATCCTTCTGAGCCTAGGATCTGGAAGCTGATCTAAATAAGTCTCTGTAGCTATCAAAATTTTGATCACAGGATAGTATGGTGTGATCCGGGTCTCCTTAAGTAATGCTAAGTCTTTATTATGGGCCACTTCGTTATTCTGCTTTTGAGCTCCCGTTTGGTCAGCTTATAACTTATGGTTCCATCTGACTCAACTGGCAAATTTATTTCTGCAGCTAGACCCTTAACGAAATAAAGTCAACAGTACCTCGGGACTCCATCGTGGTTCTTTTGTTCACTATAGGATTCACTCAAAAGCGAAGCATCATTAAGAGACACTATCTTCAACCAAAAAGCAAGTATTCTTGCACAGAAGTGGGCATAGACTGAGAGAGCCCCAGTTTCAGCTCGAAGCATCACTACTGGATTTGCTCTCGGGACTTTCAAAAGTGTATGTAAAAAATGATTCTGCGGAGTTTCTAGAGTATTAGTATATTCCGCAGCTGTCACCTCTGCACCAAATACTAACTGTGGAATGACCCTGACCTCCAAAATGTCCAAAGGTCGACTAACTGATGAATGCAGGGTGGAATATTATAACTTTAACAAACCTCCCACTGTTTGTGTGGCCTTGGCAACTTGATTTTGATTATTTACTTTCCACGATTTGGAGGCAGCAAAAATGACACCCAACTACGTATAGTGTGAGGTGTGGGCTAAACCTTGGTTGCCAATCCTCCATCTAAAATTGGCTTTATTTGTGCCAAAACTCATAACTTTGGACTTTTTAGGGTTTATTGTCAAAGCATTCCTCTGGGAGTAGTTATATAAAGCTGACAGGCACTACTGAAGTCCCTGCTTCATCTGGGAGAGAAGTACTGTATCATCTGCATCGAAAGTGTTCTCGCTCTTATCCGCAGAGGGGTGGGGTTTGCAGCCGAGACAGCTGGAACGATATCATCTATATACAAATTGAATAGGAGGGGGGCAAGTAAACACCCTTGCCTTACTCCTTGCTGGAGGAGAAAAAGCTCTCGTATGACTCCTTCTGCAGTCCAATCTGACAACAGCCTCTGTCCAAAGATGTACACTCTTGATTAGTTCGAGCAAATCTGCTGGTATTCCCATCCTCTGTAACTTAACCCAAAGCAATTCCCTGGACACAGTGTCAAAAGCTTTCGCAAAATCGATAAATGCGACAAATAACTTCCCGCGTCTGACATTAACATACTTATCTATTAAATGATTTAGCACAAAGCAGTGGTCCAAAGTAGACCTCCTGTGACAAAAGCCAGCTTGTTCTTCATTAAGGGGATGATCCAACTGGACCCATTTTTCTAAAGCTGTAAAAAGTATTCTGCCATACAATTTGCCTAGAATCGGTACCAGGCTAATAGGCCTGTAGCAGGCTGGGTCTGTTAACTGACCTTGCTTAAAAATGGGCACTATTATTGCCCTTGCCCATTTACACGTTACTTTCTTGCTAATATTTATCGTTGCAATTTGCTTAGTGCCAGAAAGACATCCTCCTCCGAGACAAAAAAAAGAAAGTCAAACTTACTACCTCCAGCCTTAATATACTGAAAATCAAAATCAGAATAGTAGACCAGTGGTTCAGTTTTCTGGAACATTTTGGTTACCCAAAGTTCCTCATCTATACTTTGCTCAGTTAAAGAGCTCTTTTTGCTAGCCCAGCCATTTATCAAATTCCAAAACTTAGCAGAGTCTTTCATTCTTGATGCCACCTGGATTTGGGTCCAGGTATGATCGGCCTTTGCCTTCTTCTTCTCTCTTAGAAGTTTATGATATTCCCTCATTAGTATAAGAAACTCAGACCAGTCCACCTCTACAGGTCACTTGCACCAAGCTTTCCTCTTTTTTATAAGCAACTTTTTCGCCTGCCTACACTCCTGGTCATACCATTTTTTGAGGCCTTGCTTCTTTGTAGGTCCTAAGGCTGACACCGGCTTACTAATGTGGGAATGCAAATTCTCCAGCATATTTGACAAATAACCATACAGGACATTAGAATCCTCAATAACAAGGAAACTATTTCTGGCACCTAGCCATTCTGAAATAAATAATAAACCCGCTACCTCTAAATTTGCTGCAGTAGTCCACTTAGTTAGCATACTCCTCTTAGGGGACTCCTGATTTCCCCTTGCAGTCAGACACTTTCCCTCTGTTTCTAGGCAGAATAGTAGTGAAGAATGACTCTCTTCAGGATGCTCCTGAACCTGGAGGTCTATTACCCTTGAGAAGGCTAAGGAAGAAACACAAATGTAATCTATTACGCTTGACCCAAGAATGGAATCAAAAGTATAATTCCCCCAGGGATCCGAGAAAGTACGTCCATTCAGAATTACAAGCCCCTGTTTAATTAATAAATCCACTAACCTATGACCATGACAGTTAACTACAGTATCCTGGGAGCTACGGGCAGGGAGTCGCAAAGTCGAACAAATTTGACGGTCCAATAGCTCCTCATCTAGGGCAGGCACCCTAGCATTCAGGTCCCCACATAACAAAATAGTACTCTGGGGAAATGTTAGAGATAATGTGCCTATTAACTGATCCAAGTGATCCCAAATATCCGGATCATAATAGAGTGAAGATTCCGGGGGCACATATATATTAATTACTACGAACTTTCCCTAGCATGGGGATCTCAGCGCAAGGACTACACAATTCCTAACCGTCGTAGGAATTGTCTCTGTTGTAAGCTCCTGGCTTGAAGATATAAAAGTAATGACCCCTCCTGACTGTTCCCCCTTCTTGCATTTGGAGATCGCTGGAGCCCCATATGTAGCAAACCCCTCTATTTTTAAAGAGGGTATATCCACCGCTGAGACCCACGTTTCTTGTAGGCATACAACATCACACTGCCCTACAAAGTCTCTCCACTCTCTATCTTCTAGCTTAGTCTTCAGCCCTTCAATATTCCAGGACATAAAGTGCATAGGTGAGTCCTGCAATAGTCATCTCTTTTATCTTGGTTCCCTGTGGCCTCTGTCTCACGGGGCTAAGGTGTTATGGTCTATCTGCAGCTTTCCTTCATGTGGTTTGCTACTTTTCGGCAATGTCTGTAGTATGTGCAATACTGTGCATTCTAAGTGAGAAGAATCAAAGGCCGAACCCTGATCTTGTGCGACTTCCTCCACCTGAGCTCTCCCAGACCAGGGAGTCTCCGGAGCTAATTCCAACAAACCTTCACCTAATGGGTCTGGTAATCCTACTACATCCAGTACTAGCCAATCTAGCCTATTGCCCAGGCAATCGGCCTAGCCTCTTAGTGAGTCCCCAGTTTGACTCAGTAAATCCAGTTGCCTAGAAACAATGGTTCTGGCAACAGTATTTTCCACTCTTTGAAGGTAAATACCCATACCATTTAGTCTGGCCCTTACCTTCCAGAGCTTATCCTGGGTATCCCCTGAATTTAGTAACAACTTCCACCTTCTAAAGCGCCCCCTGTCCA
This sequence comes from Sphenodon punctatus, assembly GCA_003113815.1. NCBI lineage: Eukaryota > Metazoa > Chordata > Lepidosauria > Sphenodontia > Sphenodontidae > Sphenodon > Sphenodon punctatus. The sequence continues at coordinate 310,598 of QEPC01014787.1, forward strand.
ACAACTCCACTATTCCTATGACCATCGAGGTAGCCACACCACTCTCGGTCTTTGGCTGCAGATACTTCAGAAAGTCCTCAAGATCCAATTTACGTTTCTCGAGGAAACTGAAGTACCTCTTTTTGTTAAAATGACACAGTATGGCTGGCACCCATCTCTCCTCTGTGTCCTGGGGCCATACAGTGAGAGACGGCACTTTGTCTTCTTTCATCACTTCTACCTGCCTGTTTGTTTCACACACTATGGGGTAATGCTATATCTACACAATCAGGAGTGCTCTTTACATGAATACGTGTTCATTTGTGGAGGAGATAATGGAGTAGTGGGTTGGTCTAAAATGTCTTTTTGTTCCTCCTGATTTTGTCCTACATGCCTTAAAGGAGACTTACTTGCACTTTCTCTACCTCACAGGTGGTTTGTGTAACTGCGTTTCTTGTTTCCCTACAATTCTCCTCCTTAGAGTTCAACTTCTCAGTCCATGAGTTGAACTCCAGCCACAGACCACCAATTAAAACCTTCATCGCAAAGAGCAATTCATTCGAGTGATCAGTTTTCTCCCCCATTTCCTTGAATCTTGTATCAAAGTCTAATTCTAAATGAACATCTAGGTCATCCAGCCTCCGATTTAAGGCCTTAAGTTGTTGTACTTAAGGCCTTAAATCATCCTTAAGTACACACTAACTCTAACTATAGTATTAACTATTCTAAAATCTATGTAACTAAATATTATATCTACAAAGGCCTAGTCATACAAACACACTCTAATTAACTACACACTAGCATTATCTCTATCTAGCTCTATAACTAAGCTAACTCCTACATCTATCTATCTATCTATCTATCTATCTATCTATCTATCTATCTATCTAATATTATACAGGGATGGGGGGTGGACACAAAGAACACAACTGAAATGAAACCTAAATCAATCTAATCCTACCCTAAATAAATCCTAAAACAAGGGAAGGGAATCAGGGATGGAATATATAAAGGGACGGTGGGAGGAGTCAATGGAGGAGAGAGATAAAGAACACAGGGATGGGTAAAAAATAAAAATAACGCCTAAATCTATCTAATCTAAATAAATGATAATATGGAGATAAATGTGTGGAATGGGTGAAATAGGAGGAGGATGGCAATGGATTAGGAATAGGAAGGAACAAAAACAGCTGGGAGAGGGAGTCTTCTGAAAACGCCTGCTGTCAGGAACAGTGGCTAGTTCAGAAGGTGTTGGAAGGTGGGAGGGCAATGAGTTTTTTACTTGCTGCACCCACCTTACTGAAAGCCCCATTGGTTCTGTGCAGCCAAGCCCCCCGTCCCCCATGTCCAATCACAGACTGTGAAGCCAGTGGTCTGAGGAGAAATTTTTATTTTTTATTTATTTATTTAAAACTTTTATCCCACCCCTCCTGCCCAAAGGCAGCTCGGGGGCGAACAACACAAAAGACTAAACAATAAAAAAACAAATTTTAAAACAAATCATAAAACTCACCATCCCTCCCAAACCCTACCCCCCCACCTCTCGCCAAAAGCCTGGCAGAATAGCCAGGTCTTACACAAATGTCAAAATGACAGGATGGTGGGGGCCAACTAAGCCTCCCCCGGTAGAGATTTCCACAGCACAGGGGCAGCCACTGAAAAAGATCTCACATCAGTGGCCACCCGTCTCACCTGGGGAACCTCCAAAAAGGCCCCCATGGACAATTTCAGGGGTCACATGGGCACATGGGGAGTGAGGCAATCCCACAGATAGGCAGGGCCCAGGCCATGAAGGGCTTTAAAGGTCAAAACCAGCACCTTGAACCTAGAATGGTGCTTTATAGGCAGCCAGTGAAGAGCCCGGAACACAGGTGTCATGTGCTCCCTGCGGCCCGCCACAGTAAGTAGGCGGGGTGCAGCATTCTTCACCAGCTGCAGCCTCCGGACCAGCTTCTCGGGCAGCCCCACATAGAGCGTGTTGCAGTAATCCAGCCTCGAGGTGATGAAGGCATGAATGACAGTGGCGAGGTCAGAGTCTGAGAGATATGGCCGAAGCCACCGGACAAGATGTAACTGCCGAAACGCACTCCCCGCCATGACCACAACTTGAGATTCCAGGCTGAGCCGTGAATCGAGGAGCACACCCAGACTCCATACCTGCGAGACCATGGGAGGGCAAACACCCCCCCCCACAAGAGGAGATTCAACCACTCCCAGGCTCCCCTGGCCCTCACCCACCAACATCACCTCCATCTTGTCAGGATTCAGCTGCAGATGGCTCAACCTCAGCCAAGCCCCCACAGTCAACAGGCACTGGGAAAATAAAGAGACTGCATGGCCTGGGTTGATGGAAAAAGAGAGGTAGAGTTGAGTGTCATGGTGATGGTGCAGACTGGCTGCTACTCCAAGCTTCTCCATCCCTGGTGCCTGCAAGTCTGCTCCTCAGCTGACCCTCCCTCCCTATGTCAGGCAGGGGTTGCGTTTCTCCCACCCAAACTCATCTGAACTCAATCCAAACCTAACAAACTGTTTAGTCGTTTCAGCATTTGGATCAAGTTCGGATTCGGTCGGTTTGGGTTCGGTCGTCCAAACACATCGAGTACGGTCCGAACTCCTAACCTCCAAACCGCGTTCACACATCCCTAGTGAACATGGGGCCCTGCTTAGAAGCAAGCATAATATGTGAGACTTTAATACTTACTGCTCACGCAGCCCAGGAGTTAAGGTGGTGGTCTTAACTTGCAATTTCTGTTTTGTGAAGCTAAAGTTTGTTAAGCTTCATGTAACTACTACATTAAACCATAGGTATTTTGTCATTGTTTTTAAATGTATGTTCAGTTTAGTTTGGTTGACTTCCATTAAAATAAAACTAATGAAAGTCAAAAATAAATCACATTAATTTCAGGTACAAAGCAGACAGTTGACCATTGCTGTAAGTTTTCTAAAAAAGGATATTACAACTAATTATACATGTTTGTTGACTGTCTTTTATTATCATCCCAAGCAATATTAGCTGAGAATTATTAACCAGCAAATTCTGAATTATTTTTCACCCTTGTGAACTTTGCACTGACACTTTTAAAGTTGGTGTTCAGAAGTGCGACCTGCAATGGTAATTAAATTACTACCCGTGGGTAATGCCTGCATTTTTTGGTACTCCATCAGGCACCCGGCAGGCTGCCAAAGAACCAATCAGGCATCCAGTGCCCTAAAATGTGAGCATTCCCCAGAGAAATTGCCAAACCTGGCTATCCCAGCAGAGACTTGTCAGTTTCAAAGGTCAGATGACACTTTCCCAGAGAGGCATTTGGGGGGTAGGGGGAGTGGCCTTTGAAAGTGACAGTATTAGGCCTGTGCTGCTGCATCTGAGCAAGGGCCTGTCATTTTCAAAGGCCAGACATCACGATGGAACAGCCCATTGGGTCCTTTTTGGGTACTAATGGTGCCCGATCAGGGTCCAGTTGATTCAGGAACTGGAGAGTCGTCAGGGGTGCCTGAATCTTCGGGTGCTCAGTTGTAGCTCTAGTTTGTACTGAATACTTGTTTCACCAATGTGTGGGACAGAAGCTGCTGGATTTATGCATATAGCTTGAGTGTTGCATTTCAGTAAGGGAAGACTGCTGTCTCAGTTGCCATACTATCAGTTTTTGACTGCCTAATAAGAAAATACTGACCAGCAGGGTTCCTAGTTTTCTGCGACAAAAAATTGGAAATTATTGATAAAAAAAACGTAAATTCTCTGATTAAAAATAAAATAAAATATGTTGTTCTGTGACTAAATGTAAACATTAGTTGACTTTCCCTTATATAGGTATGAGTTAGAACACCACATTTTATTACAATATTTTCATTTTCATGCAATTCTGCAGCTACCTGTCCCACCAATAGTTAAAAAAGAGGTCACTGGCACCCCTCCAAATGAAGACACACACCCCTCCACCATCATATGTCTTTAGGTTGCTTCCCCTCCCCTGCCCTGCCCTGCCCTGCGCTTGCTGCCTCCTCTCAGCCTGGTCCCATACCATTCTGCCAACCAGAAGGGAGGACCATATAGAGGTTGGTATTTGGGGAAGCTGCTATGGGCTAGTTAGGCCCACCTCCTGTCCCCCTTTCCAAGGTCCAGAAGAACTGATCACCATAATTCATAGTTCCCCTGCCCCCCCCTCGAACACACAGGTGGTCTGTGGCACCCCTCCTAATGCAGAACCCCTCCACAACACATGCTCTCAGGGTTTTTTCCCTCAGCTCCACTCTGCATCCTCGCTGCCCTGCACTTACTGTGTCCTCCTCTCAAACCTGTAGGTTTTTGCCATTTTCTGCTAAATTCGCTTGAAAAGTAAAAAAATCTATAGTTTTCCATCGCAAAGAGAAAACTAGGAACCCTGATGATTAGAGCTCAATTTCATTTTTTCCTTCTCATTCCTAACTTGTCTATAATGAAGGGAAATGTGCAATGATCGGCAACTGCGAGAATGATGGGGATAAAGTTTATCTAATATATAATGCTTGAGACTGGACACCTTCCAACAGAAATCCAATGAAAGCAAGTCCAGTCTTGAAAGAACACAGCTGACATGCCTTTTAAATTCCTGTCCCTTGTTTCTCTCCTTTAGCACAGAGTACAATGTTTTGTAGGAATGTGCAAACATGGTTTGGAAGTTCAGGGTTCAGTCTGAACTCATCCAGTTTGGACGGCTGAACCAAACGTCCGAAGCCCCGAACAGGTCAGCTGCGTTCGGACGCATGTGGATGAGTTCGGGTGAGAAAAAAACCTGGCTGGCAGGTCCATGGCGGGGTGGTGGTCAGCTGTGGACGGTTGTAGAGGCTTGGCTAGCAGCTAGCCTGCCCAATCACCATCACATTTTTCCTCAGACCACTGGCTTGGCAGTCTGCAATTGGCCATGGGCTAGACTGCACAGAGCCAATGGGGCTTGTGGTAAGGCAGGTGCATCAAGTAACAAAAGTCATTGCCCTCCCCCCTTCCATATCATTCTGAGATAGCCACGGATCCTGTCAGCAGGAGTTTTCAGAAGTCTCCCTCTGCCAACAATTTGTGTTCCTCCCAATTGCTTGCCATCCTCCTCCTATTTCACCCATTTCCACACATTTACCTCCAAACTTTCATTTATTTAGATTAGATTAGAAAAATTTAGGTGTTATACCCGGCATCAAGAAGCATCCACTCCAGCCCCAGTTCCCACCATCAGTGTTGTGGGGCCTACGTTACAGGCAAGGAGGGTGGTCCATCCACATCATCTAGATGCTGCAACTCTAGTCCCAGGACCCACCGTCAGGGTTCTGGGACCATCATTCTGCTCACAGAGAGCTGTCATTCCACGGCATCAAGAAACAAGCATCCACTCCAGCCCCAGGACCCACCGTCAGGGTTCTGGGGCCTATGTCAGGCATTTGGCAAGGGAGAGGGGTGATGGGTTGGGTGGGGGATTGGGGATGGTGGAGTGGGGTTTTGTGTTTTTTATTATTGTTATTTATTGAAAATATTTTAATTTATTTTATTGTATTTTTAGATATTTATTGTTATTAGCCGCCCCGGGCTGCCGTTGGCAGGAGGGGTGGGATACTTTAATAAATAAATAAATAAATAAATTACAGGCATGGTGGGCTCTCAATCCAGATCATCTAGAAGCTGCAAGTCTAGTCCCAGGACCTACCATCAGGGTTCTGGGACTGTCATTCCGCTCACAGAGAGCGGTCATTCCACGACATCAATAAGCAGCCACTCCAGCCCCAGGACCTACCCTTAGAGTTCTGGGACCTATGTTACAGGCAGGGAGGGCTGTCCATCCACGTCATCCAGAAGCTGCAAGCCCAGCCCCAGGACCCACAGTCAGGATTCTGGGGCCGTCATTCGGCTTATAGGGAGCTGTCATTCCATGACATCAAGAAACAGTCAGCCACTCCACCCCCAGGTCTCACCATCAGGGTTCTGGGGCCTACATTACAGACAGGGAGGTCTGTCCATTCATGTCATCTAGAAGCTGCCACTCCTGTCCCAGAACCCCCACATCAGGGTTCTGGGACCGTCATTCCATCAACCCACGTGGATGGTCCTTATTCACTTACAGCATGGCCCAGGGAGACCTGGCTCTGCTCCTGTTGGACACAGACAGCAATTTGGACTTAGAGGAGGTATCCAGAATTATAAAATATTACCTCTCAGTCTCCTCACTTCAGAGGCAGCTAGCCACACCATCCCCAGGACCCACCATCAAGGTTCTGTGGCCTACATTACAGGCACGGGGGGCTGTCAATCCACATCATCTGGAAGCTGACACTCTAGTCCCAGGACCCACCATCAGGGTTCTGGGG